>JAQMYF010000002.1:11426526-11442126 GCA_030014195.1 Neosilurus mollespiculum | reverse complement strand
TATATATACATATCTCTGTCTATCTATCTCTATAGCTTTTATGTACTGTCCCTATCCCACATCTCTTCCCTCTCTTCCCTATCTTAAATACTCAGTCAAGGTGGGAATGTTGTGCCTTTGTTTAGCCTTGCCATGGTGTATAAAGCATGTGTACACAGAATGGAGGTCAATGTTGTTCTGCTTCTCAGCCAGTAGTGAAGGTAGTTACAGAGCCAAATCAAGATCTGTTTAAAAGGGACAACTGACATGGCAGGTCAGGGGTGTGATGTTTTTATGGTGTTATGTATGTGACCCACCCCATGGCACAGAACACTGGCATACTATAATAAAACACACACTGGAGGAGCTTTATGTCAGCTTTGTTTGGTTCAGCATACACAGTTAAAACTGGCATAATGAGGGGTCTTCTTATAGAGGTTTTGACTTGCAATCCAAATGTTTTTTTATTTTTTTTATCTAAGGCTAGAAATAGGAGAAATTAGATAATTTCATGAGCCTTATAAAGTAATTAAGTGTACTGTACAATGTGGTTAAAAGCTGGGTAAGGGGTACTGCATAGTTTCTTTTTCTTTTCTTTTGTTGTTGATGTTGTTGTTGTTGTTTTTTAAATAGTGTAGAAGAGAGTATGACCGAACTACATGTATAATGTGTTAAAATTCAATATATTTATATACAGTGGGTGCTTGTGGCAGAACCTTAATGTTCATAACTTGAAAAATGCTGCAAATAGGTCATATGCAGTAAATTTTGTTGTTGTTGTTCAATGAAATTTTATTGTATAATATATCAGGCATTGGGCAAAATCATGTCATGTAGACTCATGGGATGGTGTGCATCAGAACATTATCTGGAAAAAAAAATTTTGTCTGTAAAGTGACATACTGTAAAGTTCTCCTAGGGGAAATGAACAGGCAGAGCTGCCCTATAATACAAATAAATCTATTGGCTGCATTCCAGTGAAGGGATTTTATATGTGGGAATGTTGGGGTTGGGGAATGAGAGGGAAGACAGCTTAATATTAATCCAAGCATTTGTTTCAATGATATCAGGGTTATGAATATTGCTTCTTAATGATGCCAATTCTCATAACTGCTTCTGTCATGAAGGTGATATTTAGGTCATTATTGATATTGGAGTCAAGAGGACTCAATGAATGGGATAAAAAGAAAAAGCCAGATTGATTTAAATATGAAACTGATGATGTTTGTCTGTCTGTCTGTCTGTCTGTCTGTCTGTCTCTCTCTCTCTCTCTCTCTCTCTCTCTCTCTCTCTCACACACACTCACACACACACACACACACACACAACTCTTAAAATGCAGGTATCATGATAAACAGCCTTTCATGTGGCAATTGAATGTAAAAAATCAAAAGTCATGCAGTTCCAGGTAAAGAGCTTCAGTTATTGCTCACATCCTGTGCGTGAAGGGTCTGCAGGATGAAGCCCATTGTTGATGAGAGAGATCAAAGGTTAATGTCCTGATATGTGTGTGTGTGTGTGTGTGTGTGTGTGTGTGTGTGTGTGTGTGTGCGCTGTAGTAATTAACTGCATTTGCATTTACATAACTCTCACCTCACTGCAATAAGGTCCTGGATTCAAGCTCCATGAGCATCACAGGCATTTCTGCGTGACGTTTTCATGTTCTCCCTGTGCTTGCGTGAGTTTTCTCTGGGTGCTCTGGTTTCTCTCACAGTTCAAAGACATGAACGCATTCACGCACTCCTTTGCCGAACCACTTAATCCTATTAAAGGACTGACACCCAGTGTTCCCAAGATTCACCATAACCTTGACCAGGATAAACCACTTACTTATGATAAATTATTAAACATATTTATGTTAAATAAAACATATGTATGTGTGATGCATGTAAATGCATCTCACACACACACACCCCACAAAACCATTTACAATCATATTCACAGCTAGGGGTACTTTGAAAAAGCCAATTAGCTGAATGGGCATGTCTTTGGATAGTGAGAGGAAACTGGAGTACCTGGAAGAAACCTATGCAAACTCCACCCAGAAACACTCAAGTCCGGAACTCAAACCCAGGACCTTGCTGTGAGGCGGACATTCTAACCACCACGCCACCATGCCGCCTACATACAGTGTGTGTGTGTGTGTGTGTGTGTGTGTGTGTGTGTGTGTGTGTGTTGCATTTACATGAATATGTTTAATAATCTATCATAAGTAAGTGCTTTATCCTGGTCAGCATTATGGTGAATCTTGGGAACACTGGGTGTCAGTTGAGAATATTCTAGATGGATCACCTGTCCATAATCCACCTAAAATGTCATAGTTTTATTATGTGGGTGGAGCCTGGTGGTCATAAGAAGAGCATTTGAAGCTCCCTATTCCACTGTGCTACCTCCCCTGAACGATATGTTTTTGTTTCACTGCATAATGAGATATTACAGTAGTAATAAATGTATTTTAATTCCAAAATATTCAATTCCTACAAGGAGTTAAACTTCTCTTAAACTGAATCAGTTCAGAGCATAGCAGTAAATGTTGATTCTTTTGATATCGACCTTGTTAAAGGAGAAATCCATTACCAGAGCTGGAAGCTGCAGGGGTTGAACAAAGCCGTGGCCTCATCTTTGTTTTTAATCAGCAGACTCACATCCTGCCTGAGCTCAATTGCCTTTTTTGGCCAGGCAAAATAAGGCTAAGAGGATTGTATTTCGATGTTGGTGTTGATGGTCCCCTCCAGCTCTATCATACTCAGCTGATTATTATTATTTGAAATTTTATTTTTTCTATTTAAAACTGAGGCAGATTTTGAGAAATAATTCTCAGTAATCTTAATATCTAAGTCTTTAAATCTATGTCTTCTGTTCGCATAGGATTTGCTACATTTTTCTTAAAATTATTAACATATTATGCTGTATGTATGCATTTAAGTGATAAGACAGTGTGCATCTATAGCATAGTGTTATTCACTATCATCCCTTAATAAATAACACCTTATAATGACTCCATTAGTACACATTCTTTTATGTGTTAGTCATTATTGAAGCTGCACGCTGTATTACTCTGAAGCTTTGACCAATTAGTGAAGCACATTTTTTTACATATTCAGTGGAAAATGCTGAAATTATAGTGTCTCTGAGGCTGATTAATGTTTTTTTATTCAGACCCAGCATTTCATGCCAGTTTTAGTCATAGTATGGAAACTGAGTATTAGGTAATTCATTCATTCATTCATTCATTTTCTAAGCTGCTTAATCCTAATTAGGGTCGCAGGGAGGCTGGCGCCCATCTCAGCTGACTCTGGGCGAGGGCGGAATACGACCTGGACAGCTTGCCGGGCCATTGTGTTCCAACACTCACACAACCATTCACACTCACACTCACACCTAGGGGTGATTCGGAACAGCCAGTTAGCCTACTGTGCATGTTTTTGGGCTGTGGGTGGAAACCGGAGTAACCTGCGGAAAGCCACGCAAGCACGGGGAGAACATGCAAACTCCACACAGAATCGAACCCAGTCATTTTTGCTGTAAAGTGGACGTGCTAACCACTATGCCACCATTATGTACGAGTATTAGATCAGTGAGTTGTATTTTAAGTTCTTTTTAATAGTTTGTTTACAAACAGCTTATGCAGCATTTTCCTTGGATAATATTCATTAATCAACAGATATTTTACTGTGACTGTTTAACAGTGTTTAACTACTATATAAGAAAATAATAAATGTTTTAAAGCCATATATTATTTTTTATTTATGTGGTAACAGTTGAGACTGCAGCCAAAACTAGATAATTGTAATTTGCAGTGAAAAACAGCAGGTAATGTAAGTCGTGTCATGTACTTAAAATGTCATGTCAAGTAAAAGTCATGTTTATCATTTCAGTTCAAATTTTGGTGAAAGGGTCAATTTGACTACATCAGAACAGACATTTGTAGCAGAATAATAACAAAGTACTAGACCTAAAGGTGATGCTGGTATTAAAGCAATTTATTAAAAAATAAAATAAAAAAAAAAGAAATAAAATAACACATTAATTTTTTTTTTTTTCAATATTCGTTTCCAGTAACCACCTTACCCTGGTAAGTGGTTTTGGAGCCTATCTTGGACATACTGTGGGAATACATCCTGGATTGGGACACCAGACCTTTACAACTCAATTTCATTAACATTTAATGTTCAGGACTGAAGTGGTCAGTCAGATTTATTTGAGGAATTTAATATTGCCATTCGCCAGTCATTACTGCCACAATTCTAGCCCCCACTGAGTGTCTTTATGTCTCCTGGGTATTGGTGCAGAGTGTCAGGTTGCACTGACCTGCAATTTTAACCCTCCTGGTGTGCTTTCTATCCATTCTGATAGAACCTTTAAAAGGAAAAATGTAGAAGATATCAGCTACAAGACAATTTTTGTGTTGCATTATTAATGTTCTCTGTCAGCAGCTGAACCCTTTGCGATCTGCTCATGCTAACGATCGACCTTCTCCATAAATGAATCTCTTTTTCCCATCCCACTTTTCTTCAATCAATTCAAATTCATTGTGCTTTACTGCTTTAGGCTTTTCATTGGAATTTGGCTCTGATTATTAGTGAAAGAGATTGAGAAGTGCTACTACATTGCCACTGCTCATAGCTGGGAGACACTGTATAAGAGGCAGGTAGAAAATTTGGCTTACGGTAAAGTGAAATTGTGCTTACATTAAACAAATTTTTGGAATAAATGATGATATAGAAATAGTGCGTTGATCTGTGCATACATTGCATACCACATGCCTTTGCAAGCAAATTGTGCACTCTGCTAATAATTGAAAAGTCAAAGTTTTATTTATGGTTTATAGATTTTTAGCAAAGTCTCTTTAGGGTGGGGTGGTGGCATGTTGGTTAGCACTCATCTCACAGCAAGATGGTACAGGGTTCAAGTCCTGTGGCCAGCAGGTTGTGTGGAGATTGCATGTTCTCCCTGTGCTTCCTCCGGGTCCTCTGATTTCCTCCCACAGTCCAAAGACTCCACATTTTATTAGATCAACAGGCTGTTCTAAATTGCCCACAGATGTGAGTGTAAACGATTACTTGTGTCTGTGTTAGCCCAGCCATAAACTGGTGATCTGTTCAGGGTATACTCTGCCTCTCACCCCAAATTAGCTGGGATTGCCTTCAACTTCCCAGTGACTCAATTAGGATATGTGGTATGAATGATAAATAAATGAATAAAGTCTCTTAGGGTGACATGATGCATGTGTTTCCTCTGGGTTCATCAGTTTTCTCCCACCATTCAAATATATGCTTTGAGGAACTGGTTAATTTAAATTGCTCCTGTTTTGTGAGTTTGTGTGAGTGTTTTGTCCTTTGATGAGCTGACATCCCATTCATGGTGGTTTTAATTCCAACGTTTCTCAGAAAGGATCCGAATCCACCATGAATCTGACTGGGATAACATAACATAATTAGTGGAGACAAACAAATTAATTAGAAGCAAATGAATGTATAAGGCTGTGTCTGATCGCAAATAAAACAAGACCAATCTAGAGCGCAAACGTCCACCAAGCCAGAAATAAATTACACAACACAGCCTGCTGGGCCTGCTCTAATAGCACCCTTCCAATAAATCATCTTATCTCGCAATGTTAAAGAATCATTTAAAAAGTTTTAAATCCAGAATTTGTCCACACACTTTTTTGTATAATACTGTTAAAATACAGAACAGAGGGTAAAACTTAACCTCATTAATATTTCATCATCTTGGATAAGGGAAAACAGTTTCATAAAGAATATATTCAGAATAAATGATAAGACATCAAGACATGTAAGTTCTATAAATACATCCATCTGTTATGTTTACCACTTATCTGTAAGGGTCACAGGGGAAGCTGGAGCCAATTCCAGCTGACTTCTGGTGAGAAGCAGAGTACACCTTCAACACAGACACGAACAACCATTCATACAACCATTTACACCTAAGGGCAGTTTAGAGTAGCCAGTTGACCCTTTCAACTTCAACATGGTCTTTGGACTATGGGAGGAAACCCATAAGCAAGCACAGGGAAAAGATGCAAATTCCACCCAGAAATGCCCTTGTCAAGATTCAAACCTAGAACCTTACTTCTGTGGGTGCTAACCATTGTGCCACCATGCTTCCACCTATAAATACATAAACTAAAAAAAGGAATTAATAAATAAATGAAAATTAAAGTGCAGTAGTATGTAGTTGTGGCTATGATGTTTATTAGGTAGCTAATGAAAGATAGGAATTACAGATGGAAGAAGAAGAGATGAGTGGGGAAAGAGGGATAGAAGGTTCTTGTTTGCTGAAATGTGAGGTGGCATTAATGAAACCAGATGAGATATCATTTTACATATACACCTACCTCCAGATGTGAGGAATGATTAAAGAATCATATCAAGGCCAGAGTGCTGCCTGTAAATTGAATTGATTTAATATAAAGAATTATGTTAGCTGATGATGGAGTGGATTTTTCAAGGCTGATTCTTCTCCCTCAGTGGTTTTATTCACAATTCACTCAGTGCCATATAGTCAGTATAAGCACAGCATTCCTCTTCTTACAAATTTGCATGTTTAAATTTTATACATAGTAGCACATTAAAGATGGCACATGTCAGGTATAAAGAAGCTGCAATTAATCATTAATTTATTCATTTCCAAAGCCGCTTAATCCTAATTAGGGTTGCAGGGAGGTTTGCGCCCATCTCAGCCGACTCTGGGCAGGGGCGGGGTACACAATGGACAGCTTGCCAGTCCATCGTAGGGCCAGCACACATACAACCATTCAGACTTACAATTAGGGGCGATTTGGAACCACCAGTTTTGGACTTGGGAGGAAACCAGAGCACTCAGAGGAAACCCACGCAAGCAAGGGAAGAACATGCAAACTCCAAGCAGAAACGCCCAAGCCTGGGAATCTAACCCAGGCCTTCTTGCTCTGAGGTGGACGTGCCACAGTAACCACTGTGCCACCATGCTGCCCGCTGCAATTATAATTAGTTGTAATTGGCAGTTAATCTCTGAAGGCGAGGTGAATGTTGCTGAATAGTCCCCAAAATGGAATATGTAGTCTGTCTTTGCTGATGCAGGTTACACATTTAGATTTATTGAATGCATTTTACATATTTATATGGGTTTGTGCGCCTTTGACAGTACTGTTTGACAGTAAAACAGTTTTCAGTGCATCACATTATGACAAAACCTTTTATTTTTAAGTGAGGACTTCACACTTTTAAAAATGTAACACTACACTGTAGTGCAAGGGTTAAGTTATTCAGTGAAGAAAAGTGCTAGAATATTTATCAAGGAGACTGGCTAAGAGGATGCCTCTGAATATTCATTATCTCATCCCAACAATGTGCAAACACGTTTTTTTTTTTTTTTTTTTTACGATTTACCTGTACACACTGCTTAAATCTAGCAAATTTTTAAAAGCGTTTTTCTTTATATGAATGATCTATAATAAATGCCCAATGATCTGACAATAAAAAGACAAATAAAATCTAAAATCCTTGGAAATCACAGAGCTGAAAAAAACAAACAAAAAAAAAAAACCAATCATTTCAATCAGTCTGAATGACATTACCGGATGTCCTACCTGCATTTTTCTTACCTACTTACCTACCTATCTGTGGGCACTTTGCCTGTACACTCATGGGATGTGAGCAGAGTCTTCCACAAGGCTAGGCAGACACAATTTTAAACTAGTGAGGTATTCAACAGCTGTGAGTACTTACAATAATCATGTTTGTTGTATCCATTGATTACAATAAGGTTAGGTGTTTTCTTACATGTGAATGAGATGTGAAGTACTTGGATACAGAACGCTCTCTCTCAACTTTTTCTGTAGAAGTAATCTGTGCAGTTTGTGTTATAGTGGAGTGGCTTTTTATTTTATTATTTTTTTCATTTTTTTCCTTATTTTCTCCCCTAATTTGGTCATATCCAATTCCCACCCGTCAAGTGTTGCCTTCCCTATCACACGACCACCACCAACCACGGAGAGGCATAAGCATGCACATACCCCCTCCGTGATGGTGCCACATTTGGAGGCAATCTAGCACACAGCTGTGTTAGAATGAGCATACAGACGCCCATAATTGGATGGTGATTGCTGTGAGTGACAGGGAAGTGAGCGTATGCCATCCCTCCCTCCCATGAGAGCTCAGCCATTTAGCTCCTATGGACTCCCGGTGGCATTTGGCAGATTTGAACCGGCGATCTCCAGGTTGATAGTCACACACCTTGTCGATGTGCCACAGGGGAGTGACTTTGAAGGGATATTCTGTGTGTATATTAGGTGTGTGTGTGTGTGTGTGTGTGTGTGTGTGTGTGTGTGTGTGTGTGTGTGTGTGTGTGTGTGTGTGTGTGTGTGTGTATTTGGTTGAACATTTTTTAAATCTATCTTGATCTCCTGTATATGGTTCAGCTTGACTATTTGTGCATATAGATTTACATGGGCTGTAGGCATGTACTAAATGGCAATGGGTTATTGCAATGAATGATGAATCATTCAGATCTTAAACAGCAGCTAGTCACATGTCTTCTAGATATCTGTGTCATTCTATCATGCTAGAATTGTATAATATATTGCCAGAGGAGGATGACATCAAGTAAGTAATGATAAGTCCCGAACCAACAAAAACCCTTAGGAACCTTAAACTCAACAAAGTAGCTTTACAAATGTAATGACTCTCACTAATCATTGACTATTGGGGAATTGAAAAAAAAAATTATTCATAAATGCATAATATACACAAATAACAAAACATTCCGTACATTCTGTTGTTGCTTGCAACTCTCTCTGCTGTTGCTGACATTTCCTTCCCATTTCCTGAAATATTTAATTAGTGTGTGTGTGTGTGTGTGTGTGTGTGTGTGTGTGTGTGTGAGACCAGTGAACTTCATATTTTATGGATCAAAGACACATTGAGCGTCTGCTACTGCAAGTATATGTGTGTGCATGTGTTTGCCTAATTAGATCTTGTATTTGACAGGCCAATTTTCCCCTTCAAATACGCCATCACAAACACTCGGATCAGTTTCTCACAGGCAACATACACTCATGGGATTGCAGCTAATCTGATAATAATCCAAGGCTCCATGCTGCTTCTATTAAAAGAAACCCTATTTGCTTTTATTCAACCATTTGAACACTTCTTCCACTCTTCTTTTCTTTACTCATAATCTACAGTGAAAAAGAAAAGGAATATAATTTTGCCTTACTCTCTTCCAGCATAGCTGACAAAATGCTTCACCACACCATTTTCATCTTCACAATGCAAGTTTGTATGTTCTCCCTGTGCTCGCGTGGGTTTTCTCCAGGTTGTCCGGTTTTCTCCCACAGTCCAAACGCATACACATTAGACCAATTGTCTGTTCCAAATTGAACCTAGGTGTGAATGTGAGTGGTTTTGTGCGTTTTGGCCCTGCAATGGTCTGGCAAGCTGTCCAGGGTGTACCTTGCCTTTGCCCAGTGTCGCCTGAGCTCCGTGACCCTAGCGAGAGTAAGCGATTCAGCAAATGAGTGAGTTATTAGTGAGGCTGTATATGCCATTAAAAATACCATTAAAGTGCGTTCATTAATTCAAGAGGTTTTATAGCAAAAATGGATGCCCGAATCTTTAACACAACACTTTGTGCACACTGGCGCACAATGGCAAACCAGCATTTTGTTTACCACATTACAGTAGCAAAAATTATCATTCGGTAAATAAATCGTGGCCCAAACACTATTTTGTTTTTTTCCACCTGGAGGGACCTGGCTCGCTGGAGCAGCTGCTTGTGACTCTACTGGTCTAATAAATATGTTTGGTTGTGTTCAGGACGTAGTGTTCTGGTTGTGTTTTTGACCCAGATTCTGAATGCTTTGAAATCTCCAACATCATTGTTTTGATCTGATTCAACCTAATCATTTATTTTCTCTAAACAGCATATACTCTGTGTGTGTGTGTGTGTGTGTGTGTGTCTGTTTTCCACAGCTGCATGTATGACAGGTTGCTGTTTTTCTGGGGTTTTTTTTCATTCTCCTATGCTTTCTCTATCCATAGCAAATCCCTGCCTCATCTCAGGCTCTTAAGACTTCATCTATATTCAGGACACGGCCCAGTCACACAATGAGTTCACCGAACTCCTTCCAATGCTAAATATTTATTTTCTCTTATTATATTTCTGTCAATTCCTTCTACATTTACATGTAGAGCGATTGAGATTTTGCTGAGCAAGGGCATTTGCATCCGTGGGCCATTTATTTATATATTTTTTAGAGTGGAATTATAAGTAAATTGCTGGATCCATTCGACGGATGTTTCCAGGCACTAGGGTGGATGCTGCTGGTGGTGCTGCTGTGTGAGTGGAGCCGGAATGAAGTGTGTGTGTGTGTGTGTGTGTGTGTGTGTGTGTGTGTGTGAGTGAGGGTGAGAAGTGAAATGAACTGAACTGCCAAAGTTAGCTAGTAGCTAGTAGGCTGATGTAGCTAACAAGTGAAGGAAGCCTCCAATTTAGTACTGTGTGCAGACTTAGCACAAGTTGTTGAGGTTGTTCTGAAATCTCCAACTTTATGTTGTATATTGATACATTATCAATAGAATGGAAGATGTCACAAATTTAAAAACTGTGATAGATACAATCTTGAAATTTTCTGTAAATCTGTAAATCATACAATGTGCCAAGAAAGTTTTGTATGTTTCATTTTTTAAAGCAGATCGATACTGCTACTGTGGGGAACTGGTTTTATCAAGCCACATGATATCTATATTGAAGTTAAAAATATTTTTTTTTATGTTTGATTTGTGGTTGAACTGTTGCTTTTTAAAGGTAACCATAGCTACAGTTATACTTCAGGTGCGTGAATGATGTGCCTTTCCATGGATCAGGTTGTTTGGCCTGTAACTGATGCATACTCTGGTCCCTTAACAAGATTTTTCACTGTGCTATGGTGGCCTTGTGATTATCTGTATGATCACTCGTGGTCTTTTTAAAGAAGCCAGTTACAGTTGTTATACTTACTGTTTTTTTAAGATAAGAGGAGTAGACCTTGGAAAAGGGGCCACCTAGAGCATATCAATAATGGCAGAATCACCCACACACACACACACACACACACACACACACACACACACACTACATAACAAACAAACACACATAAATACACACACCATGCCAACCTCACCATCCACAAATCACTGTTCACCTGCAGCAAACAGGAAACATCCATTACATTAATAGCAACCTTTTCATATACTCATATTTACCACATTGAAAAAGTCGATATGTACATTTACATAAATGTGTTTTATTAAGCAATATTGCACTCGCAGGGCAAGAGACATTGCTAATTACAACTGTTCCGATATTCAGTATAAACAGATCTATAAACAAAAGATTTATATAGAGTAAGTAGCATTTCAGATGAAATATGGCATAATGTTCTTTTTGTTTTTGCTCCGCTAGCAAAAATACAGTAGATACTGAAGAAGCTTTACTGTCACTTTATAGCACATCATCTAGCTGACTAGGGTTACAGCCCTATATTCCCACAGCCCATTTGCCCGACAGTTCCTCGTCATCGTTATCCATAGTGCTCAAAGAAGACCACTTTTCACTTTCACTTGTGTGCCTGCAGGTAGCTTATTAGACCGTCCTGGGCGCCGAAAGCCCTCTGGCAGACAGGGCAGAAAATACCCAAGGAGCTATTTGCGGAAATATTCTACCAACCTCTTTTGAACATCTGTAGTGGTTCTGTTGACTTCAGAGACATTTGCGCCAGTCTTCACCGCTAAATGCTATGCTGAACGCTCTGTTGCAAGCTGTTCCCATCTATGCCAAAAGATTTTGCAGAAGCTTTCAGGGTTTCCTTAAAGCGTTTCTCCTGACCATCTTGGGACCAATTTCCTTCTTGCAGCTCACCATAAAACAGCCTTTTTGGAAGTTGATCATTCTGCATGCATACAGGATGGCCAGCCAGTACAACTGGGACTGCATCAGGATGGTGTATATGCTTGGCAGACCGGCTCGTGCCAGAACCTCCAAGTCTGGGATTTTGTCCTGCCACTTGATGTTAAGCAATTCTCTTAGACACGACGTGTGGAAGTGGTAGAGCTTCTTTGCATGGAGTTGGTACACAGTCCACATTTCGCATGCATACAGTAGCGTAGGCAGAACAAAAGCCTTACATACTTTCAACTTGGTAGGACAAGCCTGTCACAGCTCATCAGTCCATCAGATTTAACCCTAACCCAACTGAACTGAGAAGGGTGCCCAACGGATTTAAGCAAGATGCCCGTCTTATATGAGTAGGGCTGTCAGACCAATGGGCTCTTGGAGCATAGAGCCATTCCCACTGACTAGCTAGCTCACATTTGTCTGTACATTCCAATTGACGCTGCCTCTGGTGAAATCAGTGTCCCTTCTTCTTTTTAATCTTTGTGATGAGCTTTTGTAGTCAAGCCAAAATTATGTGTTTAAATATTAGCTGAATGGCGCAGAGAGCCGCTTCTTTGATGCTTCTAAAACATTATGTATCCATGGATTCCAGACTTGACTGTTTCTGTGTTATGGAGGTTGGATGTAACCTGTTAAATTAAAGTGACAATTTAAACAAATCCCAATAACTAACTAACTAACAACAACAACAACAACAACAATAATAGTAATTCTGATAATCACAGGTTGTGATGTCAACTGCTATAGTAAAAAAATGAAGAAGAAGAAAAAATTATAAAGCACCATGACCATACATCATGTACTTAGGGTCCCTGCATCCCACTTTGAGAGCCACTGGTGCAGTGTCAGGGTGGCATGCACAAGTGTTATATTTAAAATAGAATTGAGAAGTTATGTTACATATGAGAAATTTTCTAGTTGAATTTACAAGAATGGTACAAAGGTTATATTTTTATTATATTTACAGTAGAAGGAATGAAAGTCTTTAAGAGGAAAATGAAAGGAAATCTTTCTGCATCTCCTGTTGCACTAAAAATATGTATATTTTCATCATCATGTGTTTTTAACTTACATCTACGAAGTTGCAGTCTGCTAAAATGCATTATATAGTTACATTAGTCTGTTTGAAAAGTTTGTAGTCTGTTTCACTCTTGCGAGAGTGTGAAATCGCGAGAATAGGACTTAAAACTCATAAGTTCCAAAAAGGCAAGATGACAGCAATAATAACAGTATACAGGTATTAAACTAACTAATCAGATATAAACGAGTGAACTTCTGAATAAAATAAAGCTAGGCACATCTGCGCATTATACTTTATATATATACTTACATTATACACATAACATTTTCATACATCAGACGTCTCCTTGTTTTCATAAACGCGTGGTATTTAACTCTTTTGGTTTATATTTATATTAAATGGCTTTTATATTTATGTTAAATGGTCGCTATGGCACACTTTACCATTCTATCGAAACTGGGTGACCTTGACCTATGTTTTACAGTCACAGAGGTCAGTTTATCAAAAATGCCCATTAAGCCTTTATCGGCTGCATTTGACCACGTGTGGGATGCACCTAGAGTTCTGTGACAAGAATTCATTTCTAGTTAACTTTGAGTTTAATTTTGCAGTGGTCATTGTTTTCTACTGTCGAAAATAAATCTGTTGACAGACTTTAGACTACTTGTGATTTACAACTGTGTAAAATTGTGATGGAAGTAATGAAACTGATTACATAAAGTGGTAAGTGTTGAAAAAAAGACATCAACACTAATATAGCAACAAGTGAAACAAGATTAACTCCGTTTTGCACAAACTAGAAGGAGTTTTTCCAAGAAGCGTATTTCAGTTATGCTAGAGCAATTAAAATCAACAAGCCAGAATCTAAACATCATTCAAAAATGGCTTACAGTCTGTGTAGATCAAACGCCTGTTAAATTTGCACAACAAATACAGTCAGCAGGAATAACAAATGAAAATCACAGAGGAGTAACCTGATTTCTTAGCAGGCACAAACTGATAGTGTGGGCTGTTTTAGTGTACTGTAGTGAATGTGGGCGGTAATCAGTCTGGGATTTTGGAGAGATCATTACGTTAGGGTGATTTATAACTCCAGAATTAACTTATTAACTTCTGTGCACTTTATTGTTCAGGATAGATGAGAATAAAGTACCTCTAATCATTATTAAATATATTGCTTAATATAGTGGGGTGGAAAATACATGAGTAATTACACTTTTTTCTGCACTTAAGTATTACTTTATAATTCTTTGACTTGAATCTTATTAAAACTGAAGAAAAAAATACTTTTGTATGATTATTATTTATAAGAAAAAATAACTTGCATTACACTTCTTCCAAGGGAGGCACAGTGGTATACATTGTCACCTCACTACGAGAAGGCTCAAGGCTCATGGGCAGAACAAGTTTACATGGGTTTCATCTTACATTAAATCACCTGGCTACTCTAAACTTCCCAAAGGTGTGGATGTGAGTGTAAATGGAGGCTTGTTTCTGTGTTTGCCCTGCAGTAGAATGGCAACCTGTTTAGGGTGTCACCCCACCAGCTGATATTGGCTCCAGCTTCCAACACAATCCTGACAGAGAAACAATATTAAAGACTGATGGATGGATAGGCTCTGTGTGCTTGCTTATTTAGACCTTCGAAGTTCTTGTTACAAATCTCAAAGGTCTTCTCTAATTCAGCCAATGACTGTATGCTGTATATATCAATAGAAATGGCTCAGTTTAGAGTCCAATCATTTCAGTTTATCATTTATTCAAATTCTTCAGTGTATTATTATGTATAGTATAGATTAAACTATCAGTAATCATAATTCAGTTTATCATTACAGTGATATTGTGCTACACAATGCTAGATAGCCATCTAAGTGAAGATAAAGATGGATGAGGTGGCTTCTTTGCCTATCTATGATGGTGTGAATGATGGTATTACTGCGAATTGGAGAAGTCTTTAATTAAATCTGGGAGGCATGGTGATGTAGTGGTTAGCATTCTCACCTCACTCCAAGAAGGTTTTGGGTACTGCAACCCTCTCAGATAAAAACCTACATAACATCAGTAACCACGAAAGTGACCCTATGAGCGAAATGGGAAGTAAGTGAGTAATAAAGTCCAGAGCAATGTATTAGCATGGTTATTGAGGTATCAGGAGTAGTTCAGGGTGCCTTATGGGTAACAAAGTGTGGCAACATGCACAGACTGATCAGGTTCTGATATACTACTCAACATCATGTCTTAAGCTTTGCCACCAGAATTTGTTTGCCAACAATTACAGTATTCTTAAGATGACGTGATATCTCAAGCAGCATATGTGTGTATGCTGCTTGAGATCAATTAAATAATTGATCCATAGTTTCATTCATGAGATTCCCAGCTGCCCCTGAGTCTACTAGTTCTAGTTTAAATGTAGGATTCAGAACGCCATGAAAGCATTGTAGGTCGAGTAATACGTTTATTTTCAATCAGACAGGTTATGGTCTATAGTTTGAAGACCTCAGAGTGCAAGTTGCCTGATGATGCCCTTCATTTCAATAGATTGAACCTTTCAGGACACTTTTTTCCTTTAGTGGAAATTATTATTTGTATGATTACAGTTCATTACATGTACAGTATTTGGCAGATGCTCTTATCCAGAGCAACTTACAATTATCTTATATATA
>JAQMYF010000002.1:11388593-11407662 GCA_030014195.1 Neosilurus mollespiculum | reverse complement strand
ATATATATATATATATATATATATATAGAGAGAGAGAGAGAGAGAGAGAGAGAGAGAGAGAGAAAGAGAGAGAGAGATCTTTCTCTTCCTTTCACACACCTCTCAAAGTGATAATATCCATGTGAGCACACGCCCCTCCTAATTATGGTGAACACACACAAAGCACTGATGTATTAGTGTGTGTGTGTGTGTGTGTGTGTGTGTGTGTGTGTGTGTGTGTTGGAGATGAAGCTCTGGAGGAGGAGGAATGTGTGATGTTCCACTCTTTCCCTGTGACAGAACCTCGGCGCTCATTAAACCTTTTCTTTATCTCTTAACAATCGCTCTAATTATGTTCATTGAAGGGGGCCAATTAACGCGGGCCGTGTGCGCCCGAGGCCGCGCGCCTCCACACCAACGTGCAATTACCGCCGCCAAAATTTATTTAGAGACACTTCTCGCCTTTTGACTCACTCCAATTATCGCTAATCAATGCTGCCGAGAGACGACGGGTCGCCGTAATTCATCAGGAGAGAGAAAAAAAGTCTCTCTCTCTCTCTCACACACACACAACAAGCCCTTACTGACTGTGAAGGGTAAAAATTTCAGACTCAACATCATGACAAAGAAAGAAAGTGAGACAGAGAGTAGAGAGACACAGAGAGGGACAGAGTGAGTGAGAGAGAGTAGAGAGAGAGAGAGAGAGAGAGAGAGAGAGAGAATATATATATATATATATATATATATATATATATATCTTAATCATTAGTCATATTATTTATCAGAATTGGCTAATAATAGTGTGGCAAATTAAATTGGCTAACTGTTTGGAATCTTGGGGTTGCAGTAGATCTGTTTCCTCTGCAGAAGTGTTCATTATTACTACCAGGCAAATCTTTCATTATAAGAGCAATATGCCACCTGGAAGTGAACCTGGCCCTTAAAAGAAATGGTGTATTAAAAAACATAAACAGCCATGATTTATTAAGAGACTAAGTACAATCCTTTTAAACCTTGCACCAGGCACTGCATGCATTTTTCCCCCACTGCTAAACTTGCAAAAGCAGATTTAGACATGACATAAATGTACTTCTGCCGAGCGCTTCAAACCATGTGCTTAGATGATTAAAATATAGGCCATAAACTCTTGCTGGGTTATTATTGTGGCATAGATTGCAGGAGTTTGAGTAATGAAACTGTTTCACTTGCTCATTTGTGAATAGAACCAGTGACTAAAGTGCCATCTATGGGAAACGTATTAGTAGGGTTACACACATTCAGTAACTGTGATGCTCAAGCATCAGAGAGATATTTAAAGAAAATCAGAAGAGCTACTGTTCTTCTGGTAACTTAATCTCAGTGCAAGATGACCTCATCCTCTTGTCAGCTGGAACAGAAACAGCTTCCTTTAATTTACCACCTATCTGTAGGTAGTCCTAATTAAAATGCCGGACATGTTCAGGGTAACATGTAGCTCATTTATATGAAATAGCTTAATTTGATGTGTGGTTTTACCATTGGCATAACAGAACAAGGTGAATTAAAGTGTTGGTGGTGTAATGTGGAAGATTTATTTCATCCGAAGTCATTGTCAGCTACTGTCAGATATGACTTTTACGCAAGTAAGGAAGTGGCTCTAATTGAAGGATGTTTGATCCCCAACCTTTTATAAGTGGCTTTTATTCTGGCCTTAGTATACTGTATCATGTACAGCTTTAAAATGAATGTTGTTCTGAGGTTTTTCCTGCTTTTTGTTTTTTGTTTTTTTTTGAGAGCAAGAGAAGATAAAAAGCATCAAAAATGATCCTCGAGAAAACATCACCAGTAAGATCCTGAAGTAATCCACAGCATAATTCCATTAAAGCTTCTCTCTTCAGAAGTGAGTGCAGATCGATTTAGTTTTAAAAGAGGGCATTTAGTGTAATGCAGAAAAAAAAAATCACATAAACAATGGTTAAAAAGGATGAGTGAGCACTAAAACTGTACAACTACAAGCTCTGTTGTTCTAATAATGCTTTTTTTTTAAATAATGAATCTGTGGGAAATTTTCAGTCTTGAAAACTAATAGAAATTAGGCTGCAGTCAAGAGTATTCTTATCCTCCCACTTCGATGATCATTAGTTCCTTTTCATTGTAGGTGAAACCTGGTGTTCACACTTGATCCCT
The DNA here is from genome assembly GCA_030014195.1 of Neosilurus mollespiculum. Taxonomy (NCBI): domain Eukaryota; kingdom Metazoa; phylum Chordata; class Actinopteri; order Siluriformes; family Plotosidae; genus Neosilurus; species Neosilurus mollespiculum. The sequence goes on along the minus strand of JAQMYF010000002.1, from coordinate 11,405,517 downwards.
GTGTTCCTAGTCCTTTCTTTTGAACATGACTTGGGTAGCCACTTAAGCCTGAGCTAAGAGTCTAAGTGGGAAAAGTACTGTTAGAATGGGTACTGTGCACCCAGGACCAGAAGATCATGAGTTCAAGTACGATGAAGTTGGTGATGTGAGTGCTCCATAATGTTCATGGCTGTGCTTTAACCCCTAAGTGCTCCAAGAGATTGACAATGGGAAATGGGAACTGACTCCTAAGGTTTGTAGTTCACTTACTCGCTCAGTGATTTACTGAACCACTTACTCCCACTAGGGTCATGGAAGGCTGGAGCCCATCTCAGCCAACACTGGGTAAAGGCGGGGTATATCATGAACAGCTCGCCAGAACATTGCAGGGCCAACACACACAGTATTGACACTCACAATCACAATTTGTATGTGCATGTCTTTGGATTGTGGAAGGAAACTGGATTACCTGGAGGAAACCCACACAAGCACAGGGAAAACATGTAAACTCCACACAGAAACACCTGAGCCTGAGACTTAAACCCAGGACCTTCTTGCTGTAAGGTGGATGTGCTATGTCACTGTGCCGTTCCGGGTTTGGAGCTCTGAGTTTAAAATTTCAGGGAAGGAACATTTAGTTATCTATATTGTTAGTTTATCAGAGTGACATTTGGAGAAAAATGTCTCCTCTATGACAAAACCTTAGGCTATAATTCAAAGGCTAAATATCTGGATATGTCTTTGGTATGAAACACTGCACTAAAGGGAAAATGACGAACTTTTTTGCAAAAATCTGCTTTTTTTTACCCCATGTAAGTCCCAGAAGGTTGACAATTCTGAGCCTGCAGCAAGAGGGATGCCAGTGAAAGTGACTTGTCCTACCGTGGCTGTCTCTCTACTCAGCAGAGAGCTTGTTCACCTTGACTGATAGCCTAAAATCTGTCAGTGCTAATAGCCGAACTGCCTGGCTGTACTAAGTCAACATGACTGGACTTGTGTTATAACCTTAAAATCATTTGTCTGCTCACCCAAGGGTCTTTATCCATTTTTTGTGAAATAGTAGGATTCAACACTAGGGCTTTTATTGTGTAGAGCTTTGACCTGATTAATTAATGCTTACACACAGTGTCTGTTTGCTGGTGAATGTTTCACTATTTTATAAAATCATACGGAATTTGCTTAAAGATTTTAACATAGGTCTAATACCACCGGCGTCATGTACATCATATACTTTAATCTTACATAAAAAAAAAAAAAAACCTCAAACATTGAATCAGTGACACCTTTTAAAGATGTACTGAATGGCTGCTGACCCACTTTTCTTTTATTGATAATCAGGTCATGGGGATAAGTGCATGGTATGACTGAGAGGAGTTGACTGGCTGAGTCTCAACCTATGCCTGTTTTATATTCATGTCTCTCTCTTGCTTGTCTCAGTGTGAAAATGCATGCACATCATGCCTTTCTTGATCATTCCTTCCTTTCTTTGAAAATGTTTTCTCTTCCTGACAGTTAGAAGTATCTTCTTTTGTTTGCACTAAAAATAAGTATATGTGGTGGAACAGTGTGAAAAATTCAGGGTAATGATGATGGTCCAACCCAAAATGACACTTTTCATCACACTGTTAAAACGTATATTCTATCAGCATTAAATAATTAATACAAACTATGGCAGATTGATAATCTCCTGCCACATCCAATCTTCTGTGAAAAGCCTCACAATGTTTTAAAGGCTTTAAATATCGTCCTTGTGTGAAGATGACGCTGCTGTGTGTAAATGACTGAAAATGAATTTGTAGTTAAATGTTATATGATTATTATAGATTACTTCTTTACTTTACTTTCAGTAAAAATTGGAATAGTCGTAATTAATATATACTACACAGGAATGGCGCAATCTGATTTGCCTACTATCAGGGAATTAAAAAACATTATCCTCAGTGGAAAATGTTTTTTCTTTTTTTCACTTTTTCACGGTCACTTGTCACTTTGACGGGTGGCACCATCTTTGTTTAGATATAAAATATACAAATATATCTTTAAAAATTGTTTTAGTTGATTTTTCTACTTTTGTTCATATGCTAAAACTTTATAAACTAAAAAAAAAGCGGTACGTAGTTTCTGCTATACAGCCATGTAGTACATACTAAAACTCTAAATGGGCTTAAAAACACACTAATAGCTACACAACCCAGAGTGCACAGCACATAGAGTGCATAGAACTCACCTGACCTGCCTCTGAAATGGTTAAAACATGTAAAAATAAATAAGAAATTTTTTAAGTTTGTTAAAAAATGTTCCCATGTAGTACTGTATATGCTAAAACAATTATTCCAACTTATTTTCAGTACACAATTGCTAAATTTGTAACCTGAATGCATTTTTTTACCAACACAGCACAACAAGAGTACAAGAAACAGTAAAATAATCAATTGAATTTAATTTCAAATACATTTCTTGTATTCTTAGAGAAGTCCAAACTAGTGTTTTGATTTAAATATTTAATAATTTTAATACAGTAGTCTGTTCTGAGCTGATGGTATACATGTAGTACTTTTCATACTCTGTGTTTTCTATTGAAATTACTGCTTGAAACAGACCAATGACACATACTGTCACAACCTTTTCCATGACATTCAAAAAGGAAGTTGCCCTAAAACTTTCAATACTTTCATAGACCTCCCCTTTCACCTCGTCTCTGCTGGTGGAATCAAAAGTGACTGGAACCCCAGATAGCTTTTGATGCTGCTGTCATCAGCTCCGGATGGAGAATGTCTCTACTTTCAAAAAATGAAGACAAAACAAAAAAATGTGTACTGACCGGTTCTGTCACACGTCGATATTATCACTTCCAATAGTCTTGTGTGGCAAATGTATGTACGCGCACGCACTGTGTAGATCACTGGATTCCAAACAGCAGCTGGGTGTGAAGACACTTCCGACAGGCGAGTACACATGCGCAGATGTACATAATGTAGTTACAGTAGCTGCCGAGAGGGCAACGAAAGGACCGGATTGCCGCAAAAAAAAAAATGTTCTGGTTTTAAAATTCACTGCGCACTAGGCAAGTTAAAACCGGCCGGAGTAAATTTATTTTTATTTCTATTTTTTTATTTTTTAGAAATTGTGAATATTAATACAGGTATCCGTGGATCTGCAAAACAAGGAATAAAAAAGAATGGCCTAATTAGCTTAGCTAAAATTGCTGGAAAACAAAATGTAAATTTGTTGTAAAGATGTATAGCTATCGCTTTCGTTTAGATAGTACTATGTTCTCTTCAAGTGTTGTTTGTTGGCTCACCCTTGTTTCTGTTCTTCTTCACCTGAACAAACTATCAGAAAATGTACTTTACCACAAGCTGGCAGTTTCATCCACTGAAGGAACAACTAGTTCCCACTGTAGCTGAGAGTTGGGCACAGATGTTCATTTACAGCCAAAGAACATTATAGAAATGCTGATTTTTTTTTTCTATAGTCAGTGTTTCATTCTTTCTCAGTGCAGGATTATTACTCAGGGATCAAATAACTGAAACCTAACCAGTTTTGGAAAGTTTGTGTGTTGGTTTGATTACAAGTTTGGGTTCTTCTGTGTGTAATTTAAAAAGCTTTCATTTTGCTGTCGTCCCTCTTTTTACGCCTGGTCTTCGTCTAAAAGGGATTAGTTTATTTGAAGCCCTGAGCAGAGTGTGTGGGTTTCTTCACTCTTTTCTCCTAGCTACTGTTTTCCATGGTGCTAAAATGTGCAGTGCTTTCTAATCCTTGCCAATTGTAATTTGAGTCGCCAAGCAATCAGTTAGATGGAGTGGGTGGCAATACACGGAGGAACACTCGCTCTTCTGCATGTGCTATTTATCCTGGGACAAAAAAGAGTGGGCTTCCCTTATGCATGCTTTTCAAACACACCCACAATCAAACACACTTATACACACTGTGCTTAATAATACTAATAATAAAATACATTTAATTTTTATAACTCATGCCATTTACAGTTAGATTTACACATTTCATAACATACAAACACTTGAAAGTGGGACAGTGCTGTCAAAGAAGTAAGACTGGGCTCGATAGCCAAATGATAAAGATAAACATAAAATAGAAATATAAACCATGCAAATAAAAACCTATGCATACTGTACATGCATTGGGAAAAGCTATCTAGCTTACCACTAACAAAAATATTCATTGAAAATGGTGGGTAATTTAGTAATTAAGCAAATAAATAAATAAATAAAATAATTATAATAATGTTTCTCCCAATGCATAAAAACTAGTCTTCAGAAAGCTTACTGTTACATCTGACCATGTTCTTGAGTCCACACCAAAGAGGAGGTTGAGGGAGGCAAAGATGAAACCAGATTTAATAAATCTAATCTATTTTATTTATTTTTATTCAGATAGATTAAGTTATTTATTGGATGCTCTCACTATTAGAGTGTTCCATATGAACAAGCTGTCCACAAGGGTTGTAAGAAAAGGAGCCTATTTTTGAGAGAAGCCTACTAAGTTCAGATTTTAATCTTCACCGAGCATCATGGGAATTACAAATCAAACAGTTTGGGACTGCATACAAGACAATCCCTTAAACCCACTGTACAATATAGTGATGCAGATGGTTTCTTTCTTTTTCAGGACATTCTAAATTCTTGCATTAGTTATGCCAGATGCTTGTAGAACTCATGTTTATTTAAGCACACATACACACACAGCATCATATCAAAGATTTTGATATTATGTTTGAAGGGTCAGTGTTCATTTCCCCATGTGAATTATGCATGGCTTTATACATAATATTAAATAACAATATATTAATTTAAAAATTATTTCCTTGCCTGCACTAATGACATGTACTGTAAAGAAACACAATTCATTCATTTTCTAAGCCGCTTGTCCCTAATTAGGGTCTCAGGGAGGCTGGCACCCATTTCAGCCGACTCTGGGTGAAGGCGGGGTACACCCTGGGCAGCTTGCCAGGCCATTGCAGGGCCAATGCACACACAACAAGTCACACTTACTCTCACACCTCACATCAGCTTATTGTGCATGTTTTTCAACTGTGGAAGGAAACCAGAGTACCTGGAGGAAACCCACGCAAGTACCGGGAGAACATGCAAACTCCATACAGAAACAAGCGAGCCTGGGAATCGAACCCGGGACCTTCTTGCTGTGAGGTGGATGTGCTAACCACTGCACCACCATGCCACCTGTAAAGAAACAGACTTCTAAATTCTGTACTTGACCCTTTCTCTCTCTCTCTTTCCCTCTCTCTCTCTCTCTCTCACAAACACACACACACAAACACACACACACACACACACACTTTTTACTTTCTTTCAATAAATGGCTTCTTAATTCCAGAGTTGAATGTAAACATATGCATACACATATACACTCAGATGAGTTATGAACATGGGAAATCTTAGCAGTTACACTGCTAGGTGCCTCCTCTTATTAGAGCTGTTTATGGTGTCGGATATGATCCCTCATTTATTCTTCATCATCTCCGCTGTATGTGTCCACTGTTTGAAAGTCTCTGCAGTACTTAAGCCTCAGGAATTGCCGCAACACATCGTCAAGCATATGCAGAAGCGCTGAGGATAATTATGGATAATTGCTGTGGGAGAGATGGCTGTGCTCATTACTCAGTGGCTAGCAAGGGTGGAAGGACAGCAAATGAGAGAGAGAGAGAGAGAGAGAGAGAGAGCTTACGCACAACAGCAGGAACTTTACTCTGCCTACAATTTGCCATATGCTCCTCCTTAATATTGGCTTCCAGGTCCAAGTAGCCATATCTCAAAAGTGTGCTACTGGAAGGAATATGTGTGTATATTTACTTAGTAAGAGACCATTTGAATCTTGCTGGATGAAGGATATGAAATGGTAATTACTATGGTCTGTGCATTCAGTCGGCTTGTCATTAGTATGGCTTATGGTACTAAAGTGCTGATGCATGCGTATATATCTTCTCGTCATGAGTTCCACTAAGATCCCACAACAACTTTACTAAGTATTTCAGAAACATAGCTGCAATAATTTGCACCAATAAAGAATCAGCACTCACCAGTCAGTTACTAATGGTATCAGCTCATGTTTACTGCACACTCCTGCTTGTACACTTTTAAACCATACATGATCAGAGTTCACTGGAACTAAGCTTTAAGTCATCGCTAAGTCTGTCCACTACAAGATGCAGGTCATTCAACGTCCTAACATCTCAGTCTCTCTGGGACTGTCCTTTTTTCTCCTTTAATAGGATCCTAAGACACACACTTGTTCTTGTTAGGGTTTGCTCTGCTCAGTGTGTTTGTGTTATGTACTGTATGCTTTCGACATCTGGCCGATGGTATTTTGTGTAATGTGACAGAAGGCACTATGAGCTGCATTAAGACTTAAGTAAAGCATGCGTAGAGATGAGATACCAAATTATGCTCATCAGTATTTAAACCTGAGAAATACTAAATAAGGACTTTAGTTCAATTTAGGCTAATGAACATTTTATGAACATAAGATTTTCATTGAAATATACAGTTTTAGAAACAGGAGTTGAAAGGTTTTTTTAACAGTGATTAAAATTAGAGAAAGAGGAAAAGGGTAGAAACTTTAAAGGAAAATAAATAAGCAATAGGGAATCATTTAACAGATAATCTATAGAGATGTACTGAGGTAGGAGTCAGGTGTGGTGGTCATGAAATCAACATTAAGCACATTGGCTACACAAGCCAGACTGAGATTCCGGTTTGTTGGCTATTAGATTGCAAACCCAACAACTCAGTGTATATAAATGGAGTCTGATTGAGCTGGATATAACAGTGATTTCAGGAAGACTGAATTGGGGAATCATGTTAAATAACAAACCTTTTTAATAAAATATTTAAGTTGATTGTATGTGCAGTGGCATAGTAGATAGCATGTCCGCCTCACATCAAGAAAGTCCTGGGTTCAAGGAGTTTGGGTGTGGAGTTTGCATGTTCTTTTTTCTTCCCTTTTTTCTCCTGCTGTTGGTCTTGTAGAACTTGGAATTTTTATCCTGTAAAGCAGCCTTGGAGCAATTGGCCTAATTATTATTATAAGGAGAAGCTGTAGTCATAGTCATTAAATAGCTAAGTTAGGTTCAGGGCTATTTATTTATTCAGTGAGGTCAGCTTACAATAACTTTACCATGTGATGTTTGATCAAGAAAGTAAAATGACACCTACTTATATTTGTCATGACAAAACCAAAATCTGTGTCCAACTAAAAATCCCAAAAGACATTGCAGCCTACAATAATGGCCACCGAGGATTCTCAGGTTACTCAGGTTCAAGCTCATCTGGTTACTGATCAAGCACAGCTAGACTTGATCTCTCTCTCTCTCTCTCTCTCTCTCTCTCTCTCTCTCTCTCTCACACACACACACACACACACACACACACACACACACACACACACACACACACACTGTACGGACCAGTAGCAATTTTCATGAGTTTGCCACACTAGAGAGGTAGAATTGTCTCCTGACCAAGACTTGTTGTCTGTGATTGTTGATCTGGTTATGGTTTTTCTTTGTTCCCTGGTTTCTGAATCTCACCTTGCCGTGATTTGCATGTTTGTTAATTGTGTACACTGAAAAACTCTGGTTCAGGACTTTGCACTTCTGTTCTGCTCATGCTGACTGCTTTCTTGGTGGAATTGAGCCTTGGGAACTCAGTGTAGTTTTATGTGTTATCATATATATGTCACAGAAAGTTCAACCCTCATAACTCTTCTTCCTTGCTAAGAAAACACAATCACACTTTTCTGACCTTTCCTTGCTCTTCCTATCACTCCTGCAAACATACTGTCAGCTCTGGAAGTCTGAGGCCACTACTGAACGCTGCTTTTTATCAGTTTTACAGTTAATGGCTCTTGTCAAAACAAAACAAAACAAAAAACAAAACACTTCACTTAAACCACTCCCAAATATTGCCTTTCTATTGACTGAAATGGAGAACTATAATCTGCAAAGCAGTATTATATACACTTACCCTGAACCAAAAATGCTTTTAAACATGGTTAGCTTTGTGGGAACAACCGGCAGTACAAAACACATTTTTCAGCTGGATTTTCCTGTTTACATATAGCACAGCAAAACTGCCTTTTGATGGATTTGAGTGCAAACTAAGAAGGATGAAGGTGAAAGCAAACTTGCAGACTAAAGCAGCTCAGCATGTGAAAGTAAAAGCTGAGTAGAGAGCAAAGGCTGATTTAACAAGCCAAATGATGCAACAGAAAACTCTGAGATCAAAGCAAATCTTTTAAATAACAGTTAATGAAAAAAAATTAAAGCTAACTAACCAACAAAGCTACAATGTAGTCAGCAAAAGCGAGCTTAAAAAAAAAAAAAAAAAAAAAAATGCTCAATGAATAATAACATGCAACTAAGCAAAAATGAAAGAAAAACCTGGATGCTGAATGCTAGCTAACATGTCACATCAGCCTTTTCTAGACTCTGGTTCCCAGAGTGCACCATGGCTGATCAACATGACTTCTATAAATTACCACTCCCAGCAACCATCACGGTGGATACGAGTGTGAATGGTTGTGTGTGTTGGCCCTGTGATGTAGGTGTACCCCACCTTCAACCAGTGTTGGCTGAGATAGGCTCTACTCTGCCCGTGACCCTAGTAGGATTAAGCAGCTTGGCAAATGAGTGAGAGAATGAGAGCAACCTTCACAGGCACCAGAGTACTGATTGCACACACTTATGTACAGAGACTTTTCAAATAAATGCTGATTCTTGAATGCCTGTACTTACTAAGTCTTTTCTTTTGTAGTTTTGTTCTGGTTAATGACCTTGTTTTTTCTTTTGGAATCTGCAATTTTTGATTTGTGTGGGCTGCTGATTGCCTGACATTCTGCCTGTTTTCATTTTCTTTTTATTATGACCTTGCCTAATGACTTGGAACTGTCTCACAGAATGTATTTAATAAACTGCTCAAACTGCATTTGCATCCGTGTCGAATCCCAGCACTCTCCCTTCTCTGACAGCCTAGGGTAAACATTAATGGCCTGGTTGGTAAGAGGATTTGACAATCCTGATTCTCTGCCTGTACTGCCCTGTTTCTTTCAGCCATAATTGAACTAATAACCTGGTGTTGGACAGAAGGATATCAATCATGTATGTTCAGAATAGTGCCCAGACAAACATTTTCCAGATTTATCACATGACCAACTTATATTAGTGTTTTATGGATTTTTTTTTCTATAAAGAAATAATGTCCAATATAAAAAAAAAATTATATTGTTTTGCACCTGTTTTTTATTGTCAGAATAACAAGAGGCTTTGTGGTGAGCCATAGAAATAAACTAAACAGGGAAACTTTTATTGGATGGCAGAGGCAAAGGAATATAAAACAACATGCCACTATAACACATACTGGCACAGACAAACTCGCATTTCTGCACTAACACTAAACACTTAATTTAACAAAACAGACACTGAACTTCAAAATAATGAGCAACCGCAGGGGCCCACAGGTATTCAGAACAGTGCCTGTTTTATTGAAGCACAGCGGTACTACAATACAATATTCCTCGGATCTTAACCATTGGGAATTGTGACTCATTTTGCCTGCTATCTCAGCTCACATTTTTTCAGCTTTTAAACATATTTATTATACTGCTGCTTTGCAAACATCAGTTTTTTAACTTGGTGGAATCCAGTGGAGTAATATCACTCTCTGGCAACATCACTGCTGGATATATTCATACTCATTACAACTGTATGCTTCTGTTCCCTAATGTTAATTTCTGTATTTTACAGGATAATAAATCTACTTTTAACGATATGCTGTCATTCTTGTATCCTTTCCCCTGTTGTGCTTCTTGCTGAACATTAAAAAACAAGTTTAATGAGCAACCAGGCATCACAAGGCACACGGCAAACTTCATCAATCTTCTTAAATAAGTTCTTCTTCCACTTATAAAAGTCTTATTTGCTACAGCATGCAACCTTGCCAGGACGTAATGTGCCTTAGGGTTTGATTGACACTGTGATATCACCTCGATGAGAGCCTCAGGGTGGAAACCCTCCCAAATCTCTCGTCTCTGAATGAGGTTATGTAACTCTTATCAGATGAGTAAAAATAAGTTTTGCCTCTCGGTTTGATAGTTTTTTTTAAAACTTATCCAGATAAGATCAGTGATTTATCAGTGCCCTGGGAAAACTCCAAGCATCCCATATATGAACAGGTTTATGAAAAAGAAAGACAAGAAAAGGAAAAGGACAAAGTTCTGATTATGTGATGGCTGATCTCAAATCATCTTTGGAGAGTGAACAAGTGCAACAATAAAGGCACTCATTTGAGACTTCAACAAAAATGTCATTTTTCACACAAAAAAAAATTGCTAGTCAGCTTGCAGCATGGATTGCAAGCCCTACTGCAATGTTGCAGTTATGGTACAGTGTTTTCCCCAGAGACTTCTGGACCAAGACCAATAAAAAGTGGGCAGTCAATGTTCAGTTCCATTTCTGTGGTTACAGTGACGTCTCTGATTGCTTGTGGTATGGAGAGGCAGTGCCCAGTAGTTTGCATTATTATCAGTATTGGCCTTTTTAATGGTCATTGTAAAGGACATGTTCCAGGAAACTTACTGAATAGTAGGTTATGTCCCTTATACTCATACAATATCTTATCAAAACACATTTTAACAAATACATATTTCTTTCAATAACCAAACTTGGGTGTTTCAAATGCAGTGTGTGTGTGTGTGTGTGGGTGTGTGTGCATGTGTGGGGGTGTGTGCATGTGTGGGGGTGTGTGAGTGTACTACTTAAGACCAATTTGTCCCCACAAAGATATGAATATCTAATCCCTTTTTTGAATTTTGAGTACATTTGGATGGTTCCCACAACTGAAGTTGTCTTTAAAATAAATATATAAATAAAGTAAAAGAGCGAAAGCTTTCATGTGGTTAACAAGGTTAGGGTTAGGTTTAGAAGCAGGCATAGCATTAATTAGTTACATTAATAAATATGCCAGTAGAAGATTCTCACAAAGATAGAAATACACAACTGTGTGTGTGTGTGTGTGTGTGTGTGTGTGTGTGTGTGTGTGTGTGTGTGTGTGTGTGTGTGTGTGTGCGCACACAGTGTATTCTAATCCAGTGTGGATAATTACACTGACAATCAGAGGTTGTCACCTTTGCATTCACAATTAATCTCTAATTAAAGGCTATTAACTCTTAAGGAGGTCAGCAAGCAGGTGGAAGACAAGTGATTTCGAAAAAAAAAAAAAAAAAAGAGCGAGAAAGAAGAGTGTTTTCTTTCACTCAATAAGCCAAACGAGTTTACTGTCACTGCTGATAAATGAGTGCAGCGTGGCAAGTACACTCCACTCAGTCATGCAGGTAACACGACAGTGAAAATATAGACACTGAGCACCGACGTGCTTATGGCTATGGTTAACAATTTACCTAGTTAGCATGCAAGTCTTTTGTATTGTCAGCGTAAGAGTGCAGTACGAGTAAACAAGACATTTTAAGCATTTTGAGTACTCACGTTTTCAGTAGTGTTGGTACATGGTTGAGTGAATGCCTCACTCACTTCTCAGAGCAGAGCACCTATGTGGACTTTCTAAGGTCCTAATTGTGCAGTGCACATATGTAGTGTTCCATGTAATCCCACCAGGCCACCCTTCCATATATGATAAAGAACTGTGGCACACATCTTTTCATTTTTTTAATTTCATGACTGAGTGTCTTAAATATGACTTAAGAATAGGCTCTGATTTTGGACTATGTGCAGAGAGCAGTGTGACATAAAAAGGTCAAATGACCTCAATTTCAGGCTCCAGTTATAGATCTGTCTAACAGATCTAGCTTTTACCAGGCGATACAAAGAACCGTTTATGATAAGCATAAATCCCCTGTCACATATTTCGCATAACAATCCCAAGACAGACAATTTGATAATTTCATAGGTGTGTGTGTCATATTCACCATTCGTGTCATTGAAAGTGCTATCATAAACCATTGTTGTAGTGTTTTGAACATGTTTTTTAAAAATATACACCTCATAGATACAGTGGATTGGAAAGATTTTTAAATTTACATTTACAACCTGTAATCTAAATGGCTTTTTTATGAACTTTATGTAATGGACATACACAAAATAGTCACATGATCTCAGTATATATGCATTTGTTTTGAAAGGGCCCAGAGTCTGAGAAAATCAAAGTCCTTGAAAATACCACAGAGCACCATTAAATCCATCATCACAAAATGGAAAGAATATGGCAACACATCAATCCTTCCTAGAGAGGGCCGTCCACCAAAACTCACAGACCAGGCAAGGAAGGTATTTATCAGAGAGGCAACAAAAAGAACAAAGTTCCACAACAAAAACTGTTGAATCTGTCCACAATTCCCAAAGCTGTGCTTTATGGGGGAGTCGCCATAAAAAGCCATTGCTTACAGAAAAAAGGCACATTTAGAGTTCGCCAAAAATCATGTGGGAGGAACATGGAAGAAGGTCCTCTGGTTAGATGAGACTAAAATGAATTTTTTTTTTACCATCAAGGAAAAGATTACAGCCAATACAACCAAATACCTCTCAACACCCCAAGAATACCACCCCATAGTGAAGCATGGTGGTGGCAGTATCATGATGTTGGGATGTTTTTCATTAGCAGTGACTAGTATTGTGGTCAGAATTGAGTGAATGATGGATGGTGCTAAATACAGGTAAATTCTTGACAAAGAGAAATTCTTGAAGGAGCTGGAGTAGTTTTGCTTTGAAGAAAGACAAAAAATCCCTATGGGTAGATGTGTCAGAGAGATCTACCCTTAGAGACGTGCAGCTGTAATTGCTGGCATAATAATTATGAAGTTTTTTGGGGTTTTTGGTATTATTTCTTCTTTGCTTCATAATAGTAAATATTTTGCATTTTCAAGCTTGTTGGCATAAATAAATATGATAAAACCCCCGAAATATCCATTCTAATTCCAGATTATAAGGCAGCAAAATAAGAAAAATGGCATTTGGTAAGACTTGACATCAGCTCCATTTGCTAGAACTGTTATGCGATGCACTACGATGTCCCACAGCTGTGTCACAATAGACATATGAATTACACGCATGTTCTGGGTCATCTGATGCACTCGGAATCATATGGTTTTATACAATAAATAATCCAGTGTTTGAGTACCCACAAGACTTCTTTATATACCCAAGGGTATTTTATGACATTTTTTACGACAGTGCGAGCATACATCTCGTAACGTATTGTCTTGCATCAATCATATTACTTTTGTATAAACAGTGTCTGAATTGACTTATAGATACAACCTATTTTCCTCATGACAAACATGCAATTCATATTTTACAAGTGAACGCAACTAAGCAGCTTTCAAATCCTTCTCATCCAAACCTACATCAGTCCCTTCAGTTTTAACTCCACTTAATTTGTATGACCAAAAAAATGCAGGTTGTTTGTGAAAGGGACGTTAGTTAAAGCTTTGATAGATTGACAGGTGGAATACACAGTGCACAGATAGGAAGTATGTGCATCAACTAGAAAGAGTTAAAGAGAAAGAGACATTTCTAAAGGTCACCTTGACCTGTGCAGTCAGCCTTTCAGCAATATTCTAACATTTAAATGCTTTACCCTTTTCTTACTGCGTAGCATAATATTATAATATCTGCTTTCTGAATTACAAATCAGGTATAAATTGCTGAAGGTGGACTTATAATATGGACAACATAAATATTAAAGTTAACTGGATTTCTTGATTCAGTAGATTAATAATAAAAACTGAATCACAAATCATAGCCAGCATTTCAGCAGTTTGCCCCACAGTAGCTCTTCTGTAAGGTCAGACCAGACATAATAACCTTCATTCCCCACACACATCAGTGAGTCTTGGGCACCCATGGCACTCTTTCCAGTTCAGTCAATGTTATTCACTTCTCCTGTCAATGGCCATTATGTTTTAATGTTAAGCCCAATCAGTGTGTACATAGTAGCACATTAAAATTTCTTTGCATGTCCCAGTTTGTTTGGAAGTTGGGGTGAAAGTGCAGGGTCAAGCATGATACAGCATACCCCTGGAGTAGATAGGGTTAAAGGCCTTGCTCAAGGGCTCAACATTGGCTGCTCATGATCCTAATAAAGTAAAATGATCACACCTTACAATTTTATATGAAATAAAATTGCACATTCTTAATGGAAATTCCATATGATATATTTTAAATTTGGTCTGGATTTTTATAGATCCTCCCTGGCGAGAGGAGTTACTAGCACATTCCCTCTAATGTGTCAGGATTTTGAGTGCTCTCCTCTAATCCAGCTCCTTTAAGTTCAGTGACATTTCAGAGCAGCTTAACACGTCTTACAGCAACCTTTTTCATGGCTCACATGCTTTATGGGGCGTTTTTACATTTTTTCTCTTTTAGCAGCAAAGAGATCACTCCCAAGAAATGCTATCAGGCAACAGGGGAGCATCATGGGAGATATGCAGCTGAGTGTTCCTTTTGTAGAGATGAGATGCTAACGACCCTGCCGTTCTGAGCTCAGGCACATGACTCTGATCTTTACTTATGACAGAAATCATGTGACAGGTTATTTGATACACTGGGTATTATTTCTGGCAGATATTCAGAGACATCTGACGTATGTTATGTCTTTGATGATAATGATAATGTTGATGGTTGATGTGCCCAGCAGAACAGTCCTTCTCCTCCTCCTAATGATGTGCTTATTGAGTTAAATTTAAATATTAGTGTCAGAAATTCATTCACACAGAATGTTGGTGAAGTTGATAATGCTGCCCACTCACAGCTACACAGTCCCTGATTTAATCCTACACTAAGGTTATTGTGGATGAGGGTTTCTTATGGGATATTCTGTTTTCTCTCCCCCCCCCCCAAAAAAAAACAAAACAAGGCAATAAGTAAATTGGCTAAAACAACTAGACCACTAGATGAAAACAAGTGTGTGAATGGGATCCTGAGATGGACCAGCATTCCATCCAGGGTGTATTCCCGATAGTGTTCCCAGAATAGGCTACAGCTGCATTACACCCCTGAGTAGGATAAAGTGGCTGCTGAAAGAGAATAAATGAGAATTTGTACCTGTTATCTATTGCTTTCCCCCACCTTCTGTTATAACACAGTTTGGGTTGTATTAATTGGCCTACACCACTTGCTACTTAACCAGTATTGATTTCGTAATGATGATAATCAAACATCCCTGTTTACTGACCACACCATGAAAAAGTGAGTTTTTCTGCCTGTAGCTATAGCTTTTTTTTCTCTCTCTCTCTTTGTGCTGTTAGAAAACCCCAAGTTGCAGATAGTGAGGCACAAATTCATTGCCTTTTTTTCCAAACTGTTTATTTATTTTTTTATTAAAGAACACATTTTTTGTATCACAGTTCCATTTAATATTTGAGCTGCTGTAACAGCTATAAACATTCATTCATTCATTTTCTAAGCCGCTTAATCCTAATTAGTGTCGCAGGGAGTCTGGGAGGCTGGCGCCTATCTCAGCCAACTCGGCAAAGGCAGGGAACACTGTGAACAGCTCACTAGGCCATCACAGGGCAAATACACACACAACCATTCGAACTGACTCTCACACCTAGGGGTAATTTGGAATTAGCCTACTGTGCATGTTTTTGGATTGTGGGAGGAAACCGGAGTACTCAGAGGAAAACCACACAAGTACAGGGAGAACAGGCAAACCCCACACAGAAACGCCCCGAACCCAGGAATCAAACTCTTGCTGGGAGGTGGATGTGCTAACTACTGCTTCACCATGCATTTTTCAATCTTGACATAAATGAAGCTTTCATGTGACTAAGACCCCTTTTTGTTTTTACAGCCATTGTTTTGACCTCTTATGTCTCATCATTGGTTGTCCGTCATTGTTTCATAATTATGCACACCTGTTTCGTATTTGCCCTTGATTGTTCTGCCTATTTATACCCTCACAACCACCGAAAAACATTAATTAGAATTTGTGAATTTGACAACACTGTGCTATAGCAGGACTGATGACACTGTCACTGTTATAATCATCTCTCAAGCTGATGGATAAGGAAATAGAATAGAATTCAAATAATGTTGTTCTTAAGTTTAATAAGAACAAAACATCCCTAAAGTTGCCACATTATACAGTGCTATGGATTAGCTTCTTCTCACTGACAGGAGAGCAGTGCCATTATTTTTTCAAGCTCCTCTTCTATCTTTGGCTGATAAAGAGTTTCCAGCCCAATGGGAGGAGTGTGTGTGTGTGTGTGTGTGTGTGTGTGTGTGTGTTTGTATGTATGTATTCATGGATATCCGCTTCCAGGCCTCAAATTAAATGGTCATGGAAGATTTGTCCATTCACCAAAGCCTCCATGTCATGTCCTTGCCTGTGATTTATCAGTGATTTATGCTACATGGGTGGCAGGAACTGGCTTGTACTGGCCTTTTACCAAATGATCCTATTTAGTTGTGAGGAATTATGGGGTGCAAGAACTGTGTGTTATGCTCTAAAGCATCAAAAACCTTTACTTTTAATTGATTACCCTTATTTATGAACACACTAATCCAAATGATGGGTTTACATGCATCACCTCTAAAGTTCCATCTTTCAGTAATCATATACACTGTATGATATTTTATGATATTCATTGTATATCATTGTTGTTACTCTCCTGAAGCTGTAGAGTTATTCTTGCTCTTGTTACTCCATTGTATTCACAAGAAAATATTATAGTTGCTCTTCTGTAAATAATGTAATGTAGAATTACATAATCCGATAACTGTGATTACCAGTTGTGTGTCCAATATTATATTAGTATGCTACAAAAGAACATCATCTATCCGCTATCTCAGGAAAAAATAAATAAATAAATAAAATTCATTCATTCATTCATCTTCTTCCGCTTGTTCCGGGGTCGGGTCGCGGGGGCAGCAGCCTAAGCAGTGATTTCCAGA
>JAQMYF010000002.1:11359783-11383239 GCA_030014195.1 Neosilurus mollespiculum | reverse complement strand
CTATTTTTAGAACAGGCCTGCGGGCAACTTATGTGGTCCTTGGGGGCGACCTGGTGCCCGCGGGCACCGTGTCGGTGACCCCTGCCCTAAACTATAATTATTTCAGTTAAAGGCATCTACCGATTAAACGTAAACACAATTCTTTGGAGATTTATGTTAGTAAAACATTTAGATACAATTATTACATGAATTTTAAATATAGATTTTAACTGAAGTAAAGGCTTTAAATTGTTTGTGCTCATATCTTTTACATCATCTAGTCATTACGTGTTGAGGAAAATAATTCAAAATAACCCAGGTAAACAGTGCATAGATTGTCCTTGGTTAATGTGAGAAAGAAGGAGATGCACATAATCTGCACATAATAAACAACTTCTAGACCAATTGTGTGTCCAGTTGTGCATCTGTCATGGTCACTGTGCATTCTTTGTGCCAAATGATATAAATGAACATCTGCCACAGACTCCTACTCCAGTGACAATAATATTTTGTTCCTCGTTAGTTAATATCAGATAAGATTTTTAATTATATCTATGGCAATTGAAAGTTACTAATCATTTTTAAATTCTCTCTTTCTCATCCTCTTACAGGCCCCTTTTTATGAATCAACCATGGACCGTGTGCTTTGGCAGCTGCTGGTCCTGGTTATGACTGTGGTGGTTGTTCATGCGTGTCCCAAGTACTGTGCGTGCCAGAATTTGTCTGAGTCCCTTGGGACATTGTGTCCTTCTAAAGGCCTGTTGTTCGTACCAACTGACATTAACCGGCACACGGTAGAGCTCCGTCTAGGCGGAAACTTCATCTTACGCATTACACAGCAGGACTTTGCAAATATGAGTGAATTAGTAGATCTGACACTGTCACGCAACAGTATCAGTTCCATCCAGCCATTCTCCTTTGCTGACCTTGAGACACTACGCTCACTGCACATGGACAACAACCGGTTGGCTGAACTGGGACCAGAGGATCTACGGGGACTTGTAAACCTTCAGTACTTAATTCTAAACAATAATCAGCTACGGCGCATCTCTGAACATGCCTTCCAGGACTTGGTGCCAGCCATCGAGGATCTTGATTTGTCATACAACAATCTGCAGGCGCTGCCCTGGGATTCAGTGCGTCAGATGGTCAACCTGCATCAGCTAACACTGGACCACAACTTGCTGGAATACATTCCTGAAGGTACTTTTACTAACCTGGAGAGACTTGCACGTCTTGACCTGACATCCAACCGTCTTCGGAAGCTTCCACCGGACCCGATTTTTGCTCGAGCACAAGATTCGTTGCAGGAATTGGTGCAAGTCTCAACACCATTTGCACCACAGCTTTCACTAAGCATTGGTGGCAATCCACTGCACTGCAACTGTGAGATGCTCTGGTTTCGACGACTGGAGCGTGAAAATGACTTGGAAACTTGTGCTTCCCCATCAAATTTGAAGGGCCGTTACTTTTGGACCATAAGGGAGGATGATTTTCTATGTGAGCCACCCCTAATCACACAGCACACACACAGGATGTTGGTTTTAGAAGGCCAAACAGCTAGCCTGAGATGTGAAGCTACTGGAGACCCGATTCCCACAATTCATTGGGTATCCCCTGATGACCGTCTCCTTGCGAACTCATCTCGGATTGTGGTCTACAGCAATGGCACACTTGTTATTACAATTACTACATCAAAAGACTTTGGTACATTCACATGCATTGCTGCCAATGTTGCTGGTGAATCCACTGCTTCAGTAGAGCTGTCAGTCGTCCAGCTGCCCCACATAAACAATGGAACTGGACAACCAAAATCTCGCCTCTCTGATATCACAGGAACATCGAAGGCCACGCCCAAGGGCCAACCAGAAAAGGACAAACCAGTTTGGGTTTCTGAGGTGACTGCCAACTCTGCCCTCATCAGATGGTCCATCAGCAAGGCAGCACCAAAAGTCAAAATGTACCAGCTGCAGTACAACTGCTCTGATGATGAGGTGCTCATTTACAGGTACAGTATTTAAACAAGCATAGCATGAACATGGTTCAGGGCTCATTTTTCAGTATATTTAATCTCAAACGGTTAGAAAAAAAATCAGCGTAACAGAGATAAATGGTGTCATATTTATTCACTTCCCTACATCACCAGCTAAACCAGAAACGGATTAATTTCCTTAGGGATAAGACTGGTATCTTTGATAGTGTAATCTTGTTGCATTCATCAGCAATCCATCCATCATCCCCTGCTATGTCCATTAAATACTTAATCAAACAGCTTTCTTAGCTTTTTTCTGACTGCCAATCACTATATTTTTCATCAGGCATATTTGATTCAGCAATTAATTGGTCCCTTTTCACTAACCTATCTCTTGAAGTAAATTAACAAGATAAATAAAAATGTCAACTTGTTATCCGAGGTCATTTGCAAGATAGCTAATATTCGATAGAGTATCTGAAATCACTATAATTATGATAAAAGCATAATTTGAAAATACACAATGATTCATATTGAAACATTCCTTTTGATTAAAATCAATTTTTTAACCTGTTAGCATGTAGAGAAAGTGTGTTTTGTGTGGTAGATGATAGATATATCATGATCATGGTCTGAAAATCTTGCACTTGGATGCACAGTGCACTATTGATGGTCTCAAAAACATGTTGTCAAACAGTATGTACGTTCTGCATGGAAAAACTAAACAACCTATCATAACTACCTGTGGGGTGTACCAGTGAAAGCTATGAAAGAAAGCAAAAGTATCAGAAGATAGCAGGAGAAGATTAACTATTTAGCTACAGTACTTCACCTTCGTGGCATAGTTTTGTTTTGAAAATTTTTCACAGCAATCAAATCACAGCAATTTTTACCAAAAAGTTTAAAATACAGTGGTGTTGAAGTTTGTTTGGAGACATTGCAGTGTCCCATGCAAAGAACCAGAGAGGTACTTGGGGTTTTTTATAAGTCAAACAGTTTATTTTGCTTGTGTTCTTTATCTGTGTGCTACAAATTCACAGTCTGCTAGATTAAAGTTATCAATCATTCAGTCTTTATTTGTATGGCATCATATAAAAACATGCAGAAGCACCCCACCCCTTCCACCCACACATACACTCACACTATGTCATAACAGATACATACACACTTAAGGGTAGTGAAGGCCTAAAAGGCTTCAAGGAACACTAAAAACTGAGAAAGCACTATCCTACTCTCAGCAATTTGTATGAGGGGGCACTAGCAACTGGATAAAATCACATAAAAAAAACCTAACTAGTAGAATGAATGAATAAATAAATAAATAAAAGTGTATATTTTTTAAAAATATAAGATGACAACTTATTCAAATAAATTAAAACCAGAGTTTAAAATTAATATTAATAATGAAAGTAAGGACTTTACCTAAAATTAAACAATAAAATAGGCTAAATACTAATAGACTGAAGAGTCTAAAAATAAATAATAGAAAAAATATAACAGTAAAACCTTTAGATAAAATGTAGTAAAAGCCAGGTTAAAAAAGTATATCTTAAGTTTGCGTTTAAAGTACTAAGAAAACACTGCTTCACCATGAGTTTACATTTTAATTTTAAGAAATAATAAATATCTCTGTCGGGCTTATAGTTTAAAAGAGATTCTGATAATTTAGTAGGACTAAGACCATTAAGAGTAAACGAATCTTAAAATCGATTCTGATGATGAGCCAAGTGCAGAGATTTTAATATTGGTGTGATGTGAGCTCTCTTTCTGGTCCTTCTCAGAAAGCATGTTCTGCAGTAACTGTAAATGGTGCAGTGCTCCTTTTAGGAAGAGCGTTGCAGTAGTCAATTGTGCACATGATAACACCATGAATCAGAGACTCTACATTCACTTAGGAGACAGGTTTGCACTATTGCAATGTTTTTAAGATGTTAAAAACTTTTCTGGGATAGAATTTTTTTAAAGGTAAATGTGAGTCAAAAACCACAATTAGGTTATTAACTCTTAACTCGTCTCTATAATTGTGAAAATGCCATGTATGCCGTATCGCCTGATGACGTCCCCAGGAGGCAGCATGTAAAGATTAAAAAGAACCGGGCCTAAGATTGACACTTGGGGGACACCATAATTCACTGTGCAGCTAATCAGTAAATATTCACTGATATTTAAAAAAAATTCTCTGTTGGTAAGACTGGATTGAAACCAATTAAAAACAGTACCAGATATACCAATCATGCTGTGAATTCTAATAGTATTACAGTACATTGTCAACAGTATCAAAAGCGGCAGCCAAGTCTAATAAAACAAGGACTGAAAGTTACACCTGTATAGTTTTGTACAGTTTTGTACAAATGGACACTTCTCCAAACATATGTTCAGTAGACCAGGAAACCTTACATTCACCTGATTGCCACAGTGTGAATATTCCCTTCTGTCAAGTGTCAGTATGACTTTTTCTATTACTGACACTTCTATAGTGTGGATGAAAGACACCCCCCCAACCCACCCACCCGTTTTCTTAACTTTCTCAGCTTTTATTTCTTTGCATTGCTAAAATCTCATGAGCAGTACTTTGAGTGTTTGAGACTCCAGGCCCAAGATGATAATAATATAAAATGTTTTACAGCATGCAAGAACAGTGCTGTAAATCTGTGTAAAAGTAGCAGGCAAAACCCAAGCAGAGAGAAAATCCAATTGCATAATACTCTTTAAATCATTTATCCATTAGTATCCGGGGAAATGCATGACAACACCCTCCCTTCTATTCAGTCTGTTGACTGGAAATGTGTACTTGCCATGTTTCTTAGAGCATTATGTATAAATCATCTGTGTTGAAGTTTTGCTATAATATGATAAAGCAGGTATATTCTGCTGCATATAATTTTCATGAGCAGTTATTAATTTGTAACTGTTTGGATGCATCGTGTTAATTTACAGTTTTAGGAAATTTTGAAAATAGACTGTACAGTTATACTGTTGTAATATAAACATAATGTGGAAGGTTGAGATAACATAGTACTGATTAGTACAGTGGGTCACCACCTTCAAAAATTCACATTTGGGTGAAATGAAGACACACAAAAGTATTTTTTAAGTACAATACAACTTATAGAAGCCAAGTTATAGATAAAATAACAATGGTTCAGGGAAAAACAGAAATAGAAAAAAAAAAAACAGAATCATTGAGATGGTTAAAGGATCATCCCTCTTAAAAAAATTTCTAAGCTCAATTGGGTGTAAATAATCCCCTTCTCCATTGCACACCAAGTTATTTGGCTTCCACCTGTGATAACCAGTAATCAGTCTTATTAGTTCCATTGTTTGGAAGTGTAACTAAAAGCAAACAATTAACTATGAATGGTCTGGAACTGTCAAAAGATCTCACATAAAGTTGTGGACAGGCACAAGTCAGGAGATAGATACAAAAAGATTCAGAGGCTTTCTCAATCCCTAGAAGACCATAATTAAGAAGTGGAAAATGTTTGTTACTGCTAGGACCCTTCCTACCAGTATCAGGCCATCCCTCCAAACTGGAGAGAAGAGTGAGGAGGAAAGTGGTCAGAGAGGCTACTACAAGGTCGATGGCAAATTAGAAGCAGTTACAAGATTTTTTTTGCAAAGAATGGTCAAGAATGTTCATGTGAAAACAATATGGAAAAATATTCCACAAATGTGGCTTGTATGGGAGGCTTACAAAAAAGAAAAAAGGCCAAGTCTCGATTGCGCTTTACCAAAAGGCGTTTTAAAAATTCTGAAGCCAAATAGGAAAAGGTGTTATGGTCAGATAAGACCAAAATTTAATTATTTAACCTCAACATCAAATGATATATCTGTAGGAAATCCAAGACAGCTTACCACTCAAAGAACAAGACACCTACAGTAAAGCATGGAGGTACAGCAAAATAATGCTTTGCTATATCCACAGTAGGTAACAGGACCGAATGGTTAAAGCCATGTTGCATTCCTCCATAAGGCAGATACATGTAGACTATAGATAGGAGGTGATTTAAATGGAAAGCCTTAGTATTGTTTTAGCTAGGTTGCCATAAGGCATCTAAGACCGTCTTTTATCCCTCATTGTCCATAATGTCATCCCTGTGAGAATTAATGTGGTTATTTGTCTTTTCTTGTGATATATATATCAGAGTGCTGCCTATGGAATTTGCTCATTGGCAATTCATTGCTCTGGGTCTGTCTGCTTTATTTGCCATGTTTGATTGACAGTAAACATAGACAGCATAACATGTCATTTTATTAATCTAAGTTATAGTGTGATACAGCATGACTGTTATACAACATGTGAGAGCCTCATGTGTTATGCAGTGAGAACACTACTAGCAGCTTGTGATCTGGGTAATGAATGCTGGGAAGACCTTAATTTAGGAGGTGTATGGCTCCTCAGCTCACAAAGGAATAAATAACCTTCTCTCATTAACCTTATCGATTAACTGAACTCCATGAGACATCTGTTGCTGTATTATGGTTTGTATAATTCTGATGGATGCTATTTGGTTTGGTTAACCAATTTCAGAGTTAATCTGACACCAACATAGAAAGAGCACCTTAAGAGCCTCTTAAAGTAGACTCACTTTGCTTCTCCATGATTCCCTATTTCTTTTTAATGCGTCCGTCTATTATTGTTATTGTGGAGTGATGTTCATGCTACATTTGAGATCAGCTCACTGGCAAGACCAGATAAATGTCAAGACCCATTAATCTCCATCTGCACGTGCTCCATTCTCTCCATGCCTCTTCCTGGCCCGTTTACTATTTTTGCCTGTCGAAAGACAATCAAATCACCTAGCCACAGAGGAATCAATGTTGCAGGAGTACATTTGCATGATGCTAGCTCAGAAAGAGCCATGCCACAGTAATGGGCATAGAGTCATGTTTGAAACTGGAGCTTCGAGTGAGAAATCAGGGAGTAAAAATGAGCCAAGAAATGGTGTGATGATTAGAGAGAGAGGAAAGATGTGAGAAAAGAGGAGGGTGGTGAGAATATTTTGTTTATTGATGTGTAAGTTGTATTAGAACAGGTCTGTGGCTAAAAGAGCAAATGGGTCAAAGGTGCTATAGACATGGTCCATGAAGCTCTTAAGGGAAAAGTCGGCCAATATTTGTTTGCTGTTTCCTGCTGCATTTCCTGACTCACTCTTCATGATTAATGTTATGGCCTCATGCTGTCTCTGAGAAAGCAAAGCCTCGATCTTACAAAATTGCCTTTCAGTGCCTGGAGCCCTGCTAAAACTTTCATTTCCTCCCGTCTTAACCGATCACTTGTTTTGCATACTAGTATGATAAGCAGAACCAAACATGTCCCATCAGGGTTCCACTTAGTCTGAGGTTTTGAATTAAACTGAATGTAACTGCTGGACAAAATCAATGTGTAATGATTACAGGGGAGCGCAGGATGTCGAAATAGCTAGAAATATGTAAGACGTACTTAGTATAATCTGCTAGAAAACTAGATCTAACCACCAAAATCCCTAAAATTTCACATCATCCTCACAACCTATATAGACTGTACTATACCATGAAAGCAGAGATGTTCTCTCTAATGTGTGTGCATGTATTAGAGAGAACCAGACCTCGAGGGATGATCTACAGAGCAGGAATTGCATCCAACACAGTCTTTTAATAGATTCCACTCCAAAGGTCTGGTATAATGTACTTGTATTATGAAGTACATGTATAAGACAGCATTCATTCTTACAGAATAGCAACTTAGAGGATTTCCATGAAGGTCCATGCCATGGTACGCTGTCTTCTCAGTTATAAAATTAATATTTGTAATGAAATGACAATGCCACTGTGCATGTTCTCCTAGGACCGAGTGTTTTCCAAATACATGCCAATATTTTGAAAATTGCCCCTCAGTGTGAATGGGTGGTGCCCTGCGATAAATTGGTGTCAAGTGTGACACCCTGGGTTCCAGGGATAGGCAATTAATTTAGCATTTTATTTATTTATATATCTGTCTGTCTGTCTGTCTGTCTGTCTATCTATCCTGGTTCACTGCAGTATCAGATAAGCCATCTGTTCACTGTGTTTGGGCAGATGGCTGAATTAGATAGCACCAGTTATCTCACAAATCATTCTCAGTTGTATGAAAAAAAATCTTGTTATATGTAAAGTAGACATGATCATAATCACAGTCCAAACTTGAACCTCTTCCATCCTGTTTTTCAGATGCACCCTGCATATTCACCACAGATCAAATTTATAAGGAAGATATTAGCATTAAAGCACTGGAGTAACAAAACCATCAAAAACAAAAAACATTGTGTAAAATTTTTCTGTATTCTGATTTTTTTCCACACAAAGAGCAAAATTACAGTACTTTAAATTTCCAGAGTGGGTTAAGGAACCCTTTTAAGGCATCATTTTTACCCAATGTACATTCATTTGAAATTCCATTTAAGTGTTAATGGGAAAATAAGGACCTCGTTGCATAGTTAATGCAATAGTGCTGTGCATTCTGGCATGCTAATGTAACACTTTTTTGAGAACATTTTACTGGATTTGAAAAGTGAGTTTCTTCTTCTTTTTTTCTCCAAAGGATGATCCCTGCTTCCAGTAAGGCATTCCTAGTAAACAACTTGGTCTCTGGAACCCGCTATGATTTGTGCATTTTGGCAGCCTGGGATGACTCTGCTACTACCTTGACAGCCACCAGTATTGTGGGTTGCGTTGAGTTCTACACCAGAGATGAGTACCCACAATGTCATTCTCTGCATGGGCAGCTACTGGGTGGCACCATGATCCTAGTGGTGGGAGGTGTGATCGTAGCCACCTTGCTTGTCTTCATTGTCATCCTAATGGTACGCTACAAGGCTGGTGAGGGAGGCACATTAACTCCAGTTGGGGCTGAGCCTCCTGTTAGCAAGTTAAGTGACATTGGTGATACCTATTCACAGACCAATGATGGATGTATGGAGCAAAATGGAGTGTTTATGCCCCCTTCAAATTCCAAAGCCAAACTCAGAGCAAAACCCAAGGTGAGTCTACGAGGTGAGGTGGTGGAGTTTAAATGTGGCTCTCTCCAGAGTAGTATGAGTTCTCTATCCTCATCATCATCCTCCTCTGATGATGATTCTGTGAATGCATTGCACTCTTGCAGCCCCAACAGCACTTTGGCCAACATCTGGAGGTCAGCGTCTCTCAAACCTCGAGGAAACCTGGACCAACTGTTGGGGGCAATTAACTCTCTAGAGATTAAGGGCCAGACACCACTAGGAAACACCAAATCTGGTCGCTCAGTGGCATCAAGCGCACCTCCTAATGATAAGGAGCCTCTGCTTGGACGAACACTGGATTCCAAGTTCAGACGAAGTCACTCGTTTGACGCCGGTGAGTTTGCAACATCAATCAGTGGTGTCTGGACCAAACGTAGCCTCTCCATCAATGGTATGTTGCTTAAGGATGACATGACTAGCAGCAGGGGCACCCTAGAAAGCTCAGAGTGGGTGATGGAGAGCACTGTGTAGATTGTGTACAACCTTCAAGCTGACATCCTGCCCTTGTGTCAAAATAAAATCAAGGGGGGAAAAGCCTCTGTTTTACCATGCATGGAATTACATATCTGTTCATCGAATATTAAAACATATATCCACTATACAACTTGCTGTACAGAACAGACAATTATAAGCTTTATGTTCTGGTGAATAAGTGCATTTGTGTGGATGTATTTGTGTGTGTGTGTGATATCACAGAGTATGTGTTCAGCTCTAATGAATGAGAAAGTTCAGGCCATATACCCTTGGGATTCCGCCATTCATCAGGGTCATTTTAGTGAGGCCAGATACATGACTGTTAAATGACAGTTAATAATAATAATAATAATAAAAAAAAAAAAAAAACTGCCAACACTTTCTCACAAGAACAGTACAGCAAATTCATTCCGCACAGATATATATCTGTGGTATGAAAAATTTATAAATGCAATGAAGTTAAAGGTTTATATTTTTATCTCAACAGTGTCATACCATGCTTTCTGTAAGGAAAGAGTTGAATATATGTCACAGAACTTTGATACCTTTTTTGTTTCACTCCCTTTTCTTTTTTTTTTATCCGACTCATGTCCTGAAGAAGCCATCTGCAAACCGCAGAATTCAAACGTATTTGCAAATCTTTCATTCAATCTTTCATTCAATATTTGACTAAGTATTAAAGTCCCATCACAAATTATGTTGCATGGTAATTTTTTTCTGTACCCATATGGAACTGGAAAAAAAATTCCATTAAAAAATAATGGCTACATCAAATAATGAAGTGTTAAGTACCTCTGACGATGTCCTGGCTTCTGGCCAAGAAACACATCAAGCCATGGTACAGTAAATTTCCTATACTGTACTATAAAGTAGAATTTCCTCTTATTTAAATAAATACATATTTGCATTCACATTACAAATGATGCCATTTTCACCAAAGAAGTCTACGTATGTTTGACAAAGCTCAAATAAATAAATCAGAACATGTCCTTGCTTTTAAATAATTAGATAATATTTGTAACATTAAATGTCTGAGAGTTACCTTCGGGAGTCAGTGAGAAGTAAATGCCAATCATCTTAATCTAAGCAAATGTGTCAGATGGATCTGTGAAAATGTCTCAGTCCAAATCTGCTAGACGTGGCAGATATTGGATTGGTGTCAGAAAAGAATGGACTGTGCACTGCTTCCTTGATATGAGCATGCCATGCAAAAACTGCACATGTAATGCATTATTTTAATGTATTATCTCCACTAACACAACATTCCTTTCTTTCATAATGGACAAATAGCTGGGCACGAGTGTACTCAAGTGTGCCCAATGTTCCCCTCACCCGGCAACTCATGTTTAATGATCAAATTTTATCTTTTAGGTGTAAGATAATTAATTATAAATAAATATCATAGGGGCAGTGGTGGTAGGGTGCCTGATTACTGGTCCGAAGGTCAGGGGTTCAAGCCCCACTATCACCAGGTTGTCACTGCTATCAAAGGCCAGCCATGTTTCTCACTGTCTGTGGTAAGAAGAGTGTAAAAGAACCATTGCTAACTTTCGAAAAGAAAGGCTGCATTGCGGTCAGCGTGTTTCTGCCCTGCGATGGCCTGGCAAGCCATTCAGGGTGTGCTCTGTCCTCGCCCAGAGTCGGCTGGGATGGGTACAACCCTACCTAATTAGGATTAAGCGGTTCAGAAAATGAATGAATGCATGAATAAATATCATGGATGCTGATGTAGGGTATGTTTTTATGTGGAAATGATTAAGCTAGTATCACAATTATAAAATCAAGAATTAGAAGCATAATTGTTTCTTCTGGTTTGGGTTCAAAGAGATTATAAATGAGATTTTGCAGCTTAACAATGTTTGATGGATCAAATATTGTAATTATTTTTAAGGATGTATGTATGGGAATGACTGAGTAATACACCCTTACAATGTATTGTTATATACATTGGTGTTGTAGCTCCACAGAATAACTAGAAATGCAAAAGTCAAACGTAGCGTATTTTGGCTGATTGACTACATTTGGAGTAAGGGGATCGTTGTGTGTTATGTTTGTTTGCTTGTTTGTCTGTTTTGGTTATTTCGTTAATATTTGAAGAGGAGCAGTAGAATTAATATTTACCAGGATGGTGATTGAAAACTTTTTTTTTTTTTAAATAAAAATAATTGTAAAGTCTAAAAACATGTGGTCATCACCCCCTTGCTTATCACTAAATAAAAACCTGTCTGAAATTTTAAAAGGCTCTGTCACAGCTGTTGCACACGTGTAAAAAAATGCATTCTAGAGACAAAATAAGCATCCCGAAACATTAAATATGAACTAAACTTTTTTTGGTGAAATTAGATTTTTTTCAAAAGAGAACCGTATAAAGGGTAGATGGGTGAGGATGTTTATCGTTACTCTGTGTGTGCACAACATTGGTGACAGAGCATCTTTTAGGACTCACATATAACAATCTGCATGAAAATTAGTTTTTGTTAATATGAACCATAACATTATTAAAACATAATTCTACTAACACTTCACAATCTTATCCGAAATTAGTTTGAATGTAACAAGCAAGCAACATAATGAGAATGTAATGACTTTTATTGCCTACAGAAACAGTAGTGATCCACTTTTGCCACCCTGAAAACCATTTATAACATTTCATACAAGTTTGCTTTTTAAAATCACTTTACCATTTCAACTCTCTCAAACATTTTCATTACCATTAACATGAGCATCTACAGTATAATCAACTGGAATAATAAAACGAGCATTGCTTGTTACTTAAATACAAATGTTATAGTTTGTGAAATATTATTAGTTAGGATGAAAATGATGAGTAGAATTAGTACTTGTAGCTCTATTTGTAGCTTCATTCACATGGCATACACAGGTGTGCACCTGTTTGTGTGTGTGCGTGTGTGTGTGTGCGTGTGTGTGTGTGTGTGTGTGTGTGTGTGTGTGCGTGTGTGTGTGTTTTAACATGACCATAGCCCATCCTCTGCTAATAGAGCCATCACACACAGACGCAGACCCCAAAGACTGCACTGCATCCTGAAAATTGTGATCCACCCAGCGAGGATGTGATCAATGTAGCAGTTTCCAAGTACATACTACATCCTTACTAGATCCCTGCTAGGTTCTGACTGTGTCTAACATGTTCCCCCTAATTTCTATACAAACAAAATCACATTCAATCCACATTCATTGCATTCTTACTACTTTCTTACTACGATCAATCATATCACACCACATGCTCCTCACACGCTTACCACATTCTCACTGCTTTCATTCAGTTCTTGCACCACATGCTGCACTTTTTCATCTGTAAGTTTTTTTGTGTCCACATCAATGTTCAAGGGTCAACTATAGTCTACAATAATGCTGCCAAAGACTTTCCTTTAACATGACACAGATGGGGTCTGAACCTGATGCAAACACGCAATAGACAATATATGTATTAACAATGTAATAAAAATAACGTATTAACAACTTAATGCAGCCTTCCACAAAACGGCAAGGGCGTGTCATGGTCATACCACAATGTTTGTACTACATTAATGAAGTAGGCTTTATGTTATTACTTCAATGCCGTTATTACTATGTCCTTATTAAGTTCTGATTCGACCACATTCATGACCACGTTATGGGAACATGGCTGAGAGTGATGGGAGTTTAAGTTCAGTTTTAAACAGTGCACTAAAAAAATTTAATGAACCAAAAGTTTTATTGTTCCTCTTAATAAGTGTTATGCTCAATATTGCCAACATTAGGAGTCTGTGTAAAATGTATTTTGTTTACAAACTATAGATGATTAGCTAAAAGTTTGACTTTTCAGATTGTCCTAAAGTGGACTTAGCAGGTTTTGGAAATGAACCATTTCGATTGGATATGGATTACACTCACTTATTAGAATCTCTACTGATTGTATAAGAATATTAATACATTATCCATTAATACATGATGTGGTGTACCTAATAACTGGGCAACTAGAAATTGCTTTTATGCTGCCACAAGTAAGCAATCAGATATGAAACTTGTGGGATTGTGGTCACCATGGCTTACCTTCAACTACTAGTTTATTTATGTTTTTGGGACATAACTAAGTTCACTTTAAAATGTTACTAATAAGAACTGTGCCTGTGGGATGAAAACAGTACCATGCACAGTTCTAGTTAAGACTGTCAGAGCCAAAATTCACAGAGACCATGCTGACTGCAGTGCCATTTCTACCTGTTTTACAACAGTGTGTCCCGGGGTATAGTGCTACAGTTTAGATTTGAGCCACCCCACACACATGGCCTTCATCTTCATCTTCATCCTCTTCCGCTTGTTCTGGGGACGGGTCATGGAGGCAGCAGCCTAAGCAGTGAGGTTCAGATGTCCCTCTTCCCAGCCACTTCTTCTACCTCTTCCAGGGGGACCCCAAGGCGTTCCCAGACCATCTGAGAGACGTAGTCCCTCCAGCATATTCTGGGTCGACCCCAAGGCCTCATCACAGTTGGACATGCCCAAAACACCACACCAGGGAGGCGTTCGAGAGGCATTCTAATCAGATGCCCGAGCCACCTCAACTGGCTCCTCTCAACACAGAGGAGCAGCGCTTCTACACCAATCTTCTCCCAGATAACAGAACTTCTCACCCTATCTCTAAGGGAGAACCCCACCACCATGGGAAGTAAGCTCATTACATCCGCCTGTATCCACGATCTTGTTCTTTCAATCACTGCCCATTTCGATCAATTATCTCGTGACCATTGGTGAGGGTTGGAACGTAAATCGACTGGTAAATTGAGAGCTTAGCCTTCCAGCTCAGCTTCCTCTTCACCACGACGGGGCGGTACAAGCTCCGCTTTACAGCAGAGGCTGCACCGATCCACCTGTTGATCTCCCGCTCCATCCTTTCCTCACTCGTGAACAAAACCCCGAGATACTTGAACTCCTCCACTTGGGGCAGGACCTAATTCCAGACCTGGAGGGTGCATCCCACCCTTTTCTGGCTGAGAACCATGGCCTCGGACTTGGAGGTGCTAATTTTCATCCCGTCTGCTTCACACTCAGCTGCGATTCGCTCCAGCAAGAGTTGGAGGTCCCGTCTCGATGAACCCAAAAGGACAACGTCAACAGCAAAAAGCAGAGACGAGATCCTATGGCCACAAAACCAGAACCCTTCAACGCCTTGGCTGCGCCTATAAATTCTATTCATAAATATCATGAACAGAACTGTTGACAAAGGACAGCCTGGGCGGAGTCCAGCCCCCACTGGAAATGAATTTGACATGTTGTTACCAGTTCAGACCAAGCTCTGGCTCTGGCAACACAGAGACCGAACAGCCCGTAGCAACGGGTCCGGTTTACCATATATCCAGAGAACACCCCACAAGATGGCCTGAGGGACACGGTTGAAAGCCTTCTCCAAGTCCACAAAGCACATGTGGTCAGGATGGGCAAACTCCCAAGACCCCTCCAGGATCCTGTAGAGTGTGTAGAACTGGTCAAGAGTGCTGCGGCCAGGACGAAAACCACATTGTTCCTCCTGAATCCGAGGTTCAACCATTGGTCGGATCCTCCTCTCCAGTACTTCTGAATAGACTTTCCCGGGTAGGCTGAGGAGTGTGATTCCATGATAGTTGGAACACACTCTCTGGCCCCCCTTTTTAAAAATTAGAACAACCACCCTGGTTTGCCAATCCAGAAGTACTGTTCCCGATGACCACTCAATGTTACAGAGACGTGTCAACCAAGACAGTCCTACAACATCCATACTTGAGGTATTCAGGGCGGATCTCATCCACCCCCGGAGCCTGGCCACCGAGGAGCTTTTATTCCATGACCATTTTAGATATATTGTAATTTCAAATATAGATACAGATATTTGATATACTAAACAAATACAGATCCAAATCTATACAGTGGTGTGACTTTAAACCAAGATTGGGATGCAGTGGGTGTCATTTTTCCATTGAATTCATATGTAGACTTCTCTCATCTTGTGAAGAATTAGCTTTTTAATTTGTTTATTTATTTATTTGTTTTCTCACACAATTAATCATACTCGCACAATCCAGACTGGCTGCATGACACTAGAACAAGTTATTTTTTGCACACTTGGATGAGAGTGTATAAAGGGAAATTTGTACATAAGCATTTTACTCTCATGGGATATGATATTTAAAGAAGGGTATTTTCACTGTGTTGTGTTGCTGTATCTATACAAGTCTTGCTAACTGTGAGACTGTGTCTTTGATCATTCACTTTTTATTTTTACTACAAAAAGGATAAATACCAGTTTATGTAATAATATAATATTTGACCAATATTTGAGTTTCTCCCTCCCTTTTCACCCCATGTCATCAGGATCTCTAATGTTTTGGAACTGAATCATACAACTGAATTCTCAGTGAATAAAAATACTTATATGATTATAAAATGTTTTGGGAATAATTATTATTTTTATACAAATTATTTTCTTTTAAATAGTTTGTTTTTTTGTTTGTTTTGTTTGTGTGCTTGTTTTTTGTTTGTTTTATCAGATTTGAGCAGGGAAAACATAAATAACATCTCAATAACAGAAAAAAATATGAAGTCTGCATGAGTTGGTTGTGGATGGCTGTGGATGGTGAATGGCAGTGGGCTGCTTGGCCAAGCTCTAAACATTTAAGATTTGTGTTCAAGTGACTCATTTAAACCAGTCACATCAGATTTCATTTGAGGTTTTTTCCAGCATATAGTGTGTGGCATTTCCCTACTTCGGATATTTGTAACAAGGACACACACACCAAAAAAAAAATAATAAATTGTGAAGGGCAGGTAAGGGCAGAAATTGAGGAGTAAACATAGCTTCCACCACCCCAGAACTGAATATATTTAAAAGTGTGGGAGAAAATATTAATTGAGAAATATTAGGCAAAAAAATGTGTTTAAGTGCATAAAATATATATTTAGGCATTTTACAAAAACTGGGCATATTTCAGAAGCATGGTTCTGTTAAAGGAGAAAACATCATTGTTGAAAGTTAATTTAAAAAAAATCTGACAGCAATAGCTGCAATTTTAAATATTTTATGGGTGGATATTTAAAAACTGAGTCTCAGAATGATGACATCATCAAGGCCCAAGTTCGCATTCAGGAGTATGGCTTCAAACATCATTTATTCCAGCATTTCAGGAGTTTGTACTTAAATATATTAATCCTGGTATATATAGTTTTTCAGTGTACAAGTAATGATTTTAATCTAAACCTTTTCACACCTCCAACCCAAATCTTCTGTAGCCTCAGCAGCTGTAATGTAATGTAGGTGTATTGTCAAGTTTCTTTGCTGTACAAATAAGGGTATGTTCAAGTAAAATCAAACATTTTCTAATTTAATGAAGAAGGATACCTCAGTTCAGGCTTTAAATAGTATAACTGGAATTAGTAACTGAAAAGTCAAGTATAAATTGCTTATTTATTTCAATTCCACATAGACATTTAAAGAAGATTTCGTAAAACTTGTTTCACTTTGTAAAAAAAAAAATTCCAAATAAATACACAAATTAAAACAAATAAGATAATCAGAAGACAGTATCCAAATCTTGGTATATATGTTCTCCCCGTGCTTGTGTGGGTTTCCTCTGGCTGTAGTGGTTTCCACCCAAAGTCCAAAGACATGCACATTGGACCTGCACTCTAAACTGCCCATATGTGGGAATGCACAGTGGTTGTCAGTACCTGTGGCATTCCTGGGGTTTTGGCGGGGGTTGCCTTACCAGCTGGAATTAAAATGGATATGTGGGGGGTGTTTATCAGTTAATTTACACAACATGCCAGCAACTTTAAAGATGCGAAATATTTGTTATTGTAAAGCGAACAGAAAAAATGAGTGTGCGTATTCTCCCCTCAAAGTCAGTTTTTTTGTGGATCCACCTTTTGCAGCAATTTCAGCTACAAGTCTCTTAGGGTATGTCTCTATGAGCCTGGCATATCTAGCCACTGAGACTTTCGCCATTCTTCAAAATTCAATTCTGACAACTTTCTCAGTCCATGGCATTGAAAAACCTCCCCACAGCATGGTACTGCCACCACCATGCATCACTGAGATGGTGTTTTTGAGATGATGTGAGGTGTTGGGTTTTCACCAGACATAGAGTTTTCCTTGATGGGCAAAAGTACAAATTTAGTCTCATCTAACCAGTGGACCTTCTGTCATATGTTTGGGAAGTCTCCCACAAGCCTTTTTGCAAACTCTAAATGTGCGTTTTTATTTTTTACTGTCCACACTTCCATAAAGTCCAGTTATGTGGAGTGTA
Organism: Neosilurus mollespiculum; assembly: GCA_030014195.1. NCBI lineage: Eukaryota > Metazoa > Chordata > Actinopteri > Siluriformes > Plotosidae > Neosilurus > Neosilurus mollespiculum. The sequence goes on along the minus strand of JAQMYF010000002.1, from coordinate 11,365,522 downwards.
TTGGTTTAAAGTTGTCCTATGGACCGATATACCATTCTCTGCTGTGGGGCTTCCCAGCTCCTTCAAGGGTACCTTTGGTCTCTTTGATGCCTCTTTGTTAATTCCTTCCTTCCTCAGTCGGCAAGTTTTGGCACCCTCTGCAGCCAGGTTTTTTATGGTGCCATATTTTTTCCATTTTGTTAGACAAACTTTTTTTTTATTTCACAAATTTGAACTGTTGTGTGGTTCCAGTGCATAAAATAAAAATATATATATTTAAATTACCGGTTGTAAGGCAACAAAATAGGAAAAATGACAAGGTGATGAATACTTGTGGGATTGGCTTCAGCTTCCCCCGCCCCATTAATGGATACGTGGTATAGATAATGGATGGATGGATCCTGCACTATTTTACTATTAAAATGTGAGCAAATTGGTGATACTGACTATGTAAGCTGCTTTGATTAAAAGGTCAGATTTTCCTCATATTCAATCTGTTCTACTGAAGCATGTGACAATCCAATGAACTTAATCTAAAATAGATTTGACCTAAACAGTACATTTTAAATAGATACCAAAGCTAAATAGTGTTAGAAAACATAAAGAGTTTTAGAATGAAAATTTGTGAAGGTATGGATGAGTTGTTTTATTTTTTATATATTGTATTATTTAAATTGCAGCTCTCCTAATTCCATCAGAAAAAAAAGCCCATTTGAAAAAAGTGAAAGCAGACAAGATTCTTAGAGTAGAGTAGCTTCTACTAAGGATTTTGTGCTAGCAGAGAAGTAATATAAGGCAGAGATATTAATCAAGACATCTGTGCATCTGATAAGTCGATGGTTTGCGTTATTTTTATCTACACACATATGTTCTGGCTCAGCCAGCATGGTACCTGGGTAAAAACTTTAATCAAATTTAGCTTGGCCACTTAAATGGCATGGCTCACTTGGTGCTGGAAATAGCAACAACACAGGGGATTATGGGTAATTTGCTGAGCCATGCCATGATGGCTGGTGGAAAAGCCTTATTAGTAAACCATCTCCTGCATAGTGAGCAGGATTCTGCTTTGAAAACTGCTAGAGAGACAGAAAAAAAAACAAGTTTCTTAAACTTTGCAGTCAGAGTTATTTTGAGACATTGGAGGGAAAAACATGTATTGGAAGGAAAATACACAGCTCTTTCTTCCTCAACCTGCTGAGAAACTTAATAATGCATCAGTACTATGGCTGAGATTTGATGATTTTCTCAGGGATTCTTATTGAAGCTGCAACACTAAGAATCCAGTAGATGCATTCTGACCCAACATCTACATGGTCATTATAGACCTGACATGCACATTCATCTCTTAGAATAAGGCTTTGATCCCAGTAAATCCATGGTGATGTCTACTTCGTGATGCTGTCAAGTCTTCTATCCACATAACTTCTAAAGCTGTTGCATAATTACACTCATAACCAAATATCTCTCAGTGTGTCTTCACTTATGTCTATTTATATACAGTATATCTGCTGTACTGTTGGACTTGCTGTGCAAGTTTTAGGCATTCTATTTTTTTGTACAAACTTATTTCCTTTTTATTCATTCATTCATTCATTCATTCATTTTCTAAGCCGCTTAATCTTAATTAGGGTCAGGGGGAGGCTGGCACCCATCTTAGCCGACTCTGGGCGAGGGAGGGGTACACCCTGAACAGCTTTCCAGGCCATCACAGGGCCAACACTCACACAACCATTCACACTCACAATCACACCTAGGGGTTATTTGGAACAGCCAATTAGCCTACTGAGCATGTTTTTGGACTGGGGGAGGAAACCCACACAAGCAAGACGAGAACATGCAAACTCCACACAGAAACGCCCGAGCCCGGGAATCAAACCCAGGACCTTCTTGCTCTGCGGCGGATGGGCTAAACACTGCACCACTGTGCCGCCCTTTTTTCTTTTTAATTTAATCATTTTTATATCATTGAGACAGTATGAAACATTTACCACGATTTTCCAATGATTTCCAATCATTCGTTTCCCAGCAAAAAATGTAAATAAATAATCCATCCATTCATTATCTATGCTGCTTATTCATCAGGGATGTAAGGAAAGCTGGAACCAATCCCAGTTGACTGGCAGAGTCCACCCTGAACAGGTCTCCAGCTTATTGCATGGCCAAAGCAGAAACAAATAAAAAAATGGCATGCTGTAGAAAACTGTCTGTATGCCAGTATAAATTTTATGTCAGGCAAATTCAAATGGATGCTGCTGGGGTTTGCATACAAAGAAGAAAACTGTGGCTGGTTCAGTAAAACTTACAACATAATTTTCTTTTATAAAATTGTACTTGAACTATTTTTAAGAAATGGTTGTCACACTAAACACACCACCACTTTCATTATTTTCATAACTTTTATGTCATTGATTATGGCAATTCACAGTACTTTTTAATGTTGAAACATTTGTTATTTTTGAAGGCCTGTTTTCTCTTTAGCATTTCTTTGAATTTGCCTGAGGCGTTTGCCCAGTACTGAACATGTATGTATAATTCAGTGCCTTTTAGGAAAAACACATTCAGAGTAAATGATGTTCAGAAGCTTCTTAAGAGATGAGAAATGTCAGAAAATGAAAAACACATGAGGAAAGTGAAAAAGGTAAAAATCAATAATACTTTACAACTGCACATCCTATACCAGTGAACCTATGAGAACTCATACTCATAATCTTAGACCGTGTTCATAAGAAAAGAAGAGATAAGAGATTTTTACTGTCAATGGTTGCATGAACAATGAAAATCAGTAATATTTTGGTTAGCGAAACTGATTTAGAGGTATTTATACAAACATGCATGTATTTATATATTATTTATATGTATTTATATAATATATTTATATATTAGTCTAAGAGTAACATACATCATCTGCCATATGTGAAATGAAGTGTGTTCCTCTCCTTTAGGTCTTATTCATTTCACTGATAAGGTGATATGGGAAGCTGTTGCAACTTTTCATTAAATGTTTGTGTGGTTTTACTTGCTTCAGATATAAATGATCAATTGCACAGATGATTAACCCCTTATAACACTTGTTGGCCTCTTACAAATTGGTTTGAATTTGCAGCCATGACACAGAAACCTCAGTGGCAGTTCAATGGTTTATGATAAGAAGTCAGCTTCTCTGTGCTTGTATTTGATATAAACACACTAGTAAATGTCCTTGGATAAAAGCAAGTAATGAGTAAATGTATGCAAATGTTTGAGTGTTCTACTTGTCTGACCTGAAATCCATTTTCAGTGCCACGAATCCATTATGGGAGGCTCTAATACTGTAATGAGATCACAGTGTGAATCACACATCCTTGATTGGAATTAAGTAAGTATGAAATTGTGTTTTGTTCTTTTAAAATAATGTTTACATAATTACCAGTTGGTGGCAGTAAATCAGGCCCAACAAAGAAAGTGATTAATTATGTAGCTTTTAGATTATCAGCATGTCCGATCTTTGTATTTTTTTTTTCAATTATTACATAAAAATGTCTAACCAACAGATGAGTTATTTAGCTAAGCTTGTAGAAAGCAATTACCTTGATTACCCTAAATAGCTCTTATTCTAAATGAGAGTTATAGATAGAATGTAAAAATAATAATAATAATAAATAAAATAATAATATTTAAATATAAAAAAGCAGGAAGCCTTGCCTCCTCAGAGCTCCATCTCTTGGGTTTTTGGTTTATTCATGAACCTCAGTTATTGACTCTTGCCCCCCTTTACTCCAGTGTGAACTAGTTGTAAGCTCGGGGCTGCTGCTGGTATTGGTTTGGCTCAACTTGCAAAGTTTCTAAGGACCAGTTTGGGTTTCCATGTGCTGGTGAATCACCATAGAGCCACAAATTATGTCACTGTACACATATGTACTTTAATGCTAGTGCCAAGCACAACTGTTTCCCATACATACACCAAAATAATATTAATAATAATAATAATAATGAACATAATGTACTGGATACACTGCCTGGCCAAAAATAAGTCCTGCACGTTAATATTTTGTAGGACCCACATAAGCCTTCATTACAGTGTGTAATTGCCACGTTGCTTAATTTTTTTAGTTCGAGGCTCAGTAACATTATATGACAGTAAAATGAAGTCAACTAGTGACATGAAGGTATTGAATGACCAGGTTGTCCCATCGATTAACTTTTCTCCCCTGATGACACAGATATAAAATTTGGGCTCAAATAGTGAAAGATTGGTTGAGGCAATTATTTTCACACATGAAATGGCACCACAGAGTCCTGACCTTAACCCAACTGAAAGTTTCCTTTTGGTTCGATTTTCTTGTCATTAATTTGAGATATTGGTGAAAAACTAAATTAAATTTGGTGACAACCAAATTGATTGGTACCAATTACCAATTTAGGTGTCTTTGTGTTTCTGGGATACAAAATATTGGTTATTAAAACCACTTCTCCGATAACCAATTACACTGTTGAAACATTTAATCAATGTTTTGCAGTGTTTTCTCCTTCTGTCCAATTTCTTGTGGTTTGCCGCCTTCATCTCACTGTCCAAAAACTTACCAGGAGGTAGTCAGAAAACTCTAAATTACTCCTATAAGATACAGTGATTACCCCATTATATCCACTTTATTCTTATCCACTTCTGTAAAATATATGCACAATTTGCCTAAGATAGGCCACTTCAAAGCCAAGGGTTTCTCCACTCAGGAATCAATTTTTCTCTTCACACACTCCCTCCATAAGGTAAGATACTTCAATCTTTGTAAACGCTGCAGTAAAATGAGAAGGTATTTGGTTGCAATTTCAATGTGTTTAAGTGAGTCAACTCTTTGAAGTACTTCTTGGTAATAAGGGTGATTACTCCAATTGTCTACGCATATTGGTATCTCTCCCCTTCTCATAAACCGAGGCAGGAAATCAATGCATTTTGGAAAGCATCATGGCTGTTGTACTGATGGCACTGTATGGAAATTTCACTCAACCAGATATGTACTGACTGACTCTGTGTCAAAATATAAAAGTGCACAATTCAGGGATCAAAATGTTTTGTAAAAAATTCACAAAAATTACATTGTAAAGAAAAAATATTAACAAGTAATAAATCCTCAAATGGGGTGCCTGAAACAGTAAACACGGAAGTGTTTGCATTAAAATGCACTAAGTTATATACCATTTGTTAATGTGTACGAGCAGACGCCTGCCTGATGTATGTAAATGTAATGTCGTGTTATGTGCAGATGTGTCTAGTTTTATTTTATTCAGAGGTTCACTAGTTTATACCTGATTTTTTAGTTTAATATCTGTATTCTGTTATTTTTAGCATTATCTTGCCTTATATGAACCAACACATCCTCATCTTATTCTCGAGATTTCACACATAGAACAAAACAGACCCCAAATCGCAGCCTTTTCAAACAGCCAAATGTAAACTATCAAACGTATTTTGGCAGATTTAAACTTCGAAAATGTAAGTGAAAACCACCTGATATTGAAAATGTACATATTTTTAGTGTAACAGGAGAGTTTGGAAGGCTTTTTTTTACATTTCACTTTAATATGCTGTACAAAAAAAAAAGAGAAACTGTTCTACCTGTTGAAACTGTTCTACCTGTTGCAATCATGTACATCCAAATGTATAACATATTTTATGTAAATTATTCTCCTGTGAATATCCTGTGGCTTACAAGGAACTGATAGTGATGCTAGAATTATATATATATATATATATATATATATATATATATATATATATATATATTT
>JAQMYF010000002.1:11330770-11351167 GCA_030014195.1 Neosilurus mollespiculum | reverse complement strand
AACTATTATTATGTCAAGTTACTAACCTCATTGTGAAAAAAAAAAAAAACAAGGATTTTACAAGTTAAAAAATCTTTCTGGAAGTCATTCTGAAGGGTGCGTGGGTGTGGGTGTGGGGGTACTTATCCATTTTATAAAATAAAATTTATAAAATCATCTGCTATTTAGTAATGATAACAATTGTAGGATTGTATGTCTGGTAGTTGCCTCCTTCCTGAAGAATCACTTACAGCCATTAAAGAGTGACTTAGATGCACAGAGACTGGAAATAAGTAAATAGACCCCCAAAATTTCAGAATGAATATTTGTTGGTCGAAGAAGAGGCTTGCGTCTTTGTTGCTCGGCTGTAATAGCCCATTTGATGAAGATAGCGCATAACAGTTTTTCAGCTGGTTTGGATGTCTTCTGACATCTGACACTTTAATTACTTTAATTTAAAGAACATTAGTCAGACTGCTGTATAAAGGTGCACAAAGTTGTGCTAAAGGTATGCAAGCATGCCTCACACTCCAGGAGCTCAAGAATTGTCAGATTTTCAGAGGTCAATTTGTGGGTCAGTCAGAGGGTGACATCAGCCAGAGACAAATAGCCAACAATTTGAATATTCCTCTGTCAACAGCAAAAGTACAACAGTGAAGGTAAGACCACCATGGATTTACGACCAGGTCGACCTAGACCATCAGAAAGATGCCTTCGCTCCGTGAAGAGAGCAGTAGACGAAAATCCCCATTTCAAGGCCGCAGACATTGCAGGAGACACCCAATCCAGCTCAAAATCTGTTACTCGCTATCTTCATCAAATGGGCTATCGTGGTCAAGCAGAACTGACCTCACCTGCACTGCTTATTTCCACTAGCATAGAAAGAGTTTATTATAAAATAATGACTGTGTCTTACTATGGGAAATCCCCAAAATTAATTTAATACAAAAATTAAATGGGAGGTGGACAATAGCATTGTGTTTTGAAGATTCTGTGAAAGTTTCATAAAAATCCATTCACAAATGTAGAAGTTTGATGGCAACCCCCTTGTGGAGCAGTGACAAAACCATGCGTTGCTATATGAAACCCCCAAAAGAATCAACTTCATTGAAATAAACAGGAGGTGCAAAATAGTATTATGTTAATAAGATTCTGTGAAAGTTTGTTGGAAATAAGTTGGTTGAAGAGCAGTAAGTGTGATGACGGATGATGACACAGACGACAATGACACAAGAGGACAGATAGTGATACCAAAGTGTTGCTCCAGTAATGTAATTCATTCATTCATTTTCTGAAGCGCTTAATCCTAATTAGGGTCGCGGGGAGGCTGGCGCCCATCTCAGCCGACTCTGGGCGAGGGCAGAGTACACCCTGGACAGCGCGCCAGGCCATCGCAGGGCCAGTAATGTAATATGTATTACTATTACATTACAATGTAATACTGTGACGTAAATTCAAATTTAGTCAGTAGATGGAGACATTTCCCCACTCAAACTGTATTCACAGACACTCATTCCCTCTCTGCTTACCCAAACCTGACAAAAGTGTACTCAGCTGAAATCTTTCACAGAAATAATGTACACCCTGAACAGGTCACCAAACTATCATGGATCTAACACAGAGACAGACAACTGCTGACACTCCCATTCACACCAATGGGCAAATTAAAGTAGCCAGTGTACTGTGGGATTATACTCATGCCTCAATCCATCAGGTTCAAACCCAGAATTTGTATTGCTGTCAGCTTACAGTGCTAAACACTGAGCCACCATGCAGTAACACTTTCTAATTCAATTTGATTGAGTAGCTGTATCCAGTGAGCTGTCACTCTAGGGTCTGTTGTTTTGGCTGTTGTTTTGGCTTTAGTGTTCTCCCTGGCCCTGCATGGGTTTTCTCCACGTACTCCGGTTTTCTCCCACAGTCCAAATACGTGCATATTAGTAACTGGCTAGCTGGATAACTGGCTGATCCAAATTGCCCCTAGGTGTGGGTGTGAGTGTGAATGGTTTTGTGAGTGTGGTGGCCCTGCGCTGATCTGGCAAACTGCTCGGGGTGTATCTCGCCCAGTGTCAGCTGAGATAGGCTCCTTCCTCCCCGTATGCAACCGTAGTAGAATTAAGTGGCCTGGCAAATGAGTGAGTGATGTGTATATTGCTGCTTTGTTTCATTTTGGGTTTCAGTTAGAGAGAAAATAAGGCTAATCCTACAGTCTTCAGTATGCTCATTTATTTAATTGCCTGGATTGGTTTTATTCCAATCTGTATCACTCAAACAGAGTACATTATGCAGCTCTCTACCATTATGGTCTCCAACTATTTACTACTGCACGGTGGTGCAGTGGTTAGCACGTTCGCCTCACAGCAAGAAGGCCTGGGCCTGGGTTCAATTCCTGTGTGGAGTTTGCATATTCTCCCCGTGCTTACATGGGTTTTCCTCTGGGTACTCTGGTTTCCTCCCACAGTCCAAAAACATGCACATTAGGCTGACAGGTCATTCCAAATCACCCCTAGGTGTGTGTTTTGCCCTGCGATGGCCTGGTGAGCTGTTTAGGGTGTACCCGCCTTCACCCAGAGTCGGCTGAGATGGGCACCAGCCTGCCCACGACCCTAATTAAGATTAAACAGCTTAGAAAATGAATGAAAATGAATGATGTGAGATGAATATCTTCACAAATAGATTAATATACCAAAGGGGAATTAAAAGAGCATTCACCAAACATGTAGAAGAGCCTCATAAAGCCATATTAACTGACTCTCGGCAGGCAGGTGGTCAGAAGTCTGTTCTGTCAGAAGTACTGTTTCTATTAGACAAAATAGATTATAACCAAAGACAAAACGTTGAATATGTAACAACTATATATTTTAGTAGTAAAAAAAAAAATCTGGTTGAATTGGAAAGTGCATGCACACATCTACATGCACAAACATAAGAATATATAAAGGCTCTTGAAATGCTGTGCATAGAGGGGACATCTGTGATATTTCTAGATCCATATTAAACACCATAGGAACAGAGATTTTAAATAACTCTTTACAGCAGGTGTTCCTAAGAAAGTGAACAGGGAGTGTATTCATTAGGTATTACTAATATTACATACTATTATTAAGTAGGCCTAAAAAAAAGAAAAAGAAAACCAATAGGCACCTTGTTTTTGTCGAGCTAAGGCTCTTACGTGTGCACTTTATCCTTTTTTTAGCATGGCCATCTGTACATCTTAAGAGCAAGGATCTTCAATCCTCCTTTATCCTCTCAGCCAACTGACTATTCAAAGATACAGTGTAGCTGACAGTTCTACTTCTAGATAAATAAAAAAATAAATCTAATACCCAGACTAAAATCACAGCCTAAGCTTATAGAGTTTATTAGATTTCAATCATTTAAAAGTGCATTAGCTTTTTTCGAAGGTTAAACTTCAATCACAGCAAGAAGACAGCATCAGCAGGCATGGTGGAGGAGGCATAAACATTATTATGGACTAGAGAACATCAGTGACTACCCTGAGCACTACATAATCAACATAAGGACAACATCATATGGTCATCATAATGGGCTGTTCTCCTTCCAGAGGTCAACTCTTCGCTGGAATCTATAACCACCAAGATAAAGCACTGCCGTTTGGATCATATGAAAGCAATAATCATCACTTCTCAGGTGAGACAGAAATTAAGAGGCAAACAGAGACAGAAATAGTTTCCAGTGTAGTAAGTGTTTTACAAGAACAAAATACTGCTATACAGCTGCAAGGAAAAGCATCGACAGTTTGTGATGTAGTTAAGGAATGTGTTGATAAAGGAGAGACAGATGTGGATACAGACAGAAAGGATGACAGGAGAATGAAAAATAATGGATGCAAACGAAGAAGACATCAAGAGAGACCAAGAAAACCTGTCTACATGCAGTCTCATTTAGATTTTCCACAAGCCACGGTAAAGGCTCAACAGGCGGCTTACGCTTATCTCAAAAATAATATTCCTAAATACGAGTCCCTCTTAGAGCTCTTGGAAAAAGTAACACAGACTAAACTTTCTTTACAGTCTATGGTTACTTTATTATCATTACAATATGAGGAGATAAACCAGGTCTTAAAGGAAATTGCAGCTGAAGGAGAGCAGATGCTAGAAATGCATGGAAACCACATGGCCTTGCCAGCAGCACAAAATGATGTTGTGCTAAACTCAGATATATCAGAGGATCATATGATCTCAAATCAAAGTTCTCCAGACCTGCTGCAGCATATGCTTCATCACTCATTTCAAAAAATGAGGTTAGTCAGGGATTCTGTAAAAGTTCACAGGGATGCATCCTCAGAAGAAACAGGTGATTACTTTGGCTCACTGTCCCAGCTGCTAGCAGGAAAGCTGGGTGCAAAGAGAGCATCAGAGCTGCGTTTGAAACAGATATTAACCTGTCTGGAATCATATACCTTGAGACAGCCAAATTCAGAAAACACTGCTCTACACAGTGAGGAGAGTGGCACAGCGGTAGAGAACAAGTGCCACAATGGGTTAGTGCAACATTGGAGCCATGGAGAGAGCTCTGGATCAGGAGCTAGCACTCAGTCATCATATGGTTGCCATGAGAGTAGTTTATCAGATCACGCCTCTGATGATTATGATGCTAATGCTGACAGAGACATTGATGCTGAAGATAGCAATGATGTTGATGAAGAGCCAAAATATGAGCAAAGGAGAAGAACTGGTTTAACAGAAAGAAAGATGTCTAACTTGTCTCTGGCAGACCCTAGTCAGGATCCATTTCAAGTCAGTGTGCAGATCAGGAGGCCAAACAATAATATCTTTGAATGGAGTGGTCAAAAAGAAAGAAATATTAGAAGGCACAAAACTGCAGATGATTTGTTTGTAGCCTGTCAAAGAAAACACAGGCAGTCTCATTTGTTGGGTGCACAGCGGTCAGGATCAGCAGACTGTTTGTGGGAAAGAGTGAATGACTACATGGTACAAGGGCAGAACAGATTCACAAATGATAACCAAAAGCCTGAATGGATTACCAAAAGGCAGCATCCATCACAATTCTGTTGTCTCCAAGATAGCAACATTGGGTCATTTATGCCTGGGTTACCACCTAGCATAATTCCTGCCTTTGCACCTTTACCCCCTGGGAAAAATGCTGTCCGACGTCTCATTAATACCTTTAGCAAAGGGGTTTGTGACAGCTCCAACCAAAAACCCCTTAAGAAACCCACAAGATCAAAGGAAAGGAAAAAGAGCTTTTTGCCTATGATAAACAATTTCGGGCCAGATGTTTCCACCAGTGGCAACAACAATACCAACAGCTGTCCACCTGACAAGCAAATATCAGAGAAACCTGATGTTGAAGATATAAATAGCCTTCCACCTCCTCCTCCTGAATTATTGATGGACAGCTCCTTTGAGAAAATTGAAGGTCATGCAGGTGATGGATATGGCAGTGAAAATCAGAGGTGTACAACACAAAGACAAGAATGCTGTGTTTGTCAGTGTCCACAACCATCAATGCAGACAGTATCTTTACGCCCCAGACAGGATAGCCTTTCGGAGGCCTCACTGAACATCTCAGAAACTTATCTTGCTGGAAAGGTTTTTTTAAATGAATGCTATCCAGAGCTGGACAGTGACCAACCAACTGGGCATAGCGACAAAGAGAAAGAGAAAACAATTGCCCTTTTAAAGCACACACAATTGGTCAGTCATTTGTGTCATTCCACTGATATTTTAGCCAAGTTAGACCCAGGGGATGAGGGTAATATCAAGACTGTATCTGAGATGGTAGGAGGAACACCAAGACTGGGAAACAGGGACTCAGGTGAAGGAGGAGCATCAAATCTTTTTACTAACAAACACACCCCAACTACTCCACCTGTCTCCAGAGCCCGATTCACGCCCTCAGCTCTTCCTACATGTCACAGAATTCCAAGTGCTACAGCATGTCCTCCATCCCCTACCTGCCCTGTCAATGTTCAGAGGGAATCATCGTGTGTCCCTTCAATTGGTTCGAAAATCCAGAGATGGTCCAGAAGAGACAGTGACGATGAAAATGCCTTCATGTCTGCCTCTAGTTCGATATCATTTTCTAATGCCCGCTCTGTATTTTGTAAAGAGAACCAATTAGCCTTCCAGTCTGCCAAGCCTTCCTGTATGTCCACACTGCCAAGACCATGGGGAGAACCAAAGGTCTCCAGAGAAAAACTACAAACTGCTTGCCTGCCCCAGAGCTTCAAAAGAAGCACCCCGTACAGGCCCAATCTTACTGACCACCATCGCTTGTTACCTAATGTCAGAGAGCTGCCATACCCTGATGGTGAAGCTACCACTTTACACAACGGGAGGTAAATGCCTCACTTACAACTACCATACCAATAGCTTTTAATGTTTAGACTGGGTGATTTATATTTATTTGTGTGACAAGTGAATTTTCACAAATTTTAGCTCTCAGTTAGCTGTATCTTAAAATACTTATTTAACATTAGTCTGCATACATTGAAATGAACTGCAACTTTTTAAAATCATTTCAAGTTTTAGTATATACTATGTGAAAACATAAGAAAAGCATTTCCACCATTTTTAAAGCATAACAATTATCAATGATAATCATGCAAAAGACAGTTTTAATTCCTACACTTCTCTGCATAATTGAAAGCTTTGATAGACCCAATATCATAGTCAACATTTCAAAACTGCTGATTAACAGTTTTAACTGACTAACTGAATGCACAGTATAGATCCACAGCAATAGAGCGATAAAACTGCCCCTTAAAATAATCTATTTAATAGCATTAAGACCAGTGCTGTTCAGTCTAATCCCACTAGATTAAGCTCAAGATCTCTCTCTCTCTCTCTCTTTCTCTCTCTCTCTCTCTCTCTCTCTCTCTCTCTCTGTGAAATGTCAAGAAAGTCTTAACAGTAACAAAATAAAATAGGGGAAATATTTTGGAAGCGTATCAAAGTTTTGTAGCTTTGGAGCTATCTGTGAAGGTTATTTCAAATTTAGTGTTAGTCATAAATGATTAAACACGTGTCACCTGTGAAGGAGTGGAGAAACACCTTCAAAATTATATCACAAATATGGTTGCCTTGATTTACTACTGATAAAATATGTATGTCACATTGCTCAACATTCCAGTCTCACTATTGTCTTTGCTCTTTTCCAGGAAAGAATATGCAGCTACATTAGCCCAGTGCTCGAAACAGGAAATCCCAGCAAGCTGTTCAGTGTCTGGTCCACAGTGGGCCAGGGACACGCTTACAGATAAAGGGGATTAAAGCATTTTCTTTTTTTTAACCACTCTTCAGAACGGCTAATCCTGAGAGAGAGACACTGGAAAATATTACAAATTCATTTGGAAACATCTTATAAGTGTCCAGGGCAGAAGACTGGAGTAGCAGTTAGCACATCCACCTCACAGCAAGAAGGTCCTGGGTTTGAGACCTGGGCTCAGCGAGGAAGTTTTTGTGTGGAGTTTGCATGTTCTCCCCATGTTTGTGTAGGATTCCTCTGGGCACTCTGGTTTTTTAGTCAGTATACATTCTGGTTACAGTTAAACTCTATATAAACGGTTATTGATATGTAATTTGTAAGGTTTTTTTATCTTGTGAATTTTTTATAGTTAACATATTTATCTAGATTTTGATTGTTTAGTTCAAATCTATCATGATGTAGTGAAATATTGTGTGTTGTATTAACTTGTGATAAAATCATTAGAAATTTCAAATGTTTTGTTTCAAAAGTTTATGAAATTGAATTTGTATTTATTTTTAATGAAATATTGAATCATGTTGTAATGTCAGTCAAAACTCTGTATCACTGTGAGATGTCAGCCACAATAGTATATTATTTATCAGTGCTTTGTGGCCTTAGTGTTCACATATAGAACAGAAATCTTAACCAAATTAGGAGCTCTTTAACTGCAGCTACATCAGGATAATCAGGATAAAACATTAAGTGAAGCTGAAAGAAGCACTGTGCCAAATCTATTCTACTCCTATTCATTTGTGGGTTTATCTGATCCACATGAGAGTAAGAACTGAAGGCTTCGACTTTTTTGCATTGTGCACATTGGTACTCAGTGCTAGACAATGCCAGCCTGCCACCTAGTGGTCCCTTCAAAACAAATATGTAGCTATGTTAGGAAAAGGTTGGGGTACAGCAACTCAAAATTTAATTTTAGGTTTTGTGCTTCTAAAATGTAGACTACCATTATAAAATATAGGACCTTCCATGTACTCCCATATTCCATCTGCTGTCTAAAATCCCCTCAAAACATTGTACCTATGTTCCTCTGCAGTTCTCAGAAGCTTTCCCTGAATTATAGGTCATAGTTCTTAGGGAGAGGGCAGTGTAAGAACCAAAGAACCATTGCTAATTTTCGAAAAAGAGTAGGCTGCATTGCCATCAGCATGTTTCTGCCCTGTAATGGCATGGCAAGCTGTCCAGGGTGTACTCTGCCCTCGCCCAGTCGGCTGAGATGGGCATCAGCCTCCCCGCAACCCAAATTAGGATTAAGCAGTTCAGATAATGAATTAATGAGTTCTTACGGATCCTAGACCTAAGCAGATCCAAGGCATGAAAAACTGGGCTGATTAGCCTCTCAAAAGAACTGAAGCACAAACATCACTGTAAAGTCATTATCACATTGAGATCTTAATATGGCTTTGACTTTACCATGAAAACAGGATCCTGATGGACCCTCAACACATGATTGCACAAAGAAGCTTTCGGAGAGCTTTGCACATTAGAGCTAGCAAACATCCTAACAACTACTGGTATACTTGTAACATCCTGTACACTGTATTGTGTCTTTTTACATAGAAAATGCATAGAATACATAGAAAATGTCTCAAGTCTAATTTATCTTGTGAATGGAGTTCTTGTGTAAATTGACAGCATGATGAATTCTGCAGCCGGAATTCTTTTCGCCCTAAACCTGGCCGTCTCTGTTGTGCATCAGGTTCCTGAACTCCCTCTTGGAGTTTATTTTATGATGATAAGCAGCTTCCTACACATTAACCCTTACATATGAGCTAAAGTTGTTACAATATATCGTTCTGATTTTGAGTTGTGTTTTGTTTAAGACCCAAAAAGGACACAATGCTTGAGCAAGACTATTTATTTTATTGAGATCAAATGAACACATTTTTATCACGTTTTAGGAAAAGAAAAAGCATAATAGTACATCACTCAACTAAAAACAAGAAAAGGAATAATACTAATAAAAATTGTGCTGGACTGAGTTTATCATGAACATAGGGTTCATACTATCCACCAATTTCAAAAATAACGTCAATAAATAGTGAGGGACCACTGACCCGAACTTCCCTTTGTGTCACTCTCTATATTTGAGGGCTGAAATAGTACATGCTCTGAGAAAATGAAATCGGCGATATCAGCATTTTGGCAAAAAACCTGACACTGCATTCTGCTGAACTAGCAAATGCATCCCTCACAAAGGTAACCTCAACCTGCGGTAATCATTAATAGCTGGCTCATATCCAGATCTACAAAGCCTCAATTGCAATAGTATACCTGAATAAACTTTAACTGGCTGCCAGGTTTGTTTATTTATTTATCTTGCTTTATTGATTTACAGATTGAGTTGTTGGATTAAGGAGCTGGTTTGTTTCTTTAAAGAACCATACAGGGTGGCTGGATTGATCGGTTGTTTTACAGATCTGTAGAGTGGTCGCAGGCATGGTTTTGTTTCTTTACAGAGAGCCATGGATGGGCTGCTAAATCGGTTTTGTTGTTTATTAGCAGTCTCTAAGCAAGGCTGGACCGGCTCATGATAAGCAGATACGTTGTTCAGATGTTCAGATCGTGTTCGGACACGGCAGTGACTGAGATGAGCAGCGTAACAGAGAGAGAGATTTAGACAGATTGTTAAAATAGAAGATCGATTCAGGAGGCATCAGATGGCACATGTTCCTCAAATCCCTCACTCTCTCTTACTAGCGCCCTCTCTAGGATGACACGCCCTTCTTTATAGCGCTGGCTGTCCTCAGTGGCAAACTCGTATATCCAGCCCAGCTTACTGTTGCAGTTTTTACAACTGACATCACGCACCATGTGCCTCCCTGTGAGCATCACCCGGTCCTGCACATCACTGTACTGCAAGTTCACCACCTAGAGAGAGAAAAAGGTTTTGCTTAAATTAAATCTCTTGCTCATGGCTTATTCCTTTAGAGACATTTCTAAATAAATACTTTGGACCACCAGGTGTCACCATGTCACCATTCCAGAATAAGTGCCTTGGAGTCACTGACATTCTCTAGGTTGACATCATGAGATCGAATTTTAATCCTTCAGATACAGAAAGCATATGTGGGCAAGTATATAAACAACACTGTATGCCTAGCAGCAGTTCACACACAGTTAAACACTGCAAGGCACACACTTTATTATATTGTTGGACCTCCTTCAACCTTGATTACAGTGCATAATCAATCATAACATCATTGTTTCGCCAAACTTAAACAAGATCACAACATTTACTTCCATCCAGAGTCAGGTTCATTTTTCACTGACATCTTGAATTGATGAGAGGAAAAACAAACCACTCTATCAAGTCTTCTCCAGCACATCCCAAAGATTTTCAGTGGGGTTAAAGTCAGGACTTTGTGGTGCCAGTTCATGGGTGAAAATGATTCCTTGTGCTCCCGGAACCTCTCTTTCACTATTAGTACCTCAATTTTATACAAGTATCACCACAGACGAATTATCACCAGTATCACCAGAGAAGAAAAAAGTCTATTAATGGGATAACCTGGTTATGCCATACATTCAGGTCATTAGCTGATGTTATTTCATTGCCACCCTCAACCTGACCAACTGAACCAACAATGCCATGCTAATTACACACTGTAATCAAGACTAAATGTGGTCCAACAAAATATTACACTTTCCTGGGTTTTTTTGTTTTGTTTTGTTTTGTCTGGGAAGTGCTTATCAACATTAACCCTGGCTAACTGATCGTCTCAGATGCTTCTGTGTACCTTGGTCTCATTTTATTTGGCATGTTCTGGCACTGTATAGGATCTTTGGAGCTATTTACTGCATGAAACAAGCCATGTGCGAAAACACACCTAATCTCTTTTACACCCTTAGGACTTTTTTCTCATGAGTGGGCAGGAGGATAAAAACTTTGCGGACTGCATTATATACAGCCTACTAAATCTTCCATCCAACTACCAATAAAACCCTGCCAGTCCATAAAGTAGCCTTGTCCCACAAGGTTTTCTTTTAGGCTCTGTATTAATTTCCGCTTTGACGTCATTTAGTATGATGGCTTTGAGTTCTACTCTGATGGTACACAATTATATCTATCAGAAGAAGCAGCACAGCAATGCAAAACTGAAGACTTTGTAAAAGAGAAAAAGCTTTTGGACAAATATAAACTAATACTCACTCACTATCGCCAAACTTATCCTATTAGGCTGGAGCCTATCTCAGCCAACACTGGGCAAAGGCTGGGGGTGCACCCTGAACAGCTAGCTAGACCATTATAGGACCAACACACACACACACAAAACCATTCACATTCACACCTAGAGGCAATTTGGAACAGCCAATTTGCCGAATGTGCATATCTTTGGACTGTGAAAGGAAACCGGAGTACTCAGAGGAAAACCCACACAAGCTCGGGGAGAATATGCAAACTCCACAATTAGAATACTGATGTTGGGAATTAAGTATTTCTACAATAAAGAAAACAAAATTTAACAAACAAATAGTTATGTCATAATTATTACATTAATCTTTTTTATATTATTTACACTATAAATCTATCAATACATGTTTAATAATTTTATTGTTTTAACTTTTATATACGTTGCTATTTAAAATTTACTTTTTACAATCTACTTTTAAAATTAAATATGTTTTAGAGGCATTTATAATTTTAATTTTTATCTTTTAATTGTGTAGCACTTTTGAACTTGTATGATGTGCATTAGGATACCAGTGCTATATAAATAAAATTATTATTATTATTATTATTAGCTGTTCCAAACACTTCCCTCAGCTGAAGGGGACCTACGGTTTATCCTGAGCTTCGCATGCAACTTAGCTACTAAAACATATTTTTATCACCCTAAACACTCTGCATGGGATGAGAATTCCCCCTTATGGCATGTCATGACATCATGCATACACCACACTCGTTCACACCTACAGGTGTACCTACTTAGTGCTTTAAAAAACATGAAAGTTTTCAAGTCAGGAAATCTAACCTTTAAATCCAAATAATTTGTGGCCAGATGTTAGTTTTGGGGTTGAGACGGTTTAATCAAATTTTCATAATTCTTTGCAATTGCTACAGATATATAGTAAATTTATTTGTGAATGAATTTATAGATCCATAATTTTTTTTTTTACAAATGTTTTTTTTTTTTTACAAAGGTTACTTATATGCTGTATTATAACTCACTCAGTGAGCACTTTATGATGGTCTGAGTCGCAGCAAATCTAAATCCGACAGTGCGATGCCTGAGCGCATGGGGTAAGAATCACCACACATGGCATAATGCTCACACACAACCACAAACTCCTTCCCACCTAGAGGAAATTTAGTGCAGACATTCGGGCTTACTGCTCACTTTTAGACAGTGGGAGTAAATTAAAAACAACCTGATGGACTCATGAACATGGAGAGAACAAGATTCTCTCTTCTGAACTCTTTTCTTCATGTTAAGTTTTCAGGTGGGTTTTTTTAATTTGGGAACTGATGTTATGAATCATTTCACAAGTGGAAATAAACCAACGTCATATTGTTTAGGGTGAAAACAAAATGTTCAGCCATTTCAGCCAGCTTTGAGATTTTGAGGTCGTATGTCTCAACTGAGAATCTGAGATATCTGAGACAGTTTACCAGAGCCATAAAGTCCAAATCGTTAAGTCACTGTGACGTCACAGTTAAGTCATCTTAAGGATGGGGGGGGGGGGGTGGTTCTGCTTTCCACTAGGGGTCACAAGTGCACGGTCTCAGTTAGTCTGTCCTTTTTTCTGTCCTCAAGTCTGCATGAGTCAAAAAAGTCATACCAGTATCATGATAGGTTGGCTCCTTACTGTATTCTAGCAGTGCAGCATGTTTGCACCCAAAACAAATGGCTGATGCGTTGCTAAGGAAGTTGGTTGCCAAGGAATTCACGTGACCAATCCGACATCCTCCATAATGAGCTTTCTGCTACGTGGTTTGTATTTTTATCTGATTTCACCCATATGAGGATGGGTTTCCCTTAGGAGTCTGGTTCCTCTCAAGGTTTCTTCATGTCGAATTGCTCTTTGGGGATAAGTAGGGTTTGTAGAAGAAATGTTTTTTACCAGATTTGTTTTTGCCATGTAAAGCTGCTTTGCAACAATTGTGTCAATTGTGAAAAAACGCTACACAAATAAAACTGAATTGAAATGAGTTAGGCCTGGGTAGGAGGTGACTTTCTAATTTAAACATGTTGCTTTCATGGTTTGAAAAATTACAGATGCCATTCGTACTCAAAAGACCCAGTATGTACAAATTGGAGGTAATCGTTTGACCTTGTTGAAGAGGAAAGCACGGCCTGTTGCGCCTGTGAAGCGTGTGGAGATGAGTTCGGAGCGATTGGTCAAGATGGTATCACAGTTAGCACATGAGAAGAGGCGAGTGCCTCCAATGTGGTCCAGGAAGATACGGCCCATCGTGCTGCAACAAGAACAACCACCACTCAGAATGTGTAATAATCATGACACATAATTATCAGTAAGGTTTCTGTGGATGAGTGAGAAGATGGATAAACTCCTTCACATTAAACACATGCCTTCAATACAAGAGGTAGATGCTAACAAGCCTAAAAAACTGATGGTTGCCTGGAAGTGCAGATATTCAGTGATACTGATCTGCATTTAACCCAGGAGGATCTACAGCTTTCCTGGATCTACAAGAATTTAGACGAAAGAGGGTTGGGTGTAATCAAAAATTTCCGTTTTAGAGGAAAATTAAGGCTGGAATATCAACTTCCACCAATAACAGCTGAAAATCTGTCCTGGTATGTTTTTATGTACTGGTATGTCTTTTACCAGTTTACTAACAAAATGTTTTTCAATCAAAAAAATCGACAATAACACTATCTAACATGGTACCAAACAAATACCCGAGTCCAAACCCAGAAGAACCTACTATACAACAGCAGTGATATCTGAACCTTTTCGAAATTTTAACGGCAAATAAAAACCCAGATATTTTGTGCATATGTTTTGCTAACAGCTAACGTTATGCTAGCCAGTTGTTTGTGACGACGTCTTACCTTTTTTTTTGTTCTTCTTGTAACGTAACCCGTCCGTTTAAAACAAAACCGTGTTTGTCTGACAGGCTCTTTCGACGATTTATCTGTTTGTTTCGACGGTTTTCATACACGGTTGTCTCTGTCAATGTTTTTTTCCCGAAGTCTTTTTTGAAATCGTCCGTCTGTTTTGGTGCTATGTTGATATGCTCTCAGCTGTTCCGCAGCCTATAGCAACATCCGGTGTTGCGTCGAAACTAGTCACTCTCCAAAAAAGGGAAACCAGAAATACCTTGTGCGCATGCGTGTTGTGGCGTCGGAAAGTGTTTCAGTGTGAAGAAAGAATTGATAGTGTGCGCGTGCGTGTGATGTGGTTACGCTTCAGCTTACTCTCACAGCTGAAGGGGGGTGTTGTTGGATACAGAGATTTAGTGGGTAAAGTGGAATTTCAGTGTTGAATCAACATAAATGAAGGTAAAGAGTAAATTGTATAAATTGTAAAGAGTGCTGCTGCAATATCACTAATTCAGCATGCCGTCATCGACACAACATTCCTCCTGAGCACAATGTGAGATCCATGAAGACATTTCAAGATCGGTAGTCATCAAGTGGCCTGCAAAGAGCCCTCACAACCTCACTGAAACTCAGCCTCACTGAACCTCAAACTCACTCAACCTCAGAGAACCTCGCCAAACCTCAAGCACACTTAACCTCAAGCACACTAGACCTCAACCGCACTGAATTTCAACCTCACTGAACAGCACAATGGACCACAACCACACTGAACCTGAACCGCACTGAACCTCAACTGCACTGAAACAAAAACACACTGAACCTCAAACTTACTCAACCTCAGAGACCCTCACCAAACCTCAAGCACAGTTAACCTCAAGCACATTAGACCTCAACCGCATTGAACCTCAACATCAATGAACCTCAAGCACACTGGACCTCAACCACACCAAACCTGAACCACACTGAACCTCAACCACACTGAACCAAAAACTCACTGAACCTCAAACTTACTCAACCTTAGAGAACCTTGCCAAACCTCAAGCACAATAGACCTCAACCGCATTGAACCTCAACCTCACTGAACCTCAAGCACACTGAACAGCACACTGGACCTCAAGCACACTGAACCTCAAAAGCAATGAAACAAAAACACACTGAACAGCACACTGGACCTCAAGCACACTGAACCTCAACCGCACTGAACCAAAAACACACTGAATCTTAACCTGACTGAACCTCAGAGGACCTCAATCCAATGAGCCTCAAACTCACTGAACATCAAACTCACTGTACCTTAATCCCATGAAACTTGACCACAGAAAAAATTCATGGACTAGAGACATATAAATGTTAACATATAATTAAAGAAAATTTTTGTACATAAACAGGCACTCAAATAAACTGAGTAAAAGGGTTTGTGGCTTTTTTAATGCTAAATTGGTTGCTGTCTTGTTGCTGTGCAGCTTAAAACCTAAACAACATCCTTCCTTTTTTAACTCAATTCACTGTAAAGGATAAAACTGGATAAACACAGCAGAGCTCTTCATGTAGTGGCTTGTAGTAAATTCATGACCCTGAGATCTTTGCATTCTCAGCTAAAATGCATATCTGCCCTTGATATTGCGTTTCGCTAACTGTGATTATCAGCAACCTTTTTTCTTGCTTATCTGAAGCAAGAGTGAAAAGGACAAATGAGCAACAAACATGATCTGCAAGTGCTGAATATAATACTCAGTGACATTGATATAGTCATTAATAATTCACGCAGTACTAAAAACGTAGGGCCAGTAATGATATAAAGCAATTCAGTAATGATGGGATTTGAAACAGGGGATGTCAGCAGGTGATTATAATCAGGATTTGGTACAATAGCAGTATCCAGGAAAAGCCTAGAATGCCTTGAGTGGCAAAAACTCATCTGTTTGTCAATAAATGCATTACAAAGTTTTGGAAATGTTTAAAACTAAATATTCCCCAAAGAAAGGCAGAAAGGAATTTGCAAACTTACAAACTTACTTACTTACAGTGCATAAGATTGGATTAAGGAATCTGGAGGAATTTTGGTGCGGAAAGGGTAAGGGCACAAGCCTAAGATGAACACCCGTGATCTCCAAACCCACAAACGGAACTGCATTAAAAACCATAATTCATATTTCTTTGATATAACTATATGGGATCAGTAAAAATGTGTAAATAAAATGTATTTATATAGCACCTATCACAAATAAAAATCAACAAAGTGCTTTACAACCAAATAAAATATGTATGACTGCTCGTATGAGTGTGAAGTTGTATCATGTCAGAGAAGTAGGAAGAAGCTTGTCTTCTGACATCAATATTACTTTGGCAAACCTTTGCCAAGCACTACATTATGGAGTTACTTCTACAAATGGCACTTTATTGCACAAATGGGAGATTTATGTTATCTGTATCCAGAAGTGATGTCGACTTCTCTGGGCCAGAAGCATTTTAGACAGACCTTCACACCGTGCAAACTAGTACTGTGGTCAGATGAATCAGAATTCCAGTTCTTTTTTTGGAGGAAATGGATACTTTCTGCTCTGGACTGTTATCAGCAGCAATCCAGACTGTTATCAGCAGCAAGTCCATAAGCTAGGATCTGTCATGGTATGGCTTTGGGTCAGTGCCTTTGGCAAAGATAACTTAAAATTCTTTGAGGAAAAAAATACTACATTTTCATCCTGACAAGCCTGTTTCGTGGTTGCACACTCTTCAGGGGATTTATAAGTAGTCTTTTTATTTTTTATTTTTCTTATATACCATATATTTCGCTTTACTTCGACGTATTGAGCACTGTTCTACGGAAAATCGACTCAGGATTATATATATATATATATATATATATGTTGTAGTGGAGGAAATCGGGGTATCAGGCGCCACTAGGGGCGCTGTGGGTTTTGGACCCTTGTACTGTGGAAGGCCTATGGCCTGCTGGGCTGAAATGTCATAATGTCATATATTTGGTCCTCCATAACTCTTATGCAAGTTGCTGGACTTCCCGATCACATACTGGAATTAATTATTGATCATTAACAGCATCAACATTATTATAAATATGACTACAAAAATTGTAATATCTTTGGAATGAGTGATCATATTTCCTTTATTTAAAGACATTTGTAATCCTGAAATGGAGAACTGTCCAATGATGTCATCTCTAATGAAAAATATATTTAAATTGTTAATGATTATCTCTATAGCAGAGCAATTGTATGATTTACTGCACTGTTTAATTATTGGATGATTTATGTGACTATTTTATGAGAAGTTTATTCACTAAAGTGTGTGTAAGATTATTTTATTATTTTATGTAGGGCCCATTCCACTCTGTATGAGTATTGCTTGATTGTTCTTGAACACAGGACATTAAAATAAAATGTCAGACCTTAAATGGCCGTCCTAAGCGAAGGGAGGTGGAGAGCCTTCAAGGTCAGCTCGAGACAGGTTGAGACTTGGGACATGTTGAGATATGAGGTCATCAGAGACCAATCAGAAAAATGTCACATTGAGACATGATGTCATAAGAGAGTTTAGAGCTAGAGGATGGTAGACCAATCAGAGTGGAATGGGCACTACATAAGCAAATTGCATTGGTGGTTCGTGGTCCAGAGATTTTTCTCTTGGAACAATTTCCTCTGTGTGATGGATTGTATGCTTTTCTATTCCTAAAGGCTAAATAAACAACTGAAAAATGGATTTGAATCTCTCGCATCATGAACTGGATACTTTTCTCCATGACAATGTATATATATATATATATATATATATATATATATATATATATACACGTAGCAAGCATGTTGTAAACGGACATTAGAATTGGAATACAAATAACAAATACCTATGATAGTGATATCTGACATTCAAAACATAACACAAAAGGTAAAAAAGACATGTCCTTGTTAGTTCAAGGCCTTCTTCAAACACACAAAGGCTTTCCTCTACCCTAATGACCAGTGAAACTCAGCTTTCTTTTCCATTTCTCAGAAGAAGGGCATGTTAATATCATAAGATAATCACGGTATTAAAAAATAGCCATTCTATAGAACGTCATAACTCCTCAGCCAGGATGCCTCAAACGACGCACAGGTTTAGGTCATAGGGAGTGCCTATGCAAAATTTCAGAAAGCTATCATACATATGAGCTGAGCAATGGCCCGGGCAAAGTTTATATGTTCAAGGTTACTATGCCAAGGTCAAAGGTCACATATGCAAATTAGCTACCCCACGCACAGGTTTAGGTCATAAGAAGTGCCTATGCAAAAGTTCAGAAAGCTGGCCAGTGCATAAGCTGAGCAATGGCCAGGACAAAGTTATTGTCACGCTGCCCGCCAAGTTCCAAGGTCATGTCCCAGTGTCAAAGGTCACATATGCAAATTAGCTACTCTACACACAGGTTTATGTCATAGGGAGTGCCTATGCAAAAGCTCAGAAAGCTATCATGCATATGAGCCGAGCGATGGCCCGGACAAACTTTATGTTCAAGGGTACCAAGGTCAAAGGTCACATATGCAAGTTAGCTACCCCACGCACAGGTTCATGTCATAGGGAGTGCCTATGCAAAATTTCAGAAAGCAGGCCTGTGCATGAGGCTGTGCATAGTTCATGCCACAAGTCAGTAAACCAACCCCACATGGCTGCCTGACTTTATACAAAAGCTTATTTACTTACAATATCAGCTGATGAACTTCCTGAGGTGGCATAAATTCTTAAATTTTGGATAGCCAGAACTCATGTTAACAGTAAATACCTCCAGTGATTACCTGAAGCTGCCACAATCCGTACAGCCTTTCCTGTCCTTTGATTACTGGTATCATTTGGCATTTTTGTAATCTTTTTAATGAGTAATTTTCTGGGTTTCTCAGAAAGGTTAATTAAACAATATTGTAACATGACTGGTGTTTTGAGACTTTATCCATGACATGTGGTTTAATGTTCCAGTAGGCTAACATTTCAGCCAAATCATCATTTTTTTTTTAAATTCCTCAAAGTGGAGACACGTGGACAGACAAACATATACTTTAGTCCCTTCAAGAAAAGTTGTTGACTTTTATTCTCTTAATTATGTGTCTTCTTTTAATACTGCATGATAAGAAAGATTAAGATGCTTCAGATGCATGATAACATATCGATGTCCTACAGATTTCATTATCACAGAATGGTGAGTTGTTGTTGTGCAACTGTAAGTGTTAAATGCTCCTCTACCTGCATGAATCCCTTTATCTTTTGTTTTATCTTTAGCATCCTTAAAGTCAGGCATTCAGTGTTATTCTTTTTTATCTGTTTATCATTTCTTTCTCTTTTCTGTTACTCTATCTTTCCAAGGACATGTTAGCTGTTACACTTTGACAGTTTATATTCAGCCAGAGCTTTCTTTTTGTAAACTTCACTCAACATCTATCTGCCTGCTTGGGTGGCTGTTTATCCAGCTATCCCTCCTACTTTTGGCTTCCCCTGTGTTTCTTAGTTTGTGTATTGTCCAGTGGTGGAAAGATTATAAAACTAACTAACTACAGCAGTAATCATCCACTTGAGTAAAAGTAAGTAGAGATTAGGAATAGTACTCAAGTACAAGTAAGTTGCCTAGTGAAGAACTACTTAAGTAACTACTTTACAATTACCTTTTCATATGTCAAAAATTGATACCACCCAACTAAAAAATATATCTTAGGAATGAATTAAAATAACTATTTTTTAAAAAATGTTTAGTAGCTTGCTTGGTTCTTTAGATATATAGGTCATGTTAATTTGAGTTATATTATTATCTAGCAGTGATGTCCCTTACACAATATCCCGAGCATTACATATAAGCTGAAGCAGCACATACAGTGTATATTACCCAGCAGCCATCAGTGAAACATCAAAAGTAAGATCTTACATTTAATACAGAGCTTTTATTTGGTAAAAGATAGAATTAATTGGCTTGGTGGTCTAGGTCATTCTGCTAGTCTACATTTACATTTGTCTGCAATATATGGTAGGGCTTGTAAAAATTGCACATCATCACACTATTAACCTTTAAATGTTAAAACTGAAGATACTTAATAAATTGATTGGGCCAGGGATGCAAATATTGTCTTTATCTTACAGACTTATGGTTAAATGTTTTTTTTTTTTTTTTTTTTTTTTTTTTTTTTTT
>JAQMYF010000002.1:11280950-11301605 GCA_030014195.1 Neosilurus mollespiculum | reverse complement strand
TTTTATATCATTTTCCAGATGTTTTAGTATGTCTAACCAAAACAATGTAATGAATTTTCCCTCTCGTCACTCCTCAGTTAATACTATTTATGAAGTTGTTCCACCAACTACATGTTTGGCTAGGTCGTGTCCAAAATCACCACCCCATGTAGGGTTTAAACTGCCAGTGAAGTGTCTTTTTATCTCTTAAATACACCATATATAAAGCTTGTCTTGTATGTTGGAGCAGTGACTGTGCATTGTACAGTATGGGGTTCTGTAATTCAAGACAGATTAGCAAATTCGATAGACAGTGAAGCAATAACTACATTTCACCCATCATGTTTGCTTTGGTGTTTTGAGCAGAAACTTTCCCCAGTATTATGGAAACCACCATCATTGTTTCTGAAACTCTCCATTTTCGCCATCTGCAATAAACACAAATCAAGTTTTCAAATCGATCATTTCTAAAGTATGATTTTCGACTGAGGAAAACACTGTTTCTGTGTGGACAGAAGGGCTAAACAGAGAAATAATTATATGCACGTCAATGGTTTTAGATTTAATCTTTTTTTTTAAGTACATTGTAAAAGATTATCCAGAGTTTAAGGATACAAAAACATGATAAAATGGATAATATAATTCCTCTAGGATCAATAAAGTATTCTGATTCTGATATGTGTGGCACAGTGGTTAGCACGTCCGCCTCACAGCACAAAGGTCCTGGGTTCGATTCCCGGCCTCTGGTGTTTCTGTGTGGTGTTTGGTACTCTGGTACTTCTGGTACTCTGGTTTTCTCCCACAGTCCAAAACATGCACATTAGGCTAATTGGCTGTTCCAAATTGCTCCTTGGTTGTGAGTGTGAATGGTTATGTGTGTGTGTTGGCTCTACAATGGTCTGGCGGGCTGTTCAGAGTGTAGCCCACCTTCGTCCAGTATCAGCTGTTATAGGCTTCAGCCTCCCCGCAACCCCAAAATGGTTAAGCGATTCGGTAAATGAGTGAGTGAATGGATGATAAAAAAAGTAAAAAAAATATATATATATAAAATACATGGTTATTTTTCTTACATGGAGCTCTGGGTTTTAAGATAGTAAAAAAAATAAATAAATAAAAGTAAAATTTCACTTCCCAGGCTCTAATACAGAGAAGGTTAAACACTTGTTGAGCTTGTAGGGTGGCATGTCATCCAGCACTTGTCATGCAATGGCTCAAAGGCCTTATTTTATAGTGCTGGATTTGACCACTGGCATTAAGTAATTTATGCACATTGACAGAACACAGCAGGCGAGTAGTAACATTGGTAACCTTAGGAAGATTGAGGAGAATTCAGGCAGCTGCATTCTGGATTATTTGGGGAAAAAATGTTATGTCACGTGAAGCAAGACCAGCCAGCAGCCAGTTACAGTAGTCAAGTCTGGAGTTGACAAGGGACTGAACAAGCAGCTGAGTGGAATGTAATTACACAGTACGCACTAGCAATGCTATTGGCAGTTATTTGGTGGAATTTACTTCTGTCTAGGCAGCACGGTGCTCCGGCAGGTATCTCATAGCTCCAAAGATCAATCCTGAACTCTCTTTAGAATCTGAGCGTCATATGTTTGTGCAGGATTATTTTACAATGCCTGGCTTTCTTTCATCTCCCAAAAGCATGCCAGTAGGTGGAATAGTTTTAACTTACCGATAGGTATGGTATGAATCTTTAAATTGCCTCTAGGTTTGAATGTGCGTGAATGAGGTTTTGTGATGGACTGGCATACCAGTCAGGGTTACTGAAGCTGAATTAATGAATAGTCTTTTCTGTACTTAAACTATGGCTGTGAAATCCACTGATGGGCTAATAAATGACAGATTTTGTAATTTAGTGATGAATTTCATCCTCAGGACCCAGGACTGACAGCTCTATAACTATATAAGTAGGCATGCAGTGGGAGTTGTGATTAGCACATCTGCCTGACAGAAAGAAAGTCCAGGATTTGAGTCCCGGGCTCAGCAAGGGCATTTCTGTATAGTTTCGTCCTGTTACTCCGGTTTCCTCCTACAGTCCTAAGACAAGCACATTCCGCCATTTGGCTGTTCAAATTGTCCCTAGGTGTGAGTGTGAGTGTGAATGGTTTTGTGTGTGTGTGTGTGTGTGTGTGTGTGTGTGTGTGTGTGTGTGTGTGTGTGTGTGTGTTGGCCCTGAGATGTTCTGGCAAGCTGTTCAGGATATACCCAGCCTTAACCAAGAGTTAGCTAAGGTAGGCTCTCTACCTCCCTGGAAATATATGAGACATTGATATTCATGAATCATTCATTCATTCATTTTCTAAGGTGCTTAATCCTAATTAGGGACGCGGGGAGGCTGGCGCCCACCTAAGCTGACTCTGGTTGAAGGCAGGGTACACCCGCTCACGAGACCAGTGCAGGGCCAACACACATACAGCCGTTCACACTCACATTCTACTGCATTGATATAACCATTTTAATTATTTCAAGGTTGAAATGGTTTTGTTCGTTTGTAGTTTTAAAAAAAAGTTGGAAAATTATTAAAAGGATCTTTGAATACAATGCAAAGTTTCAATCAATCCCAAAGACAAAGTGTCCTTATTTACACAATCTGTTCACTTATTAATATAGCATTTTTTGCAGCATAGTAATTTCTCCTGAGTAATATATACTCTTCAGTTTTCTTTAAGTTGTTTTCCAACTAAAAAAAATTCCTAACCAAAAAAATCTTTCTTAAGAGCATATTAAAAGGTTATCCCCCTTTGCAGTTTTCTGAAAATTCCCAAAAATCTCATCGCTGTTAACTCCAGCATCAATCTTAACACAATTTTGACAATTTTGGCTTGTGATTGATCTTAATCTCCACCCGATTAAGAACCAGTGACTTCATGCAAAAGAAATGTTTGTGTGTTTACCCATGCAGATCAGCTCTGGGCCTCACCATAGCTGTCATTCACTCACAGCGATCCTTATTTTCTCATATAAACTCCACGACTGTAAATTGCTCACAGTGATTTGATGCATTAGACTAAAGTGGTTCAAGTTCGTTTGCCATGAATCATGAAAACAAATTGGTTCAATTAAATGCAAAGTCAATGAGACAGTCATTAGTAAGAGACCTGGTTTCATGAGTGTGTCTGTGTGTGTGTGTGTGTGTGTGTGTGTGTGTGTGTGTGTGTGTGTGTGTGTGCCTGAACAGCGGCCCAATCACAAGGCACAAGGCCTGGTCACAGTGTGTTTGACTGATTGTAAACCAGTGAGCCCTGGGTAGTCTCATTGAGCTGTAGCCTGTGTAGGAGCGAGCCTGGCCAGTGTATTCTTGCTGTGTGATAGAGCACTGAAAGGCAGCACACACTAATATGTCTCTGGCTTGACTTGTCTCTCTGAAGCTTTTCCAATTCAACAGATCTGTTTACAGTGCAGGGAGAACACATTTATTGTGTTTACTGGGATTTATGCGGAGTGCAAGGTGTGTGTGTGTGTGTGTGTGTGTGTGTGTGTGTGTGTGTGGTGAGTAGACTAGTGAGATGTATGTGTGATTACTTGTATAAGTGTACATCTAGTGCACTTTTTATATATAATGCACTCATGCTACCATGTTTGTGCACAACATCACAGCTGAGTGCTGTAACTCTTCCATGGCTTAAATGCGGAAGCTAGTGGACTAGGACACTGTGAGTGACACAGGAATGGACTTTTGTTAGTTCAAGAACCACATCTCAGCTGTTGTTGCCCCTGTTACAACATCAGGTTCTTCAGCAGAATTAGGCAAATTTGATGGTCACATTGGCTCTGGCATTCCTCCGTTATTCCATAACTGCATCTGGCATATAGGCATTAAACAACACCAGTTTCTTTATCTCTAATGTTTCCCAGTAAAATGCAATGCCCATGATTACAGCATTTTATTGCCATTATAGTGACATCATAACATTTATTTCCATCCAGAGTTTCATGTTTCATTTTGTTGAGGGAAAATTTAACCACTTCACAAAGTCTTCTCCAGCACATCTCAGAGACTTTCAGTAGGGTTAAGGTCAGGCCTCCGTGGTCCAAGTCCATGTGTAAAAATGATTCCTCATGAGCCCCGCGGCACGGATTTTATATCCGTGCCATCAGTAAAGAAAAATTCCGTTGATGGGATAACCTGGTTATTCCGTACATTCAGGTCATCAGCTGTCATCACCTCACTGCCACATGTTGTTGCTGAGCCTCGACATGATCAGCTGAAGCAACAATGCTACTGCAATTACGTTCTATAAACAAATCTAAAATCGGTCTGACAAAATATTAGTGTGCAGAACATTTTTAGGGAGGCAGTGTATGATTTCTTTTCTCCCATATTCTGTTTTCTTTTTCAGTTAAATGATTGAGTGTCTATGGCTGTATTAAAATAATAAAAATGATTTTATTGAAATGGTTACTCACAGAAGGATGGGTTCCCTTAATTTTTTTGCACATTTTGCACATTTTGTTGGTCACTGGCATTTTTTAGTTTCTTCATTCGGAAACTAGACCCTGGTTTTGTAAAGCTACTTTGAGAGAACAATTATTAGATCAAATTTATAGATTAATAATAAGCCATACAGATTTTTTCTTACACCCAGATGAAGACAGAGAAAATGTGTAGAGCATAACAGTAAGCTACATATTTCAAAATGAGACCAGTTTTTTAAAAACTTTAAAGTTTACATATTTAATATATACATCAAATCTACCATTAACCACTGTCTTTAAAATAAGGAGTCATATTTTAAATCTGCTACAGACAATTCAGAGAAAAGTATCATCATCTTTTCAGATAATCAGTAAACTTTGTGATGTATAAATAACATATATAGTTTTTTACAGTATAATCTTACAGATACATTATAGATAAGGAAATATATTTACACCCAACATTAAACATTTAAAGCATTCTTATTTCATATCACTGTATCTCACTATCACCTTTTGCTACGCTCGACTCATTTTTTAGCAACACACCCGATGTGTCTACTTTTCATTTAAGTAAATAAGAATCTCCTTTATTACTGCTTATAAAGGCTTAATTAATGAGTTAATGCATAGACAAGGTAAGGTCAAAGTGCTTTAAACAGGAGTAATGAATAAAAGGATAAGCAAGTGAAAGAATAAAAAAATTATAATTTTATTTAGTTACAGTAAGCATACTATTAATGAAATGAAATAAATCTAAAGAACAAATAAATAACTGCTTTAATAAGCAGTACCTGTGTTTCCAACTTGGGTCTCATAATTAATGTTCTCATTTGGATTTACAGATTGAAGTATGACCCTTTCTACAAAGAATAGATGTGATAACAAATGTGTATACACCTGAATAGCATCTGCTGAGAGGTAGTGATTATAGCTTCTGTATTTGCATCACAAATCAGTTTTTCTTTTCTGGTTCTCTGTACTGTAGAAATACATACAGTCTCTCACACACGTTTCATCTTTTGTTGTTATTGTTTTTCCCTGAAAGCTAGAAACAGCTTTATATATGTCGTGAGAGAGGTATGAGCGAGACCATCTTCTGCTGATGGGTTAGCATTGATATAGATCCTGTGGTGTGAACTAGCGATGGCCTTTTAAGGTTTCTGGGTCGTCCCTAGCTTCTATCGCATGTTTGATGGCTGTGCATGTAGATGGTTTAAGCATGTTTCGGGGAAAAAAAAAACAGCATCAGCGATATGCTTTTTAATGCTGACTCATGTGGATTCAGCATGCGTCCTAATTTTAAATGTAATCACATTTTCTTTAGGTTTTTCATGGCTGCGGTGGCGGTGGCACAGCTGCTGGATGTAGGAGGGTGATCCCATGTCACTGATCAACATTTCTAAATCTCACATTAATGGTAATAGATGAGACAATGTGTTTCTGGTAAAACTAGTGATAAAGGCGTGTATTTATAATAACGTGTGGGTGTGTTTGTTTAAAAGACTGGGTGCTGCTGTGCCTCACAGCTGTTTCATGATGCTGTTCTGGGAAAAAGTGGACATGTAAATGTTTACTGGTCTTTGGTGCATGTTTGTGTGTGTGTGTGTGTGTGTGTGTGTGTGTGTGTGTGTGTGTGTGTGTGTTTTCACCCTTCTCTCAAGCATGTGACATGTGAACTGAGTTGTATGTAAAGAAACAGGAATGCCTCAACTCAGACAGTGACCAACCATCATTCTGTCTCCCACTCCTTCCATCTCTCACTGTACTTACTGTATAATGGATCTTCTGTGGATGGAGAAGTACGGTGATGGTCCATCTCCTCACGCAATTCCCCCAGACTCTCCGTGCACATGGGTCTTCTCAACGCCATACAGACTAAACATGCTTAGCCTGGCCTTATTCCAGCTTTACCCGCATCTTAGATGTCTGTGCACACACATACACACACACACACACACACACACACACACACACACACACACACATCTGTCTGTGAGATGAATGTCTCAGAAGTCTTCTGGACTTCTCCACAGAACAGGTCAGAACTGGCGACAGCATACATCAGAATGACACATTGTACTTCACCTGCGCTTCTCGTATAACTGCATGTCTGGGGGAACGAGTGTAGTTTAAGTACATTTCCCCAAACCTGTAACTGTTCAGTTTCAACTTGAGGCTACCTTACTAGCAGGATGAAATTCCACATTGTCTTTCAAGCATTGCAGTTTCTCAGTTCTATAAAAATGAATTTCAGTTTGTTTGCTGTGACACTATACATAGCCATCAGGCTAACTGGGTAATTCCTTTACTGATCTTTGTGTTAAACTAACATTTAATTTCAGATATTTATCTACATTTAAAGACAGGGCAGTGGTGGCCCGGTGGTGGCCCGGTGGTAGGGTGCTGGATTATTAATCCTAAGGTTGGGGGTTCAAGCCCTGGTGTCAACGGGTTGTTACTGCTGTCCCCCCAGTGCATCTAACCGGGTTATAAAAGGCCGGCCATGTCTGTCACTGTCTATGGTGAGAGGCATGTAGAAGAACCATTGCTAACTTTTGTAAAGAGTGTTTATGCCCGGCCTAGCAAGTTGTCCTGGGTGTACTCTGCCCTTGCCCAGAGTCGGATGAGATGGGCGCCTGCCTTCCTGCGGCCCAAAATAGGATTAATATGTTCAGAAATGAATGAATGAATGAATGTTCAGAAAATGAATGAATGTATGTAGAGCGCTAAGGATATAAAATCCCCTTCTCTCTAAAACTACACTTGACCTTAAAATATAGTATAGACAATAAAATACTTTCCACAAAAATCAACACTGTTTATATCCATCCTTCCATTCATCCATTTTCTGAACCGCTTATTCCTAATTAGGGTCGCGGGGAGGCTGGCGCCCATCTCAGCCAACTCCGGGCGAGGGCAGAGTACACCCTGGACAGCTCGCCAGGCCATCGCAGACACTGTTTATATTAAGGTGTAAATCCATTTATCCAGTCATGCCTGAAGCATCTTTTTCCATGAATCATCCATTATAAGTTATGATGAAAATGTTTTGTTATATTTGTTACCCACAGCATTCACTCAATTCTGTAACTCCACATTCAACCTTGAAATAATTAGAATATTCAAGAAGACACATGCTCAACAGGAAGGTGCATTATCCAGATTTCCTGAAGGTCATAGGAAGAAGAAAATGAAGTACCCTCATTTATTTTTCTGTAATAAATTTTACCAACCCTGTTACCAAAAGTATAAACTGAAAGTTCTTGTTCTTCTTCTTCTTCTTCTTCTTCTTCTTATTATTATTATTATTATTATTATTATTATTATTATTATTATTATTATTATTGCCTTTTTCTCATCCAGAACTGGGGCAGTGATTTCTCTTGCATGAACACTAAGCCATCAATCAGTGTTCCCAACTCAGGTAAGTCAAAAAGGGAATGAGGCATAAAGCCAGACACAAATAAATAGAAATGGGGAGAGAAAAGAGACAATATTAATATTACTACTGATAATAAATCTATTAAAAAATGGCCTAAAAAATTCAAAGAAAGATTTTTTATACTCATAGATTGTTTTTATGGCTACATTACTTCTGAATTTGAGTTTTCTCTGCTTTTGTCAATTTTTGTTAACAAAAGTCTGCATCCTAAAGCCTATAAAATGTTTTTATTCTGCTGAAGTAAAATTAATTGTGATGGTACAGTATAAATATTTAAAATTAAATAATAACACAAATTGTAAATTAAATTGGCAGCACCCTATTAAGGTCATGTGGTATAAACTAAAGGGTGGAAACCTTTTATTTGTTTGTTTGTTTGCTTGTTTGTTTGTTTGTTTGTTTGTTTTGTTTTGTTTATATTCAGTTCATCATCTGCGGCCAGGGGATATCAAGGTGATCGCTGCACTCGGAGACTCTTTTACTGTAAGTCCCTGTGTTCTCTCTCAGCTAAGTGTAGTATGTTACATAGTAAAAGCATGAATATCTCTTGATGTGTTAATTGCCTTTTATCAGCTGCAACGGTGTTGTTTAATATGTTACTAATTTATCTCTCACACATGGATGAGATTTTATTATCAACCGTCCAGCTTTTTTTGAGTTCTGTAAATCTCCCAGGCCTACAAAATTCACTGAATTTATATTTATGTTTTCCAGACTGCACTCGGCACAAAGTCCAGGAATTATACACAGTTTCATACAGAATACAAGGGAGTGTCATGGAGGTGAAACATAGAAGGATTTTTAATATATATGAAAAAAAAGTGTGAAACTGGATTTTGTAAATGCATGATGTAAAATATTTGTGTGTGTGTGTGTGTGTGTGTGTGTGTGTGTGTGTGTGTGTGTGACTGTTTTGCAGCATTGGGGGTGATCATTCATTGGACACTACTACAACATTGCCAAGTGAGTTGATCTCATCATTAACTTGGACACATGGTGATTTTATGATCTCTGGGATGTATTTACACTAACTATTGTGTTTCCCGTTTCCTGTGTGTAGTCAGTGTTTGAAATCTATAGTTTTCTTCTTTCACTGGAGGCTAATATTGGTTACATATTGATTACAAAATTAACTAATTAATTTACTACCTGTTTATCAGTGTGGTGTGGAATCCATATGACTGAATCATCACACATCTCTAACACTAGTTGTACATAAACATTTAAAAAAATAGGAGAATAAATCCGTGTTTTAGAAATATACAAATATAATTGTATCTATTACATATCTGAGTCACTTCTCTATTTACCAAGCATTTCATTATGCTCATGTTACTGTTAAATCAAATTAAAAAAAAATAAAAATATTAGTGGAATATCAGTATCAGGATTTTTAAAATTTGTGGTGCTGCTGTCAAAGCTTGAAATACTAATAAGTAACGGAAAGCATTACACTTTTGTCATGTCCCTCAGCACTACATAGAAACAAATACAACTGCTGTGATGACTGACTGAACTGACAGTGCATGTTGTGTTTTACAGATATCTTGAAACAATTCAACCCATCTCTACAGGGCTTTTCTACTGGAGATGGCACGTCAGTGCAAGATGGATTCAACATGGCCATGTCTGAAGCCTCAACCTCGTAAATATTCTCAACTTCATTCTGATTTTACTTTTATTAGAATATATCGCTTACTCACTCATTTGCTGAACTGCTTAATCTTATTAGGGTCGCAGGGAGGCTCAGCCAACTCTGGGGAAATGCGGTGTACACCCTGAACTGCTCACCAGACTATTGCAGGGCAACACACATACAACCATTCACACTCACACCTAGGGTCAATCTGCAACAGCCAGGTAGCCTAATGTGCCTGTCCTCAGACTGTGGGAGGAAACTGGAGTAGATGGAGGAAACCCATGTAAGCATGGGGAGAACTGCACGCAGAAATGCCTCAGCCTGGGAATCAAATCCAGGATTTTCTTGCTGTGAGGTGGACTTATGTGAGGCTAATCACTATGCTATCATGCCGCCCTGGAATATGATGTGAATCTGATTATTTTATTAAAGAGTGAATCAGGTTTGTCAGAGTAGAAGCACTGAACTGTAAATATACACTGAAACATATAAGAAATGCAACACCTTAAAAGGGTTTGTTTACATTTGCACAGTAATGAAGTCCCATCCAAGATAATCCACCCAACTGGCAAGTGTGTTGTGCTGAAACACCGTCCGAGCAGTATCCTCAGTACCCAGACGCATGTAATGTTGGGAACAATAAAAACCATCCCAAATCACCCCAAGATGTGTTGCATATCGAGGGTGCTCTGTCAAAACCCTGTATGTCACTTTGAGTACTTTCAGGCACATACGAGGTTTTGACAGAACACCCTCGATATCACAATTCCACAGATATCACAGTTTGACAAGGAGAGGGCAGTTGGCTAACATCAGGTTAGCCAGTATGTTAACTTTAGCTGTAAATTTTCATTTTAGAAGTTAGTTCTCATAGTTTGGCACTGCAGCAATCCAACAGCATGCCCCACCCATGCTCCTGTCTTGAGCAATATCTGTGAACTAAACATAGCTCTTTTACAGCAATGAGACAACATTCCACAAGCCTTAATCAGTAATCTCATTCACTCTCTGTGAATGAAATACACTATGCTACAGAATGTAAATGGTGGTTACACCCGATACTGAAAGTGTAACTTTGAACACTAACCCCCTCTCTCTCGGTCACTGACTAAAGTTGTTCTAGTAGATATTTTTTGATGAAAGTGTTTGCATTTTGTTGCACATTGGTGATTTTATATACATAAATTATTTTGTTAAACTGTTTAAACCAAATGTTTATATGTCTTAGGTGTTACATTCAAACAATTTAAAACAATTTTGTTCAGTGTACATGGGGCAGGTTGTGTTTCATTACAGTTATGTTCTATGTCTTAAAGAAACTTGGGTAAAATTTTATACAGCCTTTTCTGCAAGACAATCATATATAGTTCAAGCAGAGAGCTAGAACTTAAGTTTGTGTATTGGTTAACAATGACACACACTTATTCACTTATTCAGGATATCCGATATCTGCATTAGATCTAGCTAGTTTCTCCATTTCAGGCATCAGTTTACATTATTCTGACCCAGAAACCAGCTCTGCTTCCCTGCTGAAACCGAGCTGCTTGCCTCTGCTGCTTTTTCCAACTCACTAGAGATATGCTGTTTAATATTTACCTTAAATTATAATTTATCTTGCTGGTAAAAGAGGGCTGTATACAAAACAAACTACTTTCAGAGAGTCATAGACAAATTTAGTTTTGGGATTTTTGTTTTCCTAAATATAATTTTCTGTATTTTTCATCAGTTATATTATACATCCCTGTCTATTTCTTTCTTCTAGTGATCTTGTTGTTCAGACCAACAGACTTATTCAAGCCTTAAAATCCAGTGAGGTGAGGATCATTTCCACTTTTCACAGTTATGGCTTTTGGTTTACAATTTCACTTACTGACTCAATCACTCACATTCTTACTCATTTGCCAAACGGCTTAGTCCTACTAGGGTCACGGAGACAGTAAAGCCTATTTCAGCCAACAGTGGGAGAAGGCGGGGTATTCCCTGAACAACGCGACAGCGTATTTACAATTTCATTGTTCAGTATTTTACAATGCACAATCATGAGTACAGCAGGTAAAATTACGCATGTTTAAATAACTTTTTTTCCCCCCATGGTCGTGAGACGGGCAAAGGGGACAAACAGGTGAATAGAAGAGGAAGATCTGAGGGAGTGAGAGGGAGTAAAAAGAAAATAAGTTCAGACAGATATGGAGGGGCAAGGTTATGTATGGCTTTAAACAGGAGGATTTTAAACTGAATGCGGAACTTAACCGGGAGCCAGTGACGCTGCTGGAGGACAGGAGTGATGTGGTGGATGGAGGGGGTTTTGGTGATGATACGGGCAGCTGAATTCTGAACCAGCTGAAGTTTATGGAGAGATTCATAATGTGGCTAAACCTACACTCGGTCTGCAATACTGTGTTTCTAAAGTTTTTTGAAGTGGCTGCTAGAATTTTTGAAGTGTGTTTAATAGGAAAGGATTTGTTTGGATAATTACTTTGAGTAAAGCTGTGTAACCTCCATGTTTCATATTTCTTAACTGCTTAGAAAGTGGGTCATCCTGTTGTATCTACACTAGTTACAGAGTTAGATGGCATTTACCGTATTAGCCCTTTCAGATTCCCTTATCACAGAATTATTCATAGAATTCCTTCTATTTTCCTGCAGAATGTAGATTTTGAAATGGACTGGAAGCTGATCACTGTGCTTACTGGAGTCAATGATTTATGCAATTATTGTATGGACCAGGTATGTTTTATTTTGTATTGTCTAAACTCTAGTGGATGTTCTTAAAATTATTAACTGAATTCTTTATTCATTTTTCCTCATTTATACAGAATAACCTGTCACCACAGAACTACAGTCATCACCTCATGAAGGCTCTGGATCTACTATATAAAGAGGTCAGAATATGATTGCCTTGGTCTATGGAAATCTAGGACTATATAAGTCAACATGTTAACTAGTTAATTGCTGTACTCTTGATGACCTTTTGCGTGAGCTACACGAAAGCTACTGAGACGTGCTGATTTTTGTTCCGCAGGAAACTTTTAAAAGTACAGACCTGTTAACTCTAATCTGAATAAATCCAGTCTGTCTACAGAAGAATTGAAGTTTGGACTTGATTAAAATCTTGTAGTCTTTAACCAACATCTGATCAAATAGATGTACATGAGGTCCTGATTGTCCTGTAGCTGGTCTGATCAACTCTGGCATTAAAAAGTGTTTACATCACAAATTTTGGCATCTTTCTTCACCTCATTTTCAATTTTACAAAAAAAATATAAATCTAACAAAGAAATAAGTGACTCAACATTTATGTGTGATTAAATATTTAGCAAATTGAATAATGTTAGGAATTGCCGTTTTATTAAAACAATCTAGATTTCATGTTGGAAAAAATTTAAATTATGATCACTTTAATTATAAACTTGTAGCACACCACATAGTGAGTTTTATTCATTCATTTTCGAAGCCGCTTAATCCTAATCAGGGTCGAGAGGAGGCTGGCGCCTATCTAAACCGACTCTGGGCAAGGGGCCATCGCAGGGCCAACACACACACTCACATTCACACCTAGGGTTCATTTGGAACAGCCAGTTATCCTACTGTGAGGATACCCATCCGAGCCTGTGAATCGAACCCAGGCCTTTTTGCTGTGAGGAGGACATGCTAACCACCGCGCCACTGTGCCACCCACATAATGTGTTTATGTTTCACAATTATCCACCAAACTGTCTAAAAGTCTTTAATCTACAAGATGAATTATTTTACACCACAAGACCCCCTGCATTTAATAAAGCACTCGTCTTGTTTTCCAGTGGGATTTGGTAGTCACCCTTTTAGGGGGTTCCACAAAGATTCAGGTTTCCATATGTAACTGCTAATCTGCCTTTCATTTAGACTCTAGCAGTACCTTTGATGAAATAAAATAGTAAAGCAGAAGGATTTGTAGGTTAACAATTACCTTTGACTGGAAGCAAATATTTACCAAGACATACAGGGAGTACATTACAAATATTCAGCTGAAATAAATAAATAGATAGATAGATAGATAGATAGATAGATAGATAGATAGATAGATAGATAGATAGATAGATAGATAGATAGATAGATGAGTGAGTCTTAGTATGGGAATAATCATAAATCATGGAATATTATTTGATCATTATCACTAGTTAACATCCCTCCATTTCCTCCAATGCAGGTACCTCGTGTTCTTGTGAATGTTGTCACAGTTCCTGAAATCAAGATCTTGAGGATGGTCAAGAAGAGTTCATTAGGCTGCAGCTTTTTTCCCAGGTTTTTAAAGTTCCATCAAATCTTTTCTACATAAAGACTTGACACTTCTGTACTGTCTGAGTTAAGGGTTTCTGTCTTAAAATGTTACTAAGAATAGGACAGGACCAAAAATAGTTATATGTATAAAAAATGTATAGTATAATATAATAATATGAGGGATCCTCTGAAGCAGTGAAAGAGAACTCTGTCAAGTAGTGTGAAGGCTGAGTGCTTATTAACCTCATGATGAAACTTGATAAATTGCTGAGGATTTTAATTAGTGTGGATAAAATAATGCTAAGGGCCTTTAGATCTATAATTGAGAAATGCTAAATTTAGAAGATAAATATGACAGTTCCGTGTAGCACTTTAATGGGAGGTGTTTGTTTTAGTTCAGTCTGGACCTACACTATTTTTAGTAAGGCCTGTTCTTATTTCTGTAGGTTCTGACCCCCATTTGGTCTGATTTACCAACAGTTTGGAGTGTAGGTCTTGTAAAAAATATAAGTTTACAAGACCTACACTCCAACTAGTTTTAGTTTTGTATATTTTTGCTGTTCATTTTTGCAGGGACAGCACACAATTGCACCAGTGTTAGCGAGCAATAACCAATTAGCAGTTAGCTAGTAATTGCTCCTGAGTAAGCCAGCAGTTGATAAATCTGTTTTTACTGGAAAGGTAGTCCAAAAAACAATCACAGAACAGCACAGAGAACAAGAAGATCTCAACTCAACATTGCATGTACCTGCAGGGACATGCACCTCTTGGTATTGAGTCTGATCTTGGCTCCTGAGTGGCACAGCAGAAACGTTTTTGTCCTGCCCTCCCTTGAGAGATCTCAAGGATGAATCCTGATGATAGACATCCATGATTGAGGGTCCTAGAGCTCATAATAATTAATTAATCATAGTCTCTAGGTGGGAGGGATAGCATTATTTTTTCTTCAGTGAATCAGAGCAACAGTAACCATTCTGAGGTATTGGTGAGCTCCTGTAGGCAGAAGAGGGCAGTTAGTGCACTCTTCTAATTATGATATACTGCTCTGGCACATGGCATAATCAGTGGTTTAATAAATAGTAGCTTGCCTTGTGTATCTAAAACGAAGTGTAGATTCATCCTGACACTCTATCGTGTGATAGGTGGGAGCTGGCGAGTAGATGACAGAGATTGTAGCGGGATTGAACTCGGATTATGAGAATGCTCCCTTTGTATGAATCCCTTTTGTCTAAATTTGATCTTTTGTATCTTGACCTACATTTGATCTACCTGCTCATGTCCGAACTTATCAGCCTACTGTAGGTCTGCTCTTGGGTTTCAGTAGGCCTTGTGGAAGCCTAACTTCACAGATCTAATACTGATCTTCTTTAGGTCTGATCTCATTAGGCCACACATTTAGTTGATATAAAACACTTATATAGATCTATGTGAGCCTGATCTCAGCTCCAGTTTTGTCCTGTAATCATATGGATTATGGATATAGTCAACCTTAAAGATCTTGGCCTCCATTTCAATCATTATTCCTGCACTTGGATGTGCTTATTCTACAGTAAATATGCAGTTTATCTAATCTACTTAGTAAACCTAGACATGGTCTAATGGATCACTGTTTCAACCCTCTGATTTCTATCTTCTGTCTCGTTTTGTTATTCAGACCTTCATGCCTTGTGCAAACCCTTACAGTTCCTCTCACTTTTTATTTATGTATCTGTTGTTTACAGAGATGTCTGTCCATGCCTCATGACCCCAGATGATGACACATCAGCGCTAACCGAGCTAAAACTCATTAATCAAGAATATCAGGTAAATTGATTGAAATGCATTTTGTTTGTTTTATTAAACACATACAATCTTTTCTGATAAACTTTTGAATTCGTAGTTGGGCAGCATGGTGGCGTACCATTAGCACGATCGCCTCACAACAAGAAGGTCCTGGGTTTGAGTCTCAGGCTCAGTGAGGGTGTTTCTGTGTGGATTTTGCATGTTCTCCTTATGCTTGTGTTGGTCTCCTCTGGGTATTACAGTTTTCTTCCACAATACAAAGACATGGACATTAAGCTAATTGGCTGTTTCAAATTGACCAGGTGTGTGTGTGTGTGTGTGTTTGTGTGTGTGTGTGTGTGTGTGTGTGTGTGTGTGTGTGGTATTGGCCTTGCGATGAATTGACAAGCTGTTCAGAGTGTACCCTGCCATCACACAGAGTCATCTGAGATAGGCCTCAGACACCCTGCAACCCTAGTAGGATTAATTCAGCAAATTGGTGCATGGACGGACTCAGTTGTCTCCAGCATGGAAAAAACTTTAGTTCCAGGAGTGAAATGATAATGTGATGTGGTAAATGATTAATTAGCTTCTCTCAACTCCAAAATTCCTTCTCTCCTAGACAACGTCCTTTAACTTTATATGACCTTTTGCTGTTCCCCTTGTCTATTTTCTGGCTGTTAGACTGAAGTGGAACAGCTAATTTCTGGAGAACGTTATGATGGCCGTGAAGATTTCACTATTGTCCTCCAGCCTTATCTTCAAAACACAACCTTTCCTTTAGATAAAGTGAGTGTGTTTTTAAGTCCTGTACTGCACATTGTGGCTCTGAAAGATTACAAAATGCTAACAGTTGTCATTTTGTTTTCTTTACATATTATAGGATGGAAATCCTGATCTCAGTTACTTTACATTAGACTGCTTCCATTTCAGTGAGCGGGCACAAGCTGAAATGGCCATTGCCCTTTGGAATAACATGGTAAGAAAGAGCTTAACTGGTGATTTGAGATGTTTTGATGGCTTTAATAGTGAACCTTATCCACCTATATATGACAACCTGTGGAGCACTGAGTACAGTAGACAGTTGTGGAGTGGGGGGGTGATGATGATGAAGATGATAATTATGATGATGATTATTATTATTAATATGTGTTGTTTGTGGGCTTATGGTTCCATTATCTTTAATTCACCCTTATTTTTGATAGTTTAGGCAATGCTGTCAACTATAAACCCATCGTGTGACATCAAAACAATTCACTGACTAAGTTTTTTCAATGGTGGCATAGTGGGTAGCACGTCCACCTCACAGCAAGAAGGTTCTGGGTTTGAGTCCTGTGCTCAGGTGTTTCTATGTGGAG
Source organism: Neosilurus mollespiculum (assembly GCA_030014195.1). Classification (NCBI taxonomy): domain Eukaryota; kingdom Metazoa; phylum Chordata; class Actinopteri; order Siluriformes; family Plotosidae; genus Neosilurus; species Neosilurus mollespiculum. The sequence goes on along the minus strand of JAQMYF010000002.1, from coordinate 11,284,741 downwards.
TTTGCATCTTCCCCCAGTGCTTACATGGGTTTTCTCCGGGTACTCCAGTTTCCTCCCACATGTCAAGGGCATGCACATTAGGCTAATTTGCTATTCCAGATTGCCCCTAGGAGTAAGTGTGAATGGTCATGTATGTTTCCCTGCAATGGTCTGGCAAGCTGTTCAGGGTATACCCTGCCTTTGCTCAGTACCGGCTGAGATAGGCTCCATCCTCCCCACAACCCTAGTAGGATTCAACAGTTTGACAAATGAGTGAGTGAGTGAGTTTGAGTGACATTTTTCCACAGTCCAGTGGTCAATTGACAGCAGGTTAACAGCAGAATGTGGAGTAGCAGGTATCTTCACAGTTCCAGGGTCCCGGTTTAATCCGGAGCTTCATTTACTGTTCACCCCATGCTTATCTGAGTTTCCACTGTGTTCTCCACTTTCCTGCCTGGAGTGCCTAGTTATGCGAATGTGTCTGCGAATGTTTTTCAGCACTGGATTAGCATCCTGTCTTTTCGGTAACATGGCACTCTGATCTTCTGTTTCTCTAGTTGGAGCCAGTAGGAAATAAGCAGAACTTCAACAACTTTACATACGATCGCACAAAACTTAGGTGTCCATCCGAGGTGAGTGTGATCAATAATTGTACAAAAGTAATGGGTGCTATAATAATAATAAAGGTGACATACAAGAGCTATTAACATAGTACACAATGTACAAATATGTATACACATTTGTGTATTATAGAGATAGTAGTCATGTCTGTTTAGATTCCTGTATCAGACTCTAACTGAATGTGGTGAATTATACAGTGCTGTCTGTTATGGATAAAAGCTGTCATGCATGCTAAAACAGTGATAACATATCTATCCTATTTTTTTAATTCCTTCGATTTCTGTCACCAAGCTGACGTGCTACTTAGTCTAAAAATTACTTTTAGCACTTACTACTTTTAGAACATAATTGATGTCACACAAAATACACACAGAATAAACAACCGATCTGGCATATTTTATGAATTAAGTGTTTTACAACATTATATTTTTAGACATATATTTTAAGACAAATGTGTTACGTGTGCTTAGAGATCCATTCAAGTGTTCTGTAAGCAATTAATTGTATGCGTGAGGATTTTCACTTATTGTCTTAATTCTCTGTGAAATGCATGCTGGGTAATCAAGTGAGAGATCCCTGATGAGCCTAAAAAGAAAACAGCAAGAACAAATCATGCTAAAATAGCTGAGAGGGCATTTCTTTAGGTTTATGTTTAGTGTGATCGGTTAGGTATGATTTAGTGTGATTTAGTGAGTCATGAAATTAAAATTCTGCTGACAGCAAAGTTCCTTGCTATATTTTAAAAAGATTAAATACTGTCTAAAGCAAAATGCACTAAAGATGATGCCGGTGTGTCTTTTGATTTACTGTATTTACTGTATTAAAATAGAACCGTTCTATAGGCTTACTGTTAATGCTTCTCTTTTATTCTGTTTTTTTTTTCTCTTTTAGAGTCTCATTCCATTCATCTACACCAAGATAAACAGCCGTCCTGATTTCAGCACAACACCACAGCCAACATCCACAAACACCTCAAGGCCCAGCACTCTAGAACCCAGCACCCCTGCTCCCTGCCCCAACAGTGTCCCTGTGTGGATGCCTGCCCTATTTGGGGTCTTAGGCTTACTCCTTGGCTGGGGTGTCACATGGCTATGTATGCGCCGATGGATTAAGAAGCAGAACAGTGAAAATAAAGTGAAGGAAAAAGAAATGGAAATGAAGGGAACTAGCTTTTAGCCCTAAGTGACGTTTACAAGGCCACTGACTTCGGAAACCATATAGGCTTTTTAAAGTGCTGTACATCCATCAGCCTGGATGTGTATGGTTATAACATGACTTTTATATATCAGTGTGAATCTGTACACACACATACATAAAGCTGAAGTCCATTATGAAGTGATCATGACAATCCCCTGTGAAATCAGCACTCTTTACAGTGAGTGCTCTCAGAGAATGCTCCCCCTTTTGTAAGAATTGAGGGTGATAGCCATTTGGAGGGTGCGTTAGTTACAATAATTTGTAGCCTAGCCATGTATGTAATCATGTGTTAAATGGACCAATACCTACCTGCCATTACTTTAAGTAATTATCTCATTAAATGCAATGAACTACTATATATACCACTATATATCACTTGTCATGTGAATGTTATGGTACAGTGAAATACAGTTATTCACACATCCCGGTATGCTGGGGTTCAAACAGTGGTAGCTGAAAAACAGTGGTAGCGTGCTGGAGTTTGATCCCCTGGTTTAACAGAGCATTATCCACTCAGCCAGTATTACAAAACACAGAATAATTATCATATGATTATAGCAACAAATGCAAAAGCCTTGCAATTTCATGTAACTTATGAGACATATTCTAAACTGTGATTCGCTCGAATTTTAAATCTAGATATTTTCTTTATTTTGTTTATAAAATACAATGTTTGTATAAAACTATATATTACTATTTCTATAATACATGCTGGAATTATTATTATTATTATTATTATTATTATTATTATTCCTGTAAATCCATTAATATATAATATTATTTCCAGTTATTGTAAGATGTTATTCTGACATATAAAGTGAAAATAGTATACATCTTTACTGCCTGTCTTGGTTCACATGTGAAGAGTTTAAATTTGTACTCCCCATGTACACACACACACATCCTTCAGAATCAGGACTGTATTCATCAGGATTGTTAGAATTGTAAATGTAAATGTAATTAATAAATACAAACAGACTTGTCTATGAGTTTTAGCTCCTGGATATATCTTCCTTTTTTTCAGCAGTGAGAAGCCTTTTTTATGGCAGTAATGCACCACTTACTGTATATTTAATACTGCCACCTGCAGTTCATTTCTTCATTCTGGTATTTCCTGATTACATGAATCAGTGAAAGTACTAAGACTAATCATGCACTCCCAGCTTTTTCATCACTGCCCCAAACATAGAAATGCAGAGAAATCTCACATGCTCTTAGATAATGGTATTTAAACATTAAATGCTTATTATAAAAACAAAGTTAAATTTTAAAGGGTTTTTTATTTTTATTTTTATTTTGTTTGTTTTGTTTGTTTATTTTTTTTTGTTTGTTTTCTATTGGAGGACAAGCAGCAGTCCCATACAAGACTTGATATGCAATACAGGTCACTATGGTTCTCATGCATTTTTGATGAATAGGCATTATCTACTCCAAAATTCCATCCTCCAGGACTGTGTATCTTACAATAGAAATGGTTCTGTACATCAGAGAGATTCAGTTTCTCAACTTCATTTGATTTAAATGTGATTATTTGCTATAAAGATTTAGGTTTTTTTTTTTTTAGTATCATATGTCTGCTAGTCCTTATAGTTAAACAATAAAACACATAACAGTAGGCTGTTAAAACTAAATACAAATATTTTCTTTATAATTTGGTCAGTTTTAGAACTGCATATTTGTATGTGCAAATGTCTGGCCACCTCTGACCATTTTACATATTTAATAGTGAAAAGCACTCTTCCCTCAATATTAATGCCCACTTACTTTATATTCCACGTATATATGGGTATGTAACTTCACAGAAGAACACATAGTATATTTGCTCAGTTGGTATAAGTGTTAATACTAGCTAGCTAGAAGTAGGTAGATTTAGGTTGCTTCCTGGTTCAATATTATTTCAGTAAGGTCTCCATGGCTGGCTAGCATATTAAATAAAAACTTATGAGATTCTGCTAATAGTGTTTTATGTCATGGTTTATGATGAATAACTATAT
>JAQMYF010000002.1:11224842-11258923 GCA_030014195.1 Neosilurus mollespiculum | reverse complement strand
TATATTGCCTAAAACAACTGAACATGTTTTTACAGTGTGTGCCTACACAGAAATAGCTGCTTCTAAAATTCATGTACTTGCCTCCCAGAAGTCTGGCAACAACCTCCAGAGTGCAGTGCTCTGAAATGCCACAGCTCACCAGGGAGGCTGCATCGTCGAGGGGGGTGCCGGACAGGAGAAGGACCTGGTCCTCCACACAGACACCCTCAAGAGTGTGAACATGGGCCTGTAAAATACACCACCACATTAATCAGCATCATCCATAGAAACAACACCCACTCACATTCATGTCTCCCAATACTGGCTAAAGGTCTGATTTTCATATGCAGTTCTGTTCAGAGTTCAACAATATGAGAAGTTGACCGAAAGCACATTACTAGAAGACAAAATTATCTTAGATCACAGCTATGATGAATTCTCCAATTTGATTATTCAAAACATGGTGTTCAATTTTCTATACTGTCTGATACAGACAAGACTAAAAGACTTTAAATAAAACAACAAACAGGGCCAATGACAAAGCAAAGAGCAAAACGGGGGATCCTGTGTAAATCTGCAAAAAAAAAAAAAAAAAATTGACTAGCTCATTCTCCTTGGGTTTTACAAAGCGCAAACAGGAAATTAACAAGTAGTTACGAGAAAAGAATGTAAAAGCTGTGTTTCGCTGCAAATGTAAACCTAATACTTTGGGCGATGCGGTTTGAACAAAATGAACTGCCGGGGTGGTCATTAGTAGCTTCACTTTGTCTGACCGACTCATTCTTACTATTGATGATTAATAACAGCACACCATGTCATGTTTTATAACTTGTGCATGAGATCATCGGGATCATAACCTTTGACACAACTTTTGTATTTGCATCAGTAGTTCATACTAAGGGCAGCACGGTGGGATAGTGGTTAGCATTCTTCCAGGTACTCCTGAATCTTCCCACAGTCCAAAGACATGCACATTAGGCTAACTGTCTGTTCCAAATTGCCCGTAGGTGCGAGTGGTTGTGTGTGAGCTGGCGAGCTGTTTAGGGTGTACACCACCGTTGCCCTACGTTGAACGAGGCAAGCTCAGACTTCCCTAACAGGATAATGCGGCTTGGCAAAAACGTGAGTGAGTTAATGCAAAGCTATCAATTGCCACAAGAAAATAGATGTAATCAGTATGTCTCACCTTAATATCCTGGACAGTCTCATGTCCTGTCACCTCAAGGGTATGCAGGTTCTGGGCACGCACAAAGAGCTGCATGTTGATTGCTGAAAAACAATAAAACAAGTTTATATAACAATAGTGAACGAATATGTAGTGCTGGGGCAGCCATTTTTCTGATACGTCACTAATTATTCAACGCATCATCTAGCTTTGTCTGTCGTAACCAAATCAACGTTAAAGCAAGTAATCAGAAATGAACCAGAATAATTTCTAAAATGTCCCTAGATGACAGCAGGTTAGGATGAAGCCCCTGCAGCTGTTTTCCTTCTGTATTCTTCACTTCCTGCCCCAATTATCAGGAGTTCGCTAATGTAAACTAGCCACCAACAACTCCTGACCAATCCAAGTTCATTACACTCCGTTATTTCAGTCTTTCACACGATGGATTTAAATAAACACCTCATATAAGAAGACCTACAGTATGTTCGTGTAGTGTAATGCCTTGTGTTGAGTCAGACATTCGGTGTAAACCTGAGCTAGTTTAATAGCCATCCGCTCGAACTCACGCGCATGAGGCACGCGGTCAAAATGTACAAAATACACCCTTAATATAGATCAAATTACTCCAAAAACTTGTGTAGTGAATATTCGAACACTTATAAACACACATACATACTATTTAAAGCTGCCCTAAGAAAGAAAACAGAGTAAATACAGAAAGAAAGAGCCGGGCCTTACATCGCGCGGTGCTAATCGAGCCACACGAAGCGAGAAAAGGACCAACGCATTGTGCGAAGTGCGCATGTGCACGGCTAAGAATTCTGGGAACGTGTTACGTCACAGGGAAGGTCTTTGGACACACCCACTGAAAACAGTGCGGGCATCCTGAAGTTATCCTCAACCATGCTTGTTTCTTTCTTTCTTTCTTTTTTCTGGCTGCTGCTCACCTAAGCATTCCAACTGATAAATACAAATAATAAAAGATGGGATGTATTTTACTAAATCTCACTCACTCACTTGCTGAACCACTAAATCCTACTAGGGCTGTGGGGAGGCTGGAGCCTATCTCAGCCGACACTGGGCGAAGGTGGGGTACACCCTGAACAGCTCGGCCCACCATCAAGGGCAACACACACAACATTTCACACTCAGTCCTAGGGGCAATTTGGAACCACTAATTAGCCTAATGTGCATGTCTTTGGACAGTTTGAGGAAACCGGAGTACCCTGAGGAAACCCAAACACAGGACATTCTTGCGGTGAGGTGGATATGCTAAGCATGACGCCACAGTGCCGCCCTGTATTTAATCTGGGATTAATATATAACGCCAGATTGTATGAATCACTTGTAGGCTACAACCTCAGGGAAAAGCTTTGTTATGGATACAGGAGCTGTTTTGAAGGGGGTATGGAGCCTAATACAGCCATAAATAAATAAATAATAAACAAACGACAAATTGATTGGTAAATAAATCAAATAATAAATATGAGATTTGTTTTCACATAGAAATGTTCACTGTAAGTCGAGAGTACTCGGAAGAGTGATGCAAAATTCAGAGAGAAACACCTGAGCCTGTGTGACATCAAATCGATGACGTCATCGAACACTGTGACACATTTGTTCTATTTGGCCAACTGGAAAAATCCGGCTCACTGGAGCAACTGTTTCTGACGTCACAGAATAATATGTCTTTTCTAAAACCTACTAAAGACAGTTACATAATAGCAAAACTAAAATTACACACAACACCGTGTTATCGTGAATGTCACATTTTTTCATACCAAATATCATATATGTAGTTGTACAATGTTTAATTTATGGCTCTTAATATTGTTTATCATTTTTATGTATTTATTTGGTTCCATGGTTAACACCTTCACTTCACTGAGAGAAATGTTCCCCTCAGGTTTCCTCCTACAGTCTAAAAACATCCACAGAAAGTTAACTGGTTACTTTAAATTGTCCATAGCTCTGAGTGTGAAAGCCTGCATGTGTTTGTCTGTTTAAGCCCTGTGTTAGTCTGGCAACCTGTTCAGGGTGCAACCCCACCTCTCACCTCAAGTCATCTGGGATTGGCTCAAGCTTCCCCCATGACCCTGACAAATAAGTGGTACAGATGACAGATGGATGGATTTATCCATCAGGTTATGAACAGGGGCCATTAATTACAGAGTATCTGCTTCAATTAGTACAAAGACCTTAACTCAGTGTCCAAGAAAAAATAAAATTACCAAAAACACCAAATATATAGCTATTTATGCTGAAATACTGACATGTTTAGTGATTCTGGTGTTATCGTGCTGGTTTCTGTGGTGCCGGTTATTCCCATGATAGTTTTGCAGTTGCGCCTCACAGGGAGACACTGTTGCAATGTCTATTGCAGTAAGTATGCTGTCTCTCAGGACTTAAGGTTTCTGAAGACAATCTGAAAACTGGTCTTGTGATCTTTGAGAAACAAACAAGCAAGAGCTTCTCACCATTTTCCAGTGATGTTCAGTGACATTTATGAATCGAACAGCAGTGAGAGAAACAGCAAATGCGAAACAAAAGTGCACTTGCACTAACTCAGAAGAGTTAGCAACTGAGGAGCTTGATGATGTTAATGTAGTGTTAACATAAATGTTCATGATTTAATTAAATGTTATCTTTTTGAGCACTGTGTAGATGAAGAAGAGAGCTGGACAGACAAGGAATTAAAGTTCCGCTGCAGCTCTTTAAATAAAGATTATAAAAGGGCGCCACAAGTCAAAACGTATCTGCCATTATTCAGACAGCATTGTGTGTAATATAGAAATTCATTAAAACCAAACTAAACCAACATGTTAATGAAATCCAATTTTCATCATCATAGGCTGACCATCATGCAATGGTCCAATTTGACAAAATGTGGTTTATTTATTCAACATAGTCAATGCTGCAGTCTAAACAGTTTGATCAGTGTTGAAGCATGAGGATCTCATTGGTTAAGCTCAAGTTTCATTGTTCTAGCCTATGAATGTTTCAGCCTACTGTAGTATGCTAAAACAGTGAATGGTTTGAAGAGAAAATAGCTAGCTATGCAGCACTTAACTCTGCTCACTTGACCTTTTGGACTATTTTCTTGTTGAATATAAAATTAATAAGCCTCAGGCTAAATTGCTGTTACTAAATAGTAAATTACATCAACCTCACATTTGGTGCATACTTGGTAATTACCCCATTACAGCGGAACCTGTCAAATGAGTGGGATGTATTCAGCAGAAAGTAAGCAGTCAGCTCTCAAAGTTGATGTGTTGGAACCAGAAAAAAGGGTATGCGTTATGAATGACCTTTAAACGCCAAATTAAGATGCCTAAACGATGGAGTCCACGCTTCACCAAAATCTTCACGAAAGTCTTGCAAGATGTTCCTAGCATGCAATAAGTACCAACCAAAGGTGCAAAATGGATTTTTAAAAAAACCCCACTGTATTTCCTACTGCTGCAAATCATTAAAAATAATTTTTAAAAAAAGGGAGATAATGAAGTTATACCTGTTAAAGAGATCACTTATCACTGACCAATAACGTAACTTCGCAGCCTGAGGTTGAGTACAACCACCATTAGTAGTTGATGGCACCTTGCGTATTGAAATCAAAGCAAAATGTCTCAGCAACCTCTTTATTATGAAATAACTTCAAAATAAAAAGCCTTCATTTCACATTTGGCTCTGAAAACGGAATCCTTTGGGATGGCAGAAACAAGATTCGAGTATGTTCAGTGTTCTTTAGTACAAATTTAAGTCACCCAAAACAACCTTTTTCAAAAAAAACCCCGACAGCACTAAATCAAGCCGAAATCAAACATCTGCACCTTTTTACAGGAAAAGAAACTTCAAATGCAACACACATGCTCAGAACACAACGAAACATGTCAAATGACTGAGAATGTTGAGAGTAGCAATAAGAACAGGTAAAAGGGTCTTCTGCGTCACTCCATCAGACTGTATTCCATTCATGTCGGGGGTGGTGGGTAGTACTGACTATACTGGCCATATTGGCCATACTGGCCCCAGGTGCTCTGGTTTCCCCAGGAGTTGTACTGCTATAAAAAGAAAAACCACACAAAACAAGGGTTAAAAATACAACAAGGCACAGAAGCACTTATTCCAGCCCAAACCCCTCCCACCACATCCAGGACATTATATGGCTCTTATGGAAGCACACATACCTGGTACCAGTTATTGTAGTTGTATGCTCCCTGATTAGCCTGCATGTCTGGCATCATCTGGCCGGATGCTGCCGAGCCATCATCCATGCGCTGTCTCTTAGAATCTGGCTCTTGTGACCTTCAAGTTAAAAATCATGTTAGAAGCAGTCATTCCTGCAAACAACTCTAAAACTAATTGTGCCTTAAACCCAAATTTCTTGGATAAAGTATTAAAGAAATGTTACTGGTAAAAAAAAAAAAAAATTGTCCTCCCCATACAATATTTTTCTAGAGTAACTTACCCATTTTCTGCTTTCCTCTTCAGGGACTCCTGCTCTTTCATAAGTTTTTGATGCTGCTCATAAGCAGTTATAAGCCTAAGTGAGAAAAACTGATTTTTATTTCCTAACAGACAGACCTGGAAGATGAGGATTGTAAAATGAAGTACACACCAGTGGACACTTATTTTTCTGTCATGCATTTCCAGGCTCAGTTGAAAGTAGTTACTAGGAAATGATTACAAATGGAAAGGCTTCAAAGATTAACTTACACATTTATATCAGTTCCAAAATCCTCAAGAAACTCCACTTTTCGCTGTGAGAAAGTTACACGCGACTCCAACGGCATGGTGCTGCCAAGCGCCCGGTCAAAGCATGCCAAGATCCCGGCCTCGTTCTGCTGCACATCTCCACTATACTCCAACTCCAGTAGATTCAGGTAGAGCTTGGGACTGGTCTGTTGGGTGGGGGTTGGATCAGAGATAGAATGAGGCTATGTCTAAACAAACATATGTGATTTAAAACAGTACTCTTACTGGCGTCCATACTATGAAATCCTCGAACACCTAGAAAGGAGAGTTTTGGAAACATTGCTGGCCATGTTTGATAACTCTATGGTTGCTCTCTTGCCTGGATGGGCAGAAATGAGGACCTTTAGAAATAAAAATGCCAACATCCATATTTGCTTCCTAACCGAGTCTTAGCCAAGAGGTAGCCTTCCCTTATTCATTGTACATCTATCACATGACCCACCGCTGTTCCTCATCCGTAACATTTCCTGCAACCATCTATTTCCTGTTTGTACAGGTCATTTGTTTCAGGCATATTAGTACGGATGAAGATTGTATACCAAGCGAAAAACACATTTTCATTTTAAAATGCAGTTCAACTAAAATGTATTCATATGGATGTAGTCTGGGTTCAAGTTAACACACATTCAGCTCTTTTCCTGAATTAAAAAGCTGCTAGAAACAATCTCTTCAACTCTCAGATTCAGGTGTAGAATCACATCAAATTATAAGACAGTATACCTCGTCCATTTCAATGGCCTCGAGCAATACTTTTTTAGCCTTCGCAATATTTCTCTGTACTTTGAGAAATTGTCTGGCCAGCTTCACAGAAAAGAATGTCGATTCACTCGTGGTCTTCGCATTCTTGATGGCGTCCTCCAGGAGAGCCTCCGCTTCATCCAAGTTCCCATGACGACGTTCGAGGCTCACACGACGTAGTCTCACCATGGCCAAACCAGGAACCGCCTCTTCTAGACTCTTCAGGATCCCTCGAGCCTCATCAATGTTCCCTGGAGAACAAAAAAATTTGAATTCTAAGCCCAAAGTTTTTACACCACATATGCACAGGGCTGAGTACATTATATGAAGGAAATGTAATAGAAACAGAGATAGTGCAACTCAATCCTTATCACTGCATGCTCAAAAACAATGTCCAAACCAGTCGAGTATAAATCTAACAGCTTATTGTTAAAAAAGCAAACTTAAACTATGACCATACCAATGATTCATAATGTCTATTTGAATATGTAGTACGACTTCCACAGCAACCCTGTTTACACAATATTCTACTAGTAATACAAGGAAACGTCATGCCTGCAGTCCAGTGATAAACTGATCTGATGCAATTAAGCTGCATAGATTAACAGAAGATGTGTGCTAATACAGGCCTGAGAAGTTTTACCTGCATGCTGTAACAGTTTCACTCAAAGTGGACAATACCATACACCCACATTATAGTCAAATTCACCTTGTTGTTCCTCAAAGGCTGCCCAGAGAACATGGATGGTAGGCTTCTTTGGCAGGTGGACAGTGCACGCTTTCTTGAAGATGTGCCTCACTCCCTCTGTGCTGTAGCTCTCCAGGTACTTGGCATACTTCAGAAGCAAAGAAGGAAAGGTGAGAAAGGGAGGAGGGGAGGGGGAGAGAGATAGATAGACAGAGGGATTGGGAACAAAGGGTAGAAATGGGAAAAGAACACAGAAATTCAGCTTTCATTTCTGATTCCCGCACTGGTGAATTTCCATTGACAAGATCGTTTTGAGAATTTCTGTTTTAAACCCATCAGCACCTTCATGGAACCAATAAGATAAGTTTCTGTAAGGTAGTGGGAGACGGAGAGATGCAACGAAGTTGGCATATGCTGGACTCAAATCTTGTGTGGCAAGCTGGCCATCCCCTAATACAACAGATACAGTCAAATATCAACGTTACACGCAAAGAGTGCAGGAAGTTTTACTGAGGAAGTGAAAACGTTGATGGGGGGGACAGGAGGAACGAAGGTCTCTGCGAAAGGAACTCTATTTACCTTTAGCCAAAACTCCTCGTACAGGGCGCAGGCGATCAGGCAACGCTCAAACAGAACCACTACACGCTCCGGTGTCCCATTCTCCAGCTCAAAGTCTAGGTACTCCCTCCAGTTGGTAAGCTGAGTCTTCTCCAAGGCTTTCACATGGAAATATGGACGCTTGATCTAGTGGAAGGGTAAAAACAATGAGTTTTGGGGGGGAATTTACATCACTGACACAGGGGAACAAAAAGGCACTAAAATCTTTTCAAACTTGCATTTGTGTAAATTAAAAACATGCCTTTTTTTAAACCTCTTTTTAGTAGGTAAATATACAGCTACAGAAACTTTAAATCACTACTCACCCCTTCTTCAAAGGCCCAACGCTTGCTGACTTCATGTTCATTGTGGTTAAATATCTCTTGACGCGTCTCGATCACCTTATGCCGCATGTTCTCGATCTCTGTGACTCTCTAGAGGAGAAAGAGACAATTATGTGACATCTCGTTACAGCATGCGCAACTTATCTCGAGTGACGTGCAAACTGCATATTCAGCTACCAAGGTTTTACATCACCATGAGCTCGAGAGAAATTAGCAGCATCTTGCGCTGGGATAAGTATGGTATGCACACCCTGCACATCAGCTGTGGCCCAAGCCGAGGGAGGGCTGAGGGACGGTGTCATTCTGTCACGGTCCCGTCCCACTTTAAGATCGACTCCCTGATTGGATGCCAACTTGGATCCTCAGGTATTCATTGGCTGCTAACGGAAAGAAACCTCTTCAAACCTGTACAGTTTTGCTTCTCTCCAGGATCAGGTAGGATCCTCCCTATCCCTGGCATGATTAAAACCCATAAAGATTCCAGCTTGGCCTCTTACCTTTGCTGGGTCAGGAAGGTCTTCTGTGCCTGGTGGTAGCTCTTCACTGGGGGGTTCCTCCTCCTCTCCCTCTCCACTGGGCTTATTGGCAGCTGCAAGTTCCAACCTCAACTGAACAAACTCCTCTTCAGACAGGAAGTGCTTGGGATTATTGTTTTGCACATGATCCTTAAACCTGGAAAAACAAATAATTGACTGAAATAATTTGGGGGGCATATGACACCATCAAATTTAGACATCGCCAATGTAAAGCTTTTTGAAGAATGAAAGGAAAGCCTTCCAATCACTATTACACTACATTCGTACATTAATCAGGTGGTTTTTACTTACATCTACAAAGTTGCAATCGGTAAAAATGCACTTGATAGTGCCACTATTTGTAGCTCAATTCACTCTTGCGAGAATTAAAAATCACAAGAATAGGATGTAGATGTGTCTGCAATAAGTATACAGGTAGTAAACACACAAATCAGATATAAACTAGTTACTTCTGAATAAAATAAGGCTAGACACAGACACATAATACTAGACAGACCTCAGGTCACTTAATGCACAAGTCTTGCACAGAACTGCCGCTTCATCGTCAATTCCAACCCATTTTTCCTGCCCCCTGTATGAGGACTTATTACACGCCCACCCGACCCCAAAGGAAGCTGTAATAACAATAGCTATTTACATTTTTTTAAGTCTGTATGTTCTCACACATTCACTCACAGAAGAGAACAATATATGCATATTTATAATACAAACCTCTGAAAATGCTGGGAGTACAGCTGAGTAGGAATACCCAGGACACGGTCATAAACCGCTGTAACATTCGCCAATTTGTTCTGCTCAGTCTCCCAGTTAATATAAGCTTCCCACAAACGATCTGACCGGAAGTCTGTTCCTGCAGCAAGAACTGCATGCTCATAGGCACTGAAAAAGAAAATTCAAACATTTAAGACCTAGAATACAAGAAATAATAATAAAATCTGATTGATGTTGTCTGGCCATACAGCTAATAAACTTGTGGATGATGTACGTACGCTCGTATGCGATTCTCAGCTTCTCCATCACTGGTGTCTTGGTTCTCCTTAAGGAAAGTTATATAATGAAGCCAAAGGTCAACACTGAGGGGGATTGCCTGCAGACCTCTGCGATACACCTAAGGAAAGAAGAAAGTTAAGTATGTAACAGGATTGGATAAAACAAAGTATGCATGTAATTACAACCAAGTGATGGCTTACCTCATCAGCCTCCTGTATGCAACCATGCTTTTTTTCTATGTCTGCATATTTCTTCCAGTATCCATAGCAATAAGGATAGCGTAGAAAAAAGGCATCAAACGCCTTCCTTGAAGCCAGCAGGTGATTCTGAAGAAAAAAAATACATTTTTCTTAGTCTTTTAATCTAAAATGAGCCTATTATAATCTTGGTTTAATATGTTCATGTTGTTGTACTCACCTCTTGTTCAACATATTGCAGGAGGTAAACCCAGCCATTAAAGTCCTCAGGATCATCCTCGACTACCTTATAGAGCCTGTCAAAGTCAGAGGGGAGTAAAGACTTTGACACTGATGCATCACCAACCTCACTTCCCTCTTTGGACCCATCCTCAAGCTCCATATTCGCTGGACTATCTGAACTGCCCGTTTCTGCCTGCTTTTCAGAGCTCAGCTCAGAAGTTTCTTTCAGATGATCCTCTGCAACCTGTCCGTTTGTTTCCGGTTGATTTCCATAAACATGTGTTGAATTGTCCTGCTGTTCAGAAAGGCCAGAGTTTTGTTCCGTCGCAGACTGTGAATGCTCAGTAGATGAGTACTGCTCCAGCTGACCTTGTACTGGGTTCTGTTGATTTGCAAGAGCAGCAAAAGTGTTGGGTACTTGGTCCATTGTCCACGGAGCATCAGGAGCCATGTTAGGAACATCAGTGGTGTAGGTGTCTCCTGCACCTTCCATAACCATAGCATCCCCATTATCTGAGGCATTTGCCTCAACCATTCCCGTCATGGTCTGGTCTGAGAGTTGTAGATCTAGAAAAATACAAATAAATAAACAAATAAATAAATTTGGAATATAAAAACATGATTTTACACAGTGATTCCTGATCAGCAGTGGATCGCCTCACTAAAGGAGCAGAGTTATACATGTGGTATATAAAAGGTAAATTTTGAGAAAATTGTTTCTCAAGTCTGCATTTTAGCACAGTAGAATAATGTAGAATTGTATTCCCATTTGTGTGCAGTTTTTTTAATATTCAGAATAAAATTTAGGATGAGTTACAATCAGATCATAAATGTTAAGTTAAAAATTTGCACTGAACATGTCTTGTTCTGCTCACTGCGCAGCTTAAATAAGTTAAAAGAATAAAAAAAGTTAACCCATTCACCACAGGTGGACATGAGATGGACACCAGGCAAAAGTGTTGAGCCACCGAGCTTGTGAAAAATGTAGCAGTCTGGGCATTTCTGAGATGTCATGGGGAGGTAAAAGCAGAGTTCCTCCATTCCATTACCAGCACTTACTACAAATGGGTCTATGTTCATCTCTGACCCCTGGGGAAGTGATTGAACTGTTCAGACCATAACATGAATTCAGGCCCTGTGATAGGATTAGTTGGTGCCAATGTTAATACTCAGAGTTAAGGGTTCCTGATACAACTTTTGTGAAGACCAACTGGGTAAATAACATTAAAGTCTGTCAAAGAAGCACAGACTCGGTATGTTTGGTGAGAAACTTACATATGGAAATCCAATTGTACATTATACATTTAATTTCTAACCAACGCATTCATCGATGACGGATTGTAATATTAAGGATAACATTTTGACTGGTACTGTGTAAAAAGCGTCTTAAACACACAGCAAGCCGTTTTTGAGCAGGGCTTATGCTAAATTACCAAACACGAGTTAACACGATAGCCGTCCAGTTTAGCTCTGTAATCTTTACTAATGACCAGCTGGGGACACACTTATTTACACATAAATGTGTGCTGTGATCTGCTAAAGTCCAGTTTCTACAAATTTTTCCATGCAACAAACGCTATTTCGGCATTTTTACACGGGAAAGCTTGTTACCTAACAGCCTGATTACTAACCCGTAACTTAGCAAGATAGCTCTGAAGCTAAGTGTATGAATTACGACAAATATAACACTTTTATTAAAATATTATAGCAAACATAAATATTACACCAAACATAAACGAAGTCCGAGGATTAATAACATTTCTTCAGATTAGTCGTAACAGAGAACAGCATCCGATAGTTAAGCTAACAGTAGCTTTTTGGTTTGAGGCCTAGTCCGCTTGGTCACAATGCTAACCGCTAGCAGCACTAGCCTGTACACACTGTCGTCGAGATCAGCACAAATAACTTCAACCACGCGATAAAAAAAACGACATATAACAAATTCAAAGCGTCTATGTGAACGTTTACTTACCAGATTGTTCCATGAAACTTTGTTTGCAGAAGAATTTCTCTCAACTTTTGAAGTTATCTGTTCAACAACATGTGGTCGAGTTACCAAGCTCGCACCGTGCACTTCCTCCCACAACGCAGCTACACAAGGACAAAAATCGACTCGCGCATGCGCACTACGCATACATCTGCGAAATAGGCGGGTAGGTGACCAGGTGTGCATGTGTTCGCTTCTTTTTGGGTCTGCTGTGAATTTCACGGAAGCCCTAAGCGGACGAGCATTTGCTCATTTACCCCCCCCTTCGTTTTCTCGAGATAACGGGATAATAATGTCGTTTTCTCCGGGTAGCAAGGTTTGATTTCCCGTGATTATGAGTTATTTATAGTAAGGAATAAAGTTATTTCAGCCTGTGTCACAACTTGATGGAAGACAGATGTGACGTGGTGAACTGTACACGTGCTCTTCTGTGATGGTGTTGCCTGTTTTTCTAATCGACACTAGGTTTTGTAATCTCTAGCTCTCATATTAAATAACTATAAATGTTTTCTTGTCTGCAGCACACTTAGTATCATCATATTTCATTTTTACAAGGTTAACAGGCATGTCCATAGGCATATCTGGTATAAATAACAATCCTGTGCTAAATTTTTACATATCTGACTTTTTACATGATCATGTGCATATTTCATGTGGCCCCTGTAACCTTGAAATTAGGCCAAGGTGACCTTTTTTCAATAGGCTCGAAGACCTTGACACTAAGTATACCAGGAATGAATTATGAACTGATTCGAGATAAATAATAATATTAATAATAATAATAATAATAATAAAATGCACCCTCTAGAGAGATAACAAACATTTTTGATGAATTGATGTCTGTGACCTTGAAAAATAGATCAAAGTGACCCAGTTTGGATAGGCTGGTAGGGCGTGCCGTAAGAACGATTCAACATAAATATAAAATAAATCCAGAAAGAACCGGCACCGCTAGAGAGTTAACAAGCAAGTGGCAGTGGATGAGGACAGTCCCTGAAAACATAGTCTCCCCTGCACTTAGTGGGGGATACAATTATGTCATTACAATGGGAAAACAAACTTTTGTTTGTTTCGGAATCCTGAGAAAATAATTATTATAATTCTTATAATACACATTACATTCATTTCCATATCTAACTAATGAAATTATTTAAATAATGATTTTATAGTCACCTTCTCACATTTTAAAACTTTTCAGGAGCTCTTAACAACTCTTAACTGGAGTCTATATTGATGGATCTTTATATTTGTTTTTAATCAAGGATTGTTGTACCCTTCACACTACCTACACACAAGCAAGGAACACAATAGTACAGCCACAGTTACATCACCATATTTTCAGGCCTTTATGTATAATTTCATAATAATGGTGTCCCTAATATCTACATGTGTCGTAATCTGCTGTCTTACTTCACATGAGGTAGGACTTGACTGTGCTCACTCTCTCACACACACAAGTATCTAATACATATTCCACCCAAGTTGTTGAGTAGTACTTGAAATTGCTTAATCTTTTGCACAACAGAACAAAAGCTTCATTTAAAAAGCTATTTTTAAACCTGAGACAGTTTGTAAAAAAAAAATGTGGATGGTTTATAAACCAAGAACACCATCAACAGAACTTTGGGTTTGTACTAACAATAACTTAGTCAACCTAAAGTTGTAAATCTCTAGAGTAGATCTCTTATGTGATCATAAGTTCATCACATAAATGTTCCAAGCCAGGTAGTTACAGTTGAACTGCATCTAAAGGCATTAGATAAAAAGGTGCCTCAAGGGTTTGAGATAAAAAGATGCAGACAAGATAACAAAGAAGGCATACATGTTAGTGGTTTTTAGTTGCCTGTTATTTGGGAGACGTTGTCAGTGTTCTTTGCAAGACTGTCTAATGATTACCTCTTGTTAGAGCCTGGTAACACATGTTACTGCAAGTCAACAGGTTAACACATTGCAGAGAAATCAAAACATTTATTTCATTCATAAAGTTGCCGAGCAACTTAATCCTACAAAGGGTTGCTTAATCTCAGCTGACTCTGAACGAAGGTGGGGTACACACCGAACAACTCGCCAGTCGATCACAGAGCAATACACACACACCTTGGGGCAATTTGATATACTCAATTAGCTTAAGGTGCATGTCTTTGGACTGTGGGAGTAAACCGGAGTACCCAGAGGAAACCCACACAATTACAGAGAGAACGTGCAAACTGCACACAGCAACGCCCTCGCAGGGCCTAGGAGTCAAACTCAGGACCTTCTTGCAGTGAAGCAGACGTGCAAACCACTACACCAACCAGAAATCAAAACAAGAGTTATAATCTATAACATGCACCAATCAGCCATAACATTAACACCACCTGATGGTGGTGGCCCCATTCATACCAAGCGGTAATGAACTCTGTGTTCTGAAACTTTTCTATCATAGTCAACATTTACAGTTTAAGCAGTTTGTGCTACAGTAGCTCTACTGAGGGATCAGACCAGACTTAGTAACTTTTGCTCCCCACGTGTATTAATGAGTCTTGGGCACCCTTGCCAATTTGCAGTTTGTTATTCCTTGGAACATTTTTGGTAGATACTAACCACTGTATGCCAGGAACACCCACAAAGCCTGTTGTTTTGAAGATGAATAGACCCCATCATTTAGTCAATACAGTGTGGCCCTTGTCAAAGTCACTCAGATCCTTACCTTTCCTCATTTTTCCTGCTTCCACCACTTCAAGAACTACTTTCTGCCTCATACAGCCCCCCATCTTGGCAGATACCACTATACCGAGATAATCAATGTTTTCATGTCACTTTTCAGTGCTTATTATGTTTTTAATGTTACAGCTGATCATTGTATTTGTATATAAATGCTTTATGGATTATGTAGGAAAACTGAGAAATGTAAGTCATGAGAAAACAAAAGTCTTATGTCAGCCATTAGAGTGGAGACATGATGAAATATTACACTCAGAAAACAATGTTGTGCATCAGATATGACTTGCATTCTTAATCATACTGCATTTAAACACAAGTACAGTTGTTATTATTAATTCATCTGTAGTAAGTGCTTTATTTTTTAACATTCAGAACTGGAGTGGATCCCAAGATCATGGGATCGAGTCCCAGGCTTAGCAAGGGCGTTTCTGAGTGAAGTGTGCACATTTTCCCTGAGCTTGCGTGAGCTTCCCTCGGGTGCTGCTGTTCCCTCCCACAGTTCAAAGACATGTGCATTGCCCCTAGGTGTGAGTGTGGTATGAATGGTTGTGTGTATGTTGGCCATGTGATGGACTGGCGAGCTCAGGGTGCACCCCTCTTCACCCAGAGTCGGCTGAGATAGGCTAGAGCCTCCCCGTGATCCTAGAAGGATTAATTAATAAATGAATAAAGAATAATGATTCCATCTGCTACAACTTACAGTGACAAACTTTGAGAGTGTGTCATGTTGATTTAAGCATTATTTACTCAGAATAATGTTTTTAATCCACCAACAGAGGACCGATCAGGACCAATCATGTCTTTGTTTCATACCACCAGTTTACTATTAAATCTGTCCTCAAATAGGAATAACTTTGGCAAAAGTAATACACAATGGACATATACACAATATTTTTGGGAGAAAATATGATGTCCCCGTACGAGGACAGTTTGTTTTTTAACGGCGATGGACTGTATTAGCACATTATCCACACTCTTTGGTCTGAGGTTCTCTACTTTGGCTTACAGACTAATTCAGACAGTTTACTCAGTCTCCAGCTTCTCTCCCTCTGAAACACACAGAACTCACATAAATAGGCTTCTTAATGAGCCTGATAAAATACAAGCCATGTAGCAGAAACTTCACCACAGTTTAACCTGAAGTCCAGTTGGTAATCCTGTACCTGAATGGTAATTGTAGTCCTAAATAATTTCAGTTAAAGAGCTGATATCACCAGCACTGGAAAGTCATCTTCACAGTTTCTGAGTGTAGGAGCAGAAGCGAGGGGTTTCCAAGATGAGAACCTCAACCCCAGGGTCGATACTGGTAGAGACTGATGGATTTATTCAGTATTAGGTCTGTCCTACCTTCTATTGCCTTCGAATAATGGACTTGGATTCATAATATTACTTATCCTGGCTGTGCTTTATTCAGTGCTTCTACTTGTGGGATATCTCATTCAACTCTCTTTCCCCTTGCTTCCTCTACTGTTTTTTTGTTTGTTTGTTTTGTTTTGTTTAAATGGCGATTGGGAATGTACTAGTACATTATCGCCACTTTTTGGTATGGGGTTCTCTGCAAACAGACTAATCCAGACAGTTTACTCAGTCTCCATCTTCTCTCTCAGCACTCGCTTCCTCTACTGAGAACTACGTCATGGAGTCTTAAGAGTTAAATATACATCACTCTATGGCATCATCACTTCCTTTCTGTGGAATCATCACAGATTCCAACCCCTCTCTGGAAGAACATATTCAAAATACCACAACACCTCTTTACACTGTACTAAATAAAGACAACAGTCTCTTCCATCTGAGGTGCTGCCTTGCAGCCTCAAGAACACCTGGTGGACACGCACCAAGCTACAAGCAAACATTCCAAATTGCTGCAGGAGTTTTCTAGGTATTTTTTCTATTCATTATTCTATTAATGCTGTTGTTTTTAAATCTGTATGACTATGAAGTCGGTATAACTGAGGCAGTACTTTCATTACAGCGAGTAGATTATTTTTTGTAGGTTAATATGTTAACAGCACATCCGCCTCATAGCAAGAAGGCCTGGGTTCGGTTCTCGTGCATGGTTTTCTCCCAAAGTCCAAAACACGCACAGTAGGCTAAATGGCTGTCCCAAATCGCCCCTAGGTGTGAATGCGAATGGTTGTGTGTGTTTTGGCCCTGCAGTGGTCTGGCGAGGTGTTCAGGGTGTACCCCGCCCTCGCCCAGAGTCGGCTGAGATGGGCGCCAGTTGAGAACGTTCAGATGTTCCTTGTGAGCACAGATCTGCATTCAAATAATTTGTACGTTTTTTTAATGTTCGAACAAGAGGGGTGGGGGGTGGGAAGGGTTTAATCCTCGGACTTGTTGTTTGTTTATTGTTTTTTTAAGTGTGATTGTGAACTGTATTAGCACATTATTGCTACTCTTTGGTCTGGAGTTCTCTGCTTTGCCTTACAGACTAATTCTTGGTTTCAAAAAAAAAGGGAGACAGCCACTCGTATTGTTTTTTTTTTCCAGTCCTGTAAGTTTGAAAAATATTACTAGATACCTGATGACTATCATCTGGCCTACTCAGCATGAAGCATTATTTAAATTCACGTGACGTCACAATGTCCCGCCCCCGCACGTAAAATGACGCCGCATATCTGGTTTCCGCTGGTAGGTTGCACGTCTTGTGATTATTAAAAAAAAGAGAGAGAGAGAGAGAGACCACGTGACTCTAACACATATTATATTTTCTAATAAACGTTTAAGACTTTAAAATCTCCTTCCAGGACAGTTCTGAAACAAGGTGAAACCCCAAAGGTGCTGGAAAGTGAATGGCATCCATTTCATTCATCCGCACGCGGATGGATTTGTGCTCGAGCCTCTCAGCGCGTGAGCCCTAAATGGCGTAGCGCACGAGCGCTTCAGAGGAAGTGGCGGGTGAAGCAGGTCCGCACCTTTTCCGGTAACAGAGCGCGGCGGAGGAGCTGAAGCGAGCGGCTGGAGGGGAGAGAAGAGAAGAGAGGAGAAGAGAAGAGAAGAGAAGAGAAGAGGGGATAACGGATTGGGTGGAGTCCGCTGTATTTGGAAGGTAACGTGTCTTTTTTTCCTCTGAACTCAGGATCAGTTTTGTAGTTTCCACACCCGGGTGTGTGTTTGGGGAAAGATTAAAGTTGTGCCGTGTCCCTGATTGTTACCCCTCCCTTTTCTCAACGGCTCTTGTGTTTCAGGGAGTGAGAAGACACGGGGAACGGAAACTCGGATGAATCGATGACCTTTTGGAGTTGTTGTTTCCTCCTCGGCTGTTTGTTTCCAGTTTGCTGCTCCGCCATTAAGACCACGGTGGTCACCATGGACTCCTGAAGGGACTCCCGGGCGCCTGAATGTGCCGAGTGTCTGAAGCGAGCGGAAAACCGGCGCACAAGCAGGAAGTCGGAGCTGCTGTGGGTCAGCGAGCGGCCCGCCCGCCGTGTTCCCTCAAGAGTTAAACCCGAGAATAGTTGCACTGTGCACCGAAGTCAGCAGGTTTAAGAGCTGTGAAGTGGAGGTTTTGTATGGACCTGTGTTGCGCCACGGGGACACCGAGACAGGTTCAGGAAGGCTCTGCTTAGTTATTCATCCACACCCTCCGGTCTTAACTCCAGTTTGTCTGAAGTGTGCAGACTGATCCAGCTCAGAAGTTCTACTCCATATCATAGAAAAAGCCATACTTTTTTGTGCAGTCTGTTACAGTGTTCTAAAGGTTGTGGTGTTACGCCAACAGCTGAAGTATTACAGTAGCTCAGAAACTAGCCAAAGGTACGCTACCAAAAATCCTCTACATCCCTTTCTCCCTAATAAACATAATATATGCACAACCAACAAGATGGGGAAGATGTTCTCAAAGATCTTCGGAAACAAAGAGATGAGAATATTGATGCTTGGACTTGATGCCGCCGGCAAGACGACCATCCTGTACAAACTCAAACTGGGACAGTCGGTCACCACCATTCCGACCGTGGGCTTCAACGTGGAAACCGTCACATATAAGAATGTCAAGTTTAACGTCTGGGACGTTGGAGGTCAGGACAAAATCCGACCGCTTTGGCGGCACTACTACACAGGCACACAGGGGCTCATCTTTGTGGTGGACTGCGCCGACAGAGATCGCATCGACGAAGCCAGGCAAGAGCTGCACCGTATCATCAATGACCGTGAGATGAGAGATGCCATTATTTTGATCTTTGCCAACAAGCAAGATCTGCCGGACGCGATGAAGCCACACGAGATCCAAGAGAAGCTTGGTTTGACCCGTATCCGAGACAGGAATTGGTACGTGCAGCCCTCGTGCGCTACCTCAGGCGACGGACTATTTGAGGGCCTGACCTGGCTCACTTCAAATTATAAATCTTAATGCTTTGCTCAACTGGACCGGTCAGTGCAAGAGAAATAAATAGATAAAAAAAGTAAAATGAGCAAGAAAAAATAATAATAAAATGGAAGCATTTAACAAATCATTCCACTTGCATTATGTTGGCATAAAGAAGTTTGCTTATCAGCCTATTTCTGTTGATTTTGTTCATGCCCTGTAACTGTTTTCTTTTATTATATGTACCAATCCTTTTGGCTGGCTCTTAAGTTTGCTTTTGGCACTATTATAATTATATTACATCCAAATACCACTTACTGTCTTTCAATATTACCTATTTTTTTTTTTTGTTTGGATTTTTTTTTTAATGGAAATGTAGGTTCCTTTTGCTGTTATGAAGATTTCTTTTAAGACACAGGGTTTTTTTTTCTTCTTTCTGTTTTTTGTTTTGTTTTGTTTTTTGTTTTTTAATCCCTGATTATCTTTTAACCTTTAAATTTTCTGCTTACATTTTGCCCTCATGGAAGCCAGATATTGCCCATGATTGTAGTGGGAGTGTAACACACCCTTCTCACACACTCCAAGGTCTCTTTCTTTTCAGCCATGTTATCTGTCTCAGAATGGCGTCATCATTCCGATTTGTTCATTTGTCTTCGTGTCACAAGAATCTCTCGGAGTTCAAACTGGAAAGTATTGTGTGATCTCTGGTTTTGGCACCTCAGTGGTGGTAAAAACGTATGCATTCATGATACTTTCCCCTCATTGTGTGACTCTGGGTGTGGATTTGTTTTCTGTGTTTTTTTGTTTTTTTTTTGACGGGAGTGGGGATTCCACTGTAAATGAGTATTACAGTTGTTTGGCTTTTCTTTTCTTGGGAATCACAAACCAAGTGTTTCACAAGAGATGAGTGAACATGTCTGAGAGCAGGGCTTAAGTCACAGAGGGAGAGACGCCTGTAATGGTTGCAGTAAGGGAACAAGTACAAGGGCCTTTTGCTGAAGCAATTCAGCATTTCTGTTCTGACCTTGTGCCCCGAAGTGTTTACTAATCCGACTACCCCACTACCTTTAGTTCCCTGGATCTTTCATGGTGCTCTGGATTCTGATCTGCAAATACAAAATCTATCAGTTGCACAATGCAGTCAGACAAGCCTATTTTTATTTTAATTAATTACAATAAAAGCTTTGTTGTATTGTTTGGAGCAATTTGTTATGCCGAAGAAAAAATAAATAAATAAACCGGGGGGGGTCATATTCTGGTTTAACAGTGAAAGTGCATCTTCTTGAGACGGTCACTGTGGAGTCAAAGTTGAGGGGTTTTTTTTGTTTGTTTGTTTGTTTGTTTTTTGGATTATTATTTTGACTGTATTCCTAGAAGCAGTTTACGTAAAGCAAGAAATCATGGTTTCAGTATTAGGGCAGTTTTCATTTACAGAGGTTTTTTGTTCTCTGAGGAAAGACATCATAACTACAGAATTTTATATACGGCACAGTGTGATGATCTCTTGCTCAGGTTAGTAAATTAAACACCCAAAGATTTTTGGTTCAACTGTTATTCAGTTGCATCATTAAATATTTTAATGGTATTAACACGCACACTATTTCAATTTTCAGTGTTTGGTTTCAAATCCTTTTCACATCATTATATGTGAATTATGTCACATACAAAGTTATGTGGGGCTGGTGGTGTAGTGTTTAGGGTGGTGGGTTCATGAGCGAGAGGTCATGGGTGCGAATCCCTGTTAGACTCCCACCATGTTAAGACCCCTGGGCAAGGTCTTAACCAAAAATGTGCCTGTGTCCCACCAGCAATATAAATGGGTAACTGTTAAAAAAAATAAAAATTATATAAAAAAAAAAATACTGGGAAGGTAATGTGTGATGGAGTAGCGTCCCATCCAGCAGGAGATGAACTGTTCACTTCACACTACAGAAACTCTGATAAGCCAATAAGCTCATATTACCTTCTAAATTTTTAGTAAGAATTCTCAATTATAGTTATCCTGGCCTTTAACATTGTTGAACTTCACCCAGTGTTATTGTTACCAGATAAAGAAAGGTGTAAAATCTGTATCGAAAGAAACTTGGAAAATGCTGTCTTTGTTCTGATGTGTAAACCATGCAAACTGTGTTCGTAGATGATTCACTACTTCCGCTGATCAGACAAAATATATGCTTTTCTTTTAATTTTGATAGCCGTATCCAGATATTAGTCATCCCCTTGATAGAAATGGGGGAAACACTCCTATAAACATTTTATGTTTAATAATAAGCTGCTCGGTCCAACTTGAGAGCAGTTAATAGAAGAACTGTAAAAACTAGGTGACGTCATCCAGTAAATGTAAGAACGGTTGAATATCATGCGTCTAAGATTTAAAAGCTTATAGTGTAGTTACAATTTAAGACAAGTTTTAAGCAGTAATGTTACAGTAGGAGTGTTGTGTGACACAATAACATGAAATATCAGTCCCTGTATTGTTTACTGGATTATGCTAGTGTCTGTGCAGATGACCTCACAGTCTTCGACTCTTGTACTGTAATAAGGGAACGTCAAGCCAAAGCAGCATATCACTGAACATGTTTGTCAAGTGAAAGTTGTTGTGGAGTTTGACCTGTTATGGTGTTGAAAGAGCTGCGTCAGCCAGATTGTGACTAATTTGAAGGACACTCAGCCAGTGCTGGGTTAATAAATTTCTAAAGAAATCAATCAAGCATCTGTTACTCGAAATGTGAACAAGGTCATTTCATATGTACTTCTGAGCTCTGTGCTGCATTGTTAGTGTTAAAAGTGGAACTGAGATATTTGGGCATAAAGCTAAAATGAACACTTTTATCTGTCTCGGCACTCTGAGGTAACACTGAGTGGCCAGTAGTTCTCATACTGAGGACCTGTTATCAAAATCTCATGTTTGATCCGAGACTCTTAACCCAAGGATCTGTGATGTTGATTTTTATTAGTATTGGAGAACTGGAAATCACTATTAGGTCAGAGTTATATCATGTATTATCAAGTTCATAAAGTTATTAACTTGTTCAACTGGTTCTGTTAAATGGAATGTGTTCCAGCCAAACCTCAGCTTACACACAGGGAGGATTATAACTCCCTGCACCAATGTTCTGTCAATAGAAAGTTCAGGAACAGGAAGTAAATGGTTCTATTAAATAAGAGAAAAGATTGAACGGCTTTAAAATTTTACATTTAAAAGGGTTCCTGGCTGCCAAAAGTTTACGAATCCCTGCTTTGAGCGATATTGTTTTAGGAATGGGATAAATTAGGATTTTGTAGATAAGCATGATCTTTCTGTGGTTGTTAGGTTCGGCAACTAACCCGGTTGCTTCCCAGCCCTGAGTACAATGTTCTTTTCTGCAAAATATTGTACCTCGTTAACAAAGCAGGTAACAGACCCTTCCTCGAAAATTGGCAGCGATATTACTGAGATTTGTAAGGCATATTTACTACAGGACTTTTTACTATAAACCTATGACTTAAGTATTGTTGGCACTACCTACTTGATCATATGTTCCTCTCAAAGATTGTTTAACAAAAACATCAGTTTTGTATATATGTGCTGCACGTGCTTATTCTTATCCCTACTAGGGTTGCAGGGAAGCCTATTTCAACCAAAACTGGGTGAAAGCAGGATACACACTGAAAAGCTCACCAGACCAACACAGGGCCAAGATACACAACCATTCACACTCAAATCCACACCTAGGGGCCTTTTTTAACAGCTAGTTAGCCTAATGTCTTTGGACTTCAAAGGAAACTAAAATGAATTAATAAAACACTCCTGTGTGTTAGAAACTACACTTCTTTACAGCGGTATAGATCGCATCCATCCAGCTGTACTTGTGATTGTTGAGTCAGTTCACTGGCTTCCTACAAATCAGGTCCTGTCATTAATGTGATTAGACTAAAATACATTATTTCAGTTTTAACACTGTAGCTGTGTAACTCATCAGTGTAAGGCTAACCATGGACCTGAATGTACAACTGCTCTTTATAGAATATAATTTCATTTGCAGGCTTCACACAGCACTGAAGCTGCAATCTTCCACCCATCCTCCAGGCAAATCGTTATCTAGAGTTTCCACGTCTTATTTGACTAACTGTGCACATCTGAGGTTAGCAGTTGCTGGGGTGTAAATATATGTGTATTATAAATATATTTTATTTTAATCAATTTTTAGTTTAAGTACATTGTAAGTTTATTGTACATATATGCACAAACACACACGTGTGGGTGGGGGGGTGATGATGGTGTTTTAAGTGGTGAATTTATCACAGCAATTGTTAGCCTCAGCCTTTTAATACATGCACACTTGCATTTAATAGATTAAGACATTCAATACATTAATAATAGATCACTTATGTCTTTGAGCAACCATTGACACTGAACTGTTTAAGCAAACAATGCTCTTTGGACTTTAGTAGGTATGTTGTATAGTTGAGGTGTGATTTTATGTATACTGGTTGACTGACTATATTGCAGTCGTTTTTTTTTTTTTTCAGACTGTAGTGTGAAATCAACAGCACCTATGTACACTATGCTGTTACATGAAATCAAAAACTACATACAAAAGCCCCAGTGGATATACATAATTTCAACACACAGCATGATAGACATTTGTTTTATATAATAGTCTTTTGACATATGGCATGATAAGACATTTATATTATATAACACAAACTAAGTGGGACAGTGGTGGCTTGGTGGGTGAGATGAGGGCTTACTGACCTATAGGTCCGGGGGTTCAAGCCCCCCACTATCACTGAGTTGTCACTGCTGCCCTCTCAGTGCAGCTAACTGGGTTATCACAGGCCAGCCATGTCTCTCACTGTCTGTGGTGAGAGGCATGTAAAAGAACCATTGCTGTCATTTGTTAAGAGTAGGCCACTGGAATTCCATCAGGGTGTAATGGCCTGGCGAGCTGTCCAGGGAGTACTTTGCCCTCGCCAAGAGTCGGCGCCAGCCTCCCCACAACCCTAATTCGGAGCAGTTCAGAAAATGAATGAATGAAAATAAACTGTCTGCTCATTAAACAGTCACTGATGGAAGAATATTTATTTCTAATGTATATTTAGAAGGATGATTCTTGTGCCAGTACATTGTTTCAACATAGATTTGCTATTTTATTCCTTTTATACCAGGAATCAGTCCTTTCCACTTAATCTTTATGCACTCTCTATTCATTCTGCCTGCCTCGATTGCTACTAATGTGGTGGTCTATTTAAGACATTACTGTACTAAAAAAATGAACTGAAAATCTTAAAAAACAACAGGAAAAGAACACAGGGGCAAAATCTGAAACATATCAACATTAACTTAAAACTGATAGGGTAAGTCATGGGTTCAGTCACAGCACGTGTGAGAAACCGTGGTGAACGCAGAGCTGGAGGATGTTCACAGAAAGAGGAAATAATAATGTGCCTAAAAATGTCTACTGATGCTACTGTGTTTATTTTTATCATGAGAACTCATATGATGTTATCTTACATACACTATCTCTATGATGTTAATATAAATATTTGAAACCTGAAAGGCAGGGAATTCACTAGAAATCATTACTACACACTAAAGATCATCAGTAAATTTACATTCAGTTATTTTAGGGTGGTGAGAGTCATATGTGTTTCTAATGGGCAGTGAATAAATGATATTAAGGCCATCCCATTTCTGATATCTATTCTATCTATGTGTTATTAATAGATATTGCTGTTGTGTTCTTGGTTTTGTTGCTGGGTTTCCTGATTTGCTGTTATGTTTCTGAATTTGTTCTGAGTTTACTGTTGCACTGTGGATTTGGTCATGTGTTTTACACGTATGGACCAGCACCCACGATAGCTCTATCCCTTTTACTCAAGCAAACAATTATAAGACCTTCAGGGCTTTGTGCCTGCTGACAGTTTACTTTGTCAGTCTGTGTGCGCAGTGAATGGGGGGTATGAGTGAGCCATGGTGAAACATGTGATTGATACAGGAAGTGATGTCAACTGCTTTGCTTTTCAAAGGAACAAGCTATTATCCAGTATGACAGAAGGTGATGTGCTGCATGAATCCAGCAGGACACATGGTCAGGCTGGAGTTGTGACAGATGGGACCATTGTTAACACACAAACTGTTTGAGGGCCAAAAGTTCAAGCCTGGGTAATCATTATGAATGTGATGAATAGGGGATTCATTTTGTTTAACTGATCATGACAGAAACGTGCTAAAGTAGGTGAAGGTTATATCTGCTCAAGTTAATGTGGTAAGTAAAGTAGTATGTAGTAGTATGGTGTGTTTCATTTCAAGATATCCTGCATATCCTTATACAGGTAAATATCAAATAAACAATGTTCAAATTTTACCTGATGATATAGGAATAATATAGAATGTTTAAGTATAGCACCAATTCTTTATCTGTTAAGAATGTTATCAAGACCACTACTGGTGTGAAAGAAACTGAAATTATCACCAGGTATATTAGATCTCGGCAGCCTGGATCAGGCACTTACTTTGGTAACAACTGGACTGAGACCAATCTGGTATGGCTGGACTACCATTTTCTTCCATACAGCACTTTCTTGACCTTGAAGAAAGTGACCTAGCCATACCTAATTTTTATGTGTAGTAAGGCCAACCATATAGAAAATATGGCCTGAACAAACTTTCCTGTTTAAGTAAAGTCAAAGGTCAAGGTCACAGTGACTTAATGTTTGTACACAACACTCCCTCTTTGCTCTTTTGCCACTACATGTGAGGAAAAGCTTATGGGAAATATGGCCCATACAATCTATTTCTTTGAAGTGGGGTCAAAGGTTGAGGTCACACCGACCTAATGTTGGTACGATACACTCCGCCTTACCACCCTACTTATATACTCCAGGTGTATCAGAAGTTACAGCCTGGACAAGGATGGGTAGCAATGGATGCACAAAAAGATGCATGGACGGACACACAGACAGACTGATTACTACCAGGTGTCTGCATTATGCGGGGCCCTAATAAACATTCATTCTTTGGGGCAATCCGGAATAGCCAATTAGCCTAATGTGCATGTCTTTGGACTGTGAGAGGAAACCCACACAAGCACAGGGAGAGCATGCAAACCCCACACAGAAATACACTTGAAATGGAGTCGCTGACCATGGGGCTCAAACCCAGGACCTCCTTGCTCTGAGTTGAAAGTGCAAAACCACTACGACCCCTTGCCCCCAACCCCCCTCAAGCAATATATTTAATACTATAAAGCTATTTCAAGTTAAGCTCAGTTTAGGGTGAACAGTGAAATGCAAATGATTCTTTAATAATTCCACTGAAGAAATTTCCAGGGCATATTTGTGTGTTAGTTAAACAATGGCTTTTTGAAGAGAGCTGTGAGTAATAAAATTATCTCAACTGGAAAAACTGGTGTTAAGAGCAGATTTCTTAGAGCAATATTCAAACAGTTGAGAAATTAAAGGAATAACAGCCAGTTCGTACTGGGTTTGAGTCCTGGGATCGGGCATTCCGTGTGAAGTTTGCATGTTCTTCCTGTGTTTGTGTGGGTTTCCTCTGGGTATTCTGGTTTTCTCCTGCAATCCAAAAACATGCACATTAGGCTAATTGGCTGTTCTAAATTGTCCCTACATATGAGTGTGAGTGTGAATAGTTGTGTGTGCTGCCCTCTGATAGACTAGCAAGCTGTTCAGGGTGCGCTCCACCTTCGCCCAGAGTCGGCTGAGATAGGCTCCAGCCTTCCTGTGACCCTAGTAGGATTAATCAGTTTGGCAAATGAATAAATAATCTCATCATGAACAGCTGGGAGATTATCGATGTGTTAAATGCCACTCTGCATGACCAGCATTTAAACTGAGGGACTATATTTCAGGAAAACTCTGTTTTAAATAATAATAATAATAATAATAATAATAATAAATAATAATAATAATAATAATAATAATAATAACAATAACAACAACAACAATATCAATCACAATCCTTATCAATCACAAGGCTGATTTACACAACAAGTAAAGGAATAAAAGAAATAATATTCATAGAAGAGAAAGGGCTTCTATTCAGATTTGAAAGTAGAGAAAGAAGAGCACTCCAGAATCTGAGGCACTGTGTGTAGATTATAGTTGAATTGGATTATCTGAGTTGAATAGTAAAGGGTCAATGGTTCATAAAAAGACATACAGTTATGCAGGGCTTTGAAGGTGAGAGGCAATTTTGTATGGTTCATCCCTCCAGTACAGTTACAGTAAAGTTCATGTCTATAAGTCTGAAGTTTGAGTGAAGGGTGAAAGGATGTATTTCAGGGCTATTCAATTAATTTGGAATGGGGGCCGGATCATGAAAAGAATCTGAACCTACGAAATATGGCTTGAAAAACATTTGCAGATACAGTAAATTAACATTGAAGTGTAGATAGTGTATTTTGCAAAATCCTAATAAAATTAATGCATTGTATTGTATCAAGGCACAGAGGCCCAAGGCATTTCTACAGTCAAATGAAAAAATACACCACATTGAGTAATCAATCCAGGTGAGCCATATCACAGATATTTAGAATTTTTAACTAACGGACAACATCCTCTTAAGTTCACACAATAGTCCCAAAAAATACAACATGAGTGTAGGATGATATTAAATAGAACTATAATAACATGTGTGTGATTAGTATTTTATCAAGGCATATTCCAACTGTAAATGATGATAATAATAAGAAGAAGAAGAAGAAGAAAAAGAAGAAGAGGAAGCATTCGTGAATATAAAGACAGAAAAGTAAAGCATTCAATTATAATTTTAACAAAAAGAGGCTAAAGAAGAAGAGGAGGAGGAAGAATAGGAAGAAGTGAATAATAAGACAGAAAAGTTCAGTTTTAAATAATATAATAATAACAAAAAAAAACAATGCGTATATCAACACACAGACATAATACTTTAACTGTCAATCTTAATTACTAATTTGATGAACAGAACTGTTACTTAACTGATTTAGTAACCAACATTTGACATCTAATAAGAAAAATTTCATTTTTTCGATTTAGTAAGAGCACTGAAGTCAGGTGCAAACAATGGTACAGATGCGCGGAGTGAGAGATGGGCGATTATGAGATTTAATTGCATTTATGTGTGAGAATGACAAGTCCTAAAATCTTTTAGTGGCAAGTATCAGAGATCAATGTTATCATGGGGTTTCTTAAAATACCTTCTGAAATTATATTCCTTACATACTGATATGCACTCACTGCACAACAGACAGGGGTTCGAGCAGACAGATATAAATACATACTGCTCTGTCTATTCACTGTTAACCCACCTGTTCTCCGAATCGACTTTTTATTTTATTTAAAGTAGAAAGAGACATTTTGTCCAAATGACCAGACTACTGTGCTAACGTTAAAAAGATTATCGTTGGGAAGAGCGCATGTAGGGCGGAGACCTCAAAAGTCCATGATAATAGGTTGTGACACAGTGAGGCAGGGCTAACCTGGAAACAGTTGTGCACAGAATAATCCAAAAACAGTAACTTCAGATATTTGTAATTTATTATTTATTATTTAATTTTACTTTTTAAAATAATAGGGTAGCAAACTCTAATTTGCCAGTACAAATTGCCACATGGATCAGCCCCAGCCCATGGGCCACCAGTTGAATGGCCTGAATGTATTGAGACTTGCAGGCGTTACTGGTCTGGAAAACAAGAAATTCTTCAAGAAATTCTTTATCGAGCATGAAATAATATAATTATTATTGTAATATAATTTCAAATTCACACATTCTAGCAGAGAGAAGTTATAAAACACTACCACCGCCACCCAAAATGGAGGCATAGTGATCACCAGCATTTGGTCCTTCTGTTTGTTTGTTTGTCAGTTTTTCTGTGAACAAAATCCTGACCACACCCATACATGGATTTTCACCAAACTTGGTGGGTGCACTGCCCTACCTGTGTTCCAGATATTATTTGATTTTGGAATGTTAAGGTCAAAGGTCAAGGTCAGGGCAAGGTCACAAAGTTTTGCAGATAGAGCCCTTGTAAAGTTGAAACAAATGCAGATAGACATACTTTTACTATGGAAAAACTAATTAAAAAAACATATTTATTGACTTTTAAATGAGACAATTAGCTTTGACCTTGCGAGACCTTGAAAGGTCAAACCCCAGCCATCTAGTAAAACCTTAAAATGAGTGAGTTTGTTTTCTCTCTGATTTGGTCACGGTCACATACTATAGAATATTGAAAAAGATGAGCAAGTGGGTGATTAAAACCAGTTCCTATATAGGGCCTATGTGCTACATTATCCATGCTGTGGAATGGAGGTATGAGTGCCCCTCTAGTCTTAAGTTTTTAATAATAGTACAGCCCTCAACTTTAAAGTGTGTTAAATATAGTACCTCTGACCAAAAAGTAAAGAAACAAATTCATCCGGTGTTTCCTTTGAAACAGGAAGCTGGCCCACTGGGTCTCCTGTCCGTTGGAGCTGACTGATAGATGGCTTCTTGGCAGGATCACAAACTTAACGTGAAAGTTGCACAAAGTAAAACATCAAGCAAAAAGTCTCCTGCAGTGAACTGCAATAAAATAACCATTCTTCTAATCTGCATTAACATTTGATACCAGGCCATCATTTCATTATGATTGCCAAGTATACAATATTTATTTCACTATATCATTGCTAAGCCTTCATAGCCTTTGAGCATGTTCTCGAATCTGATCGTCTGTTCTAACAATATATTGATGCAAAATACAACTATCTGAATGAGATTCATATAGAATTTCACATTTATAATTTCAGTACTTATTACACACCTGCAGACAGTTTTATTAGTTCTGAATAAATCTACTATCTGAATTAAAATCTACTCACTTCTAGAAATATGGACGCAAGCACCATCACTAATAATCATACACAGCAAATGTAACCGTATAATCAAGATTTCATTTGTGGTTTGCTCTTCAGAATGTGTAAGCTGCCTATTACTGCACACTAAAAATTTTTTTCCTTTATTATTGGAGTATATCGTTTATTCTAAACCCTTACTTACACTACTACATGTAATTAACTTCCTGAAAGATGTTAATGTAACATGTGTAAGTCTCAAATGGTTTAGATGACTCATCTGGTACACTCTGCTTCTGCTTCTGCCAATTCCCTGAGCCAATTTTATCCTTGCAATTTCAGATATTAATTATTAGTTATTTTTGCAACTATTTTTCCCTAGTATAATTGTGGAAAGTTAGTTGTGTTTTTATTTATAACAAAACACTTTGATTTTGCAACGTATTATTAGGGAGTGAAAAGTGATGCTACATCAATGTACTCAAGTTTGACGTGAATTTTTATAGCTATCTCATATCGGACGTTAGATAGACTCCTCCTCCGCTCACCACCAATTTTATCTATTATGGACTAAATACAAAACACGACTAATTTTAGCAGGTAAAATAATAGAATTAAAACACACGCATGCTAAATAGAGACCAACAAACTTACTGCTAGGGCTGTTGTGGGTTTAACCTCTTGAGACCCTGCTGTCCTCATACGGGGACATCGTATTTCCTCCCTGTTATGTTGTGTTTATGTCCCTGCAAGATCCTCATATGAGGACCATTGGTTATTACTCTTTTGCCAAAGTTCTTTCTGTTTGAAGACATCGATCAGGTTTAGAAGTTATCTGGTGCTAATAAACAGAAAAGGTGTGGAGAAATGACAAAATACACAACACTGGGGTTTGGGTCTTAAAAGGTTAAGAAGAAAAAAGGTATCTACATTTAGCTAGCCATAGCTTCCTCAGATCAGAACCCGGCTGTCTATCTGCAAAAAAACGACAAGGGAGACTTTTTGGAGGACAACAGCGTGCAGATTCCGGCAAGGACTCCATTACCATCAATCTATTCTGGTTTAAATGTGCTGGGTTTGAGTAACACACTGTGGATATATAAGATTTAGGTCCTATTCTGTTTGGCTGCGTTACCTGAGGACTATCGACCCTACAGATTTAATTTTGTGTGGGTTTCCTCCGGGTAATTTCGTTTCCTCCGACAGTCGAAAGACATACACATTAGGCTAACTGTCTGTTCCAAATTGCCCCTAGGTGTGTATGTGACAATGAATAGTGGTGTGCTGGCCCTGTGATGGTCTGGGGAGCTGTTCAGGGTGTACCCCGCCTTCACCTAGTATCAGCTGAGATAGACTCCGGCCTCCCTACGGCCTTTTCCGTTACACTGTAAACCATCATACAGTATATTCTTAAATCCAGAAAACAGAAAGACTGTTTCCCCCTATACTGGATATTGTCGAGGTTCCACATGTTTAACTTGGCGAATATTAAAAGTTTAATGACCAGAAGAGCTGTGCTGTGTTGGGAACAAGGGAAATACCTAAATGTGCAAGCAGTGCATGGGGACCCCTACGCCAGGAATACTGCTAATAGCTCACACTGAACGTCAACGTGGCCATTGAAAGCTGGGTCGGTGTGGGCGCCCCCTAGTGGACAAACTGCGCTTTTGCGTAATGAACAGATGCAGGATTTCCTGTGATATGATGCAATATGAGATCAGACTAGCAAAGTGCCTGGATCCAGATAATCATGTTTCACAGCAGTGCAAATGACTCAGCAGTTATCTCACACCGAGCTCTCATTCACTGTCTGCCCATGATGTCTATTTCTCCATTCTATGAATGGAGTGTTACTCTCTTTCAACTTCCTCGCGCGTTCAACACCGAAATCAGCGACGTAACAGAATCAAACCTTTTATTCTCGGGTATAAAGTCTTATAATTACCGATTCGCGCTATTTTAACAGCGCGAGAGGTTTAAATGCGAGTAAATGTAAGCAGAGATTTATGACATAGTACTCTGGAGCGTACTATCGCACACTGACGTAATGTCATAGGCGAGCTTTGCACTGGGAACGTACCATTCCTACGAATTGTAAGGGGGCAGACGGTGACCTAAAGAATGCTTTCGGGAAGCCAGTGAAAAAGCTGTCTGCGATTGACATGAATGACAACTATTTACCCTTAAATCGTATATGTTTACCAGGGAAAAATAGCTTAATAGGGGCTGAAATGTTTTAAGAAAGTAACGCCAGGTGATTGTCGCCCCTCTGAAGGGAATGGTACGGTCCACTCTGCCTCGAGCCCCCTTTTTTTTCCCATCCTCCTCCAGTGACTGTAGGTGTCGAGCTCTCCGGGTCTTCCGCTCATTAATACCACAGCGATGTGTTTAACCGAACCGAACTACTATCTCTGGCTCGTATCGTGTAGTTAAATCGGAGTTTGTAAACAACTTACTTGTTTCCAAGCTTTCGAGAGCCGGACAGAGTGCGGAAAGCGAGACGGTAGCTTCAGTCCCATGTTGTCGCCGAATCAGAACGAACATGCCCGCTCCAAAGATCCGGTGAAATACGGCGAACTGGTCATACTGGGGTGAGTGATGCAACGGCAGCACATGGCCACTTTATCCCCGCTGGAGGGTGTAATAAAGGCTTTAACCAACGGTGTGTTTAGTAAAAGTAGCCTAGTAACGCTAACTGTACTGTCAATATGTGTAATAACAAGTGTATAACAACTCCAGGTACTCTAACATCCCATAATAACACACAATAAGGCGTATTACTTACTAATATTGGATTTTAATACGTAACTGACACATAAATTATAATAAATGTGTACTAAAATTCATTTTCTAAGCTGCTTAATCCTATTCAGGGTCGTGGACTCTGGGCGAAGGTGGGGTACATCCTGCACAGGGTGCCAGTCCACTGCAGGGCCAATACACACACAGCTAGAGGCAGTCCGGAACACCGTTTGCATAATGTGCATATCTTTGGACCGGTGGAGGAAACCTGAGTACTCGGTGTGCTCGAACCCAGGATTCTTTACCGTGGGACGGACGTGCTAACCACCACGTCACCGCACGGCCCCGCGGTTATTTCGTGCTCGTTAATCCAGTGATGGAAGTGGTCGAATGAGTGCGGGCTTGTTGGGGTGGTTCAGGCCTTGCGTAGCACGTCAGAAGGTTGTGTGTTCCAGGCCCAGTGTGGTTGGGCTGTGGTTGGGTTTTCAGGCATCATTTGTGGGCTTTTTAAGAAAAAAACTACTATGTAAGATTTTTGTTATTGTTATTTACTGTAGATTTCACAGTGTTTATATTTTACAGTACAACAAATTCATAGTTACAGCATTTAAACCAGATTAAAACTCACGTTAAACTCAGGACAATTTTATCCATGTGGCACTTTTTAAAGTGTCTTAAGAGAGGTTCAGCTGTAGACCCTTTCAAACAAGGGGTGACATTGCTAGGGGGAAAACTTAAAGGAACCACAAACTTTAAAGGAAACCAATCCTCATCTGAGCTAAACTGATTAGTGAGATTATAAATAAATGAATCTTCTCTTTTAGTTCTCTTTACCATTAGTCAAACAGCACAGCCATAACAATCCCAACAGTTCTCTAAAAGCAGTTGACGGATGCTTCACATGAACACTGGTAGCAGAACATCCGTGGTTGTGGTGTAACCGGAAAATATGGACATGAATTGATGACAGGACTAAAACTGTGCCTTATAATATGCTGTACATTCTGTCTAGCACACACTGTATATAAAATATAACGAATCTTTTGGGATTGATTCTGTCTCCTGCTGGTGTACACAGACTCCATGGGTGGCAGGATAAATTAGTGGGTCTTTTTGCCAGGTCTGTCACGATGTGATACAGTAAACAATGGTAAAATAAAGCCATGTGCATTGTTTCAAGTAGTAATAGTTATGGCTGCTCTGAGCCGGTTTTGATAAGCCATGCATGCAGTGATTATAATATGCATTTATGTGCATGCATATTGTGTAAAGAATTTAATAGATATGTTATAATAAAGCATTTATATATGTATG
>JAQMYF010000002.1:11197800-11212520 GCA_030014195.1 Neosilurus mollespiculum | reverse complement strand
TGTGTGTGTGTGTGTGTGTGTGTGTGTGTGTGTGTGTATATATATATATATATATATATATATCTTGAGTTTGTGGAAATTTGTGAATTATAAAAAAAAAATCAAGAATAAATTTTGGCTCGTACCACCCAGCCCTAGTTTCATGTAATTTACTCTTAAATTTCAAGTCGTTAAGAGAGTGTATTCAACTGCGCACATGATCCCAAGAGCTGTAGTGTCAGGCACTGATCAGCACTTTGCATTTCTCTAGTGTTTCAGGACCAACAAACAAACTGCTGTGTTCAAACTAAGTAATAAATCAAGATTGACGCAAACTGTAGGCTTGACTGAGTTACAGGACATATTCAGACAGTACAGTGACACAGAAATCAAACTGGATCATTATTTGGCTGATTGAGATTATCATGTTTGAGTACAATGTAAACACTTGTGCAGTATCCTCACAGTAACAATACACATTGGTGGTATTCCATTATTTAATACTCACTCACTCTCTCATGTGCCGAACCACTTAATCCTATTAGGGTTGGGTCTCAGCCGATACTGGGCAAAGGTGGGGTACACCTTGAACAGCTTGCCAGACCATCACAGGGCAACACGCACACAATATCTCACACCCAGGGTCAGTTTGGAGCAGCCAATTAGCCTAATGTGCATGTCTTCGGATTGTGGGAGGAAACCAGAGTACCTGGAAAAAACCCACGAGAGCACGGGGAGAACATGCAAACTCCACACAGTCATGCCCGGGCCTCAAACCCATGACCTTGCTGTGAGGCACACGTTTTAACCACTTCACAACTGTGCCACCCTGTATTATCTAAAAGATTAATTGTAATATTACATTGGAAAGATTTTTGTTAGGATATCTCCCTTGAATTGTTGCATAAGCAGGTCATTGTATTATATTTAAGAGTAATAAAATGTATATTGCATTAGTGATATCTATGCAGCAGACACGCCGAGGGAGAAATGTTTATTCAGCTGAATCACTTCAATCAGAACATTTCTACTGGAATGTTCATGAGTTTTGCATGACTGTGTACTTGCTCTGTGTTTATCTGTAATAGATAAAAATGAGTTTAGGTTTAACTGTGTAATCAATGCTGTAATCAGCTGCACATGACTAGTAATATTTTATTTAGTACCTAGTAATATGTAAGCCTTTTAAGCCAGCATCAAAATAGAGGAGGAAAGGTTTTTGAATATTTTATTGTGTGAGAGAGAGAGAGAGAGAGAGAGAGAGAGAGTGTGAGAGAGAGAGGGTGTGTGTATGAGGGTGTGGGTATGCATGTGCGCTGATGCGAACACTGGTTCTGCTGTGCTGCTCTTCTGTCTCTGCTGTCTCACTGTGCAGTGCTGAAGTGGCACATTGACCAGTCTGGACACGGTCAATGTTTTTGCACCACTGCGAGCAGTGCAGACATTTTACAAAGCTGACTCACAAATGTGGCCAATATCGATAGAGTAAACCTCACTATCGTGTGTGTGTGTGTGTGTGTGTGTGTGTGTGCAGACCTCTGTCCCATGAAAAATGAGTATGACTATAAATTGGTATGAAACACTTTAATCTGAACTGTAATGTGTTGAACCTTTCAGACGGTACAAACTTTTCCAAACATCAAAATCTGACTGGCTCCTGTATTTAGTCCAAATTTATTATTACCTACACACAACCGTGCTTTTCTGAGCTACCCGAAATATACAGCAAACACATGTCAGAGCTCATAGGACAGGCTTGTGATTACCTTTGGGGCTGCTGAAATAAAAACCGGCCGAACGTCTCTCTGCAGTTTCCCATGCTTGGGCTCAGTTGTGCTGCTTGACACTGATAGCTGCAGGAAGAACAAAGGAGCCTTTCTGTGGCAGCACCAGACTGAAGGCTGCAGAGACTAAATGCCAAACTGAGTTAGTGTGCCTGAAGCATTCAGAGAGCCTTGGAGAAACAGAGCGCGTGGAACACCGGAGAGATCTCTTTACCTATTAAGGGGCACCACGTGCATCTTAAATTATCTGAAAGCCTCTTAAGTGAAGCCTTCTCATCGTGTTTTCATCCTCGTCTTATAATCCGGCAGTGGAAAAGAATCCCCCTGTTTATACTGTAAGACTTGGAGTCGAACCTCTGAGAACATGACTAGACCAGACACGTTTCTGACTAACACCATGCATGATGGCATTTATTGTATGTACCACCTCTAAAACATGTCATAGCACAAATGTGTATTGTTAGAGATAATAGGTATCTGATCCTTGGTTTCTAACACACTTCTCTGTATGTTTTAGTGGAGTATGGGTGCTTTCGCAAGAAATTACCCTGCCAGTCGAAAGAGTTTAAGGAACATAAACATTTGATATTCACTCAGTGCTCTTTGAATTTACCGTGCACAGAATGAAAACCATTTATTTTGACTAAAACAATTTTTTCGAAATAAAACAGGGTGATATGGAGGGAATTGACTGTGATAAATATTTTGGCAGTGATTCCTGGCACAGAGAGAAAGAGAGAGAGAGAGAGAGAGAGAGAGAGAGATTATTTGAACAGATGCAAAGAAATATCGCTCACTCGCTCACTCATTTGCCAAACCGATTAATCCTACTAGGGTAGTGGGGAGGCCGGAGCCTCTCTCAGCTGACACTGGGCAAAGGCAGGGTACATCCTGAACAGCTCACCAGACCATTGCAGGACAACACACACACACAACCCTTCACACTCACACCTAGGGGCATTCTGGAACAGCCAATTAGCCTTATGCGCACATCTTTGGACTGTGGGAGGAAACCGGAATGCCCGGCGGAAACCCATGCAAGCACGGGGAGAACATGCGAACTCCACACAGAAACGTTCGAGCCCAGGAATTGAAACCAGGACCTTCTTTTAGAAATCATGTAAAGTTAATCAATTGTCAGTAAAAATGTCAAATGGTCAAGTTTACTGGTGACCATTTTTTTGTCGTGCTTTTTATTTGATTATGTATGTATATTTCTTTTTCATCACCAGGTACAATGGCTCCCTTCCTGGTGGAGATAAGGGGAGGAAGAGAAGTCGCTTTGCTCTGTACAGAAGGGCAAAGGCTAATGGTGTCAAGCCAAGCGCTGTGCATATTCTCAGCAACCCACAAGACAGTAAGGTGTGTAAAGCAATTTAACAAAAGTGGGTTCAGGACAATTCGATTCATTCCAGGTGTTTTGAACATCCTGGTGTTTATTGCACTTATCCATTTAAAATGGCTATAAAGCATTGCACTGATGTATCACTGGGTTGTAATTAAAGAGGTGTGACCTTTTGTTTCAGGCGGTTAATAGCAGGGGGCAGCACAGTATCTCCTTCACTCTCTCTAGGAATCAGACTGTGGTGGTGGAATACTGTCATGATGATGACACAGATATGTTCCAGGTGAGACTCTGAAAATATCCACTGGCGATATTGGCATTATCATGTGATTTGACGGTTTGAGTGCTATAAAAAAGGTTGTTGGATCTGATTGGGAGAAATTGAAATGTGTATGCAGAACTATTTGTGCAGAATGTGTGTAGAAAT
The DNA here is from genome assembly GCA_030014195.1 of Neosilurus mollespiculum. Classification (NCBI taxonomy): domain Eukaryota; kingdom Metazoa; phylum Chordata; class Actinopteri; order Siluriformes; family Plotosidae; genus Neosilurus; species Neosilurus mollespiculum. The sequence goes on along the minus strand of JAQMYF010000002.1, from coordinate 11,208,985 downwards.
CATTTCAGTATGTTTGAAGGCATCTTTATAGCCTTTCATTACATGTCCCTAGGACCATTCCAGGGGAGGCATGATGCTGTAGTGGTTAGTATATCCGCCTTACAGCAAGGAGGTCCTGGGCTCAAATCCCGGGGATTGTGCGTTTCTGTGTGGAGTTTTCTACACGTGCTTCCTCCGGGTACTCGGGTTTCCTCCTACAGTATAAAAACATGCACATTAGGCTAACTGGCTGTTCTAAATTGCCCGTAGGTGTGTGTGTGTGTGTGTGGATTGTTGTGTGTGTTTGTTGGTCCTGTAGTTTGGCAAGCTGTTCAAGGTGTACCCTGCCTTCGTCCTGTGTCGGCTGAGATAGGCACTGATCTCCCCGTGACCTTAGTAGGATTAAGCCTCTCGGCCAGTGAGTGAGAATGAGGACCTTTACACAGCACTGTATGCTTTATGACTCTGTCGACGGCAGGGAGTCGTCTCATTAACCTTTATGTAATGATCTGGATCTGTTGGATTTTGGTTTCCAACAGTACCAGAGATTACCAACATATAGTATACATTATTTACGTATATATACTTATAAAGCAAGATATACTTCCGGTATGTTATTTGCTGGGTTGGTATCTCTGTAACTGTCTCAAAAATATATAATAGCAGGTTATCATCGAAGTGTTTGGATTAAATTGAATGTAAAACGTCATGCTATGCAATGGACACTAATTAAATCGCTTTGTTTGCGTTGTTCCTAGATCGGCCGTTCAACTGAAAGCCCCATAGACTTTGTGGTGACGGATACACCCGGTGGATCAAAAGAGAGCGAGGACTCTGTTGCACCCAGCACTATCTCGCGCTTTGCCTGCAGAGTGGTGTGTGAGCGCAACCCCCCCTACACTGCCCGTATTTTCGCAGCTGGCTTCGACTCTTCCAAGAACATTTTCCTTGGGGTTGGTATTCCACACTGGCTTTTGGAAATGTTTGTGTAATTTTGAGATTTTTTTTTCTTTTACTTATAACAGTACTGCATGAAACAGGCAATATATGGGTTTCCATCACGTTTTGCACGCTGTCAGCAGAAGCGAGTGCAGCAGGACGGTCTTCCATGTGCTGCTCCTGTAATGTAGTTATAATAATGGATCACTACACTTATTGTATGTGTTATCAGACTCCTCTCTTTACAATGTGTTGAGAGAGATTTCCTTTCAGAGCTCAAGTGGTCAAGAGTGTGAAATGATCTGGGTGAAGCACTGGTCTCTTGTTCCATCTTGTGATTTGCATCAAAGCTAATGAAGAACAGGAAAAGCAGGAAAAAGCAGTGGATTAAGTAGAAGGGACAACAAGTTCATGTATCCAGGCCATTGTTGTTATTATTAATTATTATTGTTGTTGTTAGCTGGACAGTGGACGAGACCAAGTAGGCTAGCATTGCACCTGATTTTATTATTTGCTGTTCAGTAATCGGGGAAGCACAGCGGCATAGTGGTCAGCACGCTCTCCTCACAAAAAGATGGGTGTTTCTGTGTTGAGTTTGCATGTTCTCCCTGTGCTTGAATGAGTTTCCTCCAGGTGCTCATGTTTCCTCCTACAGTTCAAAGAAATGCACATTAGGTCAGCTGTCTACTCTAAATTTCCCATAGTTGTGAATGTGAGTGTGAATGGTTGTTTGTGTCTGTGTTAGTTTCTGTACCAGTTTCTTTGAATAAATGAATAGAAGAAATTGGGAAGAGAAAGATTGCAGTGCGCATAAAGCAGCCACATTTGCGTTTTCCCTTGCGTAAAACAAAAACATAAACCACATGATATGTAAAATATGTAGACAAATCCACATGTGGCTCTCATTCTAATCCAAAAATTGAATCTAAACACTAGTAAACAGAAAGGTATTTACTGTAGATACTAGGGTGTGTCTTAACAATATGGGAAAATTTTACCTTTAGTATTTTATACTGGCCATGTTAAATTATTGTGACACTTCATACAAAAACTTCAAATATAAATTTGAGGCAGATAACTCAGTATTTGCTACTTGCTCAATGCGGCCCAAGTTTAGCATCTAGGTGCCAAGTCTAGCGCTCAAGACTATATAATGCGATCTTGGAATTGGATCAAACTTTTCTTGAAAAGGATCCACAAAAAGAGGGCAGTGGTGGCGCGGTGGTAGAGTGCTGGATTACTGATCTTAAGGTTGGGGGTTCAAGCCTCATTGTCAATGGATTGTCACTGCTGTACCCCCAATTATCAAAGGCCATCCATGTCTCTCACTGTTTATGAGATGGGCACCAGCCTCCCCGGGACCCTAATTAGGATTAAGCGGTTCAGATAATGATGAATGGACTCACAGCAATGGGAAGCAGAACATTCATACAAAGAGGCTCAAGCTATTGTACGTTCCTTGCGAGTGACATGATTTGTCAGAAAGAGCAGTGGCTCCCATGCAGTCTTTCACTGAATCTCTGGCCCACAATGAAGAACAGAAACAGTTTGTTTTGCAAGAAGTCGAAGTAAATTCCCAAAAGCAGTAAATGGAAATTTTTTTGTTATCATGTAATTTTTACAAATACTAAAAAACTATTTGTGCTTTGAGCAAGTTCTAAATCCACTTCGATTTTTGTCAAATTTACCATGTAGCCTGTTTCTCCTATATAGCACACAATGAAAAGCTGGTCAGCATTGATTTCAAAACTTTGAAATTCAGACACACCCTAGAACATACCATATTTCCTCCTGCAGTCCAGACACATTGTCCATTAGGCTAATTGGCTGTTCAAAATGGCCGTTCCCATTGCAGGACCAACACACACCTACTGTGCATATTTTTGGACTGTGGGAAAATACCAGAGTACCCGGAGTAAACCCACACAAGCACGGGAGGCAAGCTTGATTAATACTTGTGATCTGAGGAGAGAACTGCGGCTCATATCCAAATGTTTGGCAGTGAATATGGCCGAGTCAGATAGATTTCTATGCAACCAAAACAAGGAACAAGGCTCAGGCTTTTACTTACCTAATCAAAAGAACAATCAGGCAAATCCGAAAGAAGAAAATTATTATATATTAGTTGTGTGTGTAAATATAGAAATGTAGAAAGGAAATGGGGCCGCAGAAGATTTTTATTTGAGGGAAGATGTGTTCTAAATATTTTAAGATGTGGGTTTGAACTTCCAGTTTAATTTTTTTTCACAGTTTCGATAGTGGGATATTTATAGGTCAGAACTAATATTTTGCAAACTTGAGAGCAGCTCTGCTAACTGGTTCCTCTTTGCAAGGTTATAAATCCTCAAAACTTCACAGAGCTCTTTCTGGTAGCTATGTACACCATATGGTCAAAAGTTTGTGGACACCCGACCATGTCAGAAGCACACAGTTGTGTAGAATATCTATGTATGGTATTGAATTTCCCTTCACTGGAACTGAGACCCAGACATGTTCCAGCATGACCGTACCCTTGTGCACAAAGTGAAGATGTGGTTTACCAAGGCTAGAGTACAAGGATTTAAGGGCAGTGGTGGGTGGCTCAGTGGTTAGTGCCCTGGGTTACTGATCAAAGCTGCCACCTTGAGCAAGGCTCCTAACCCTCAATTGCTCAGTTGTAGAAAAAAAAAGTAAGTTGCTCACATAAATTTAAAGGTAAAGCTAAATGTAAAGGAATGTCCTGCACAGAGCTGTGACCTGAACCCCACTGGACACTTTTGGGATGAACTGGAACATTAACTGCACTCCAAGTCTTCTTGTGCAACATTAGTGCCAGACCTCACTAATGCTCTTGTGGCTGAATAAACTAATCCTCACAGCCTCGCACCAGAATCGACTGCAAAGCCCTTCTTAAAGATTGGAGGTTATTATAACGGCTTAAAGAATACTAAATGTAGAATATGATGCTTAAAAAGTACAGATGAGTGTAACGGTCAGGCATTCACATATTTACAGGGTTTGTGTTAGAGATAAGCCCTGCAATGGCCTGGTGAGCTGTCCAGGGTGTATTCTGCCCTCGCTCAGAATAAGCTGAGATGGGCGCCAGCCTCCCTGCAACCCTACTTAGGATAAAGCGGTTCAGAAAATGAATGAATGAATGTTAGTTATTTAGGTTGTCTTACTGGACATTATTACATTCCCTTTTATATATTTTTTGTCTAATCCTTCATATCAATTTATTTCTGCAGGAAAAAGCAACAAAGTGGAAGAATCCAGATGGTCAGATGGATGGCCTCACAACCAACGGAGTACTGGTGATGCATCCACAAGGTTTCCCAGAAGAGTCCAAGCAGGGCATGTGGAGGGAGATTTCTGTTTGTGGGAATGTCTATACTCTGAGAGAGACCAGGTCTGGCCCCATCCGTGGCCAACTGGTAAGAAATATCACTAACCATAACCATTTACTTTGGTCACTACTACAGTAGGCTACAGAGGAAACAGGATGTTTTTCTTTATCCAGAAATAATGGAAGTACACATTCGGAATACATAAATACAGTTACATAAAGACAGTATATTCGATATCTAGTGTGGTGTTTGCAGCAGTCAAAAAAGTCTAACACAAATAAAGTACATTTAGTCATGAAGATCTGTGCTTCACTGTACCAAGAAAAGTATTATTTTAAAATACATCACAATTTACTCACTCACTCATTTTCTGAACTGCTTACTCCTACTACTGAGGTCTCAGCCGACACAGTGGGCAAAGGTGGGGTATACATTGAACAGCTCACCATCGCAGGGCAACACACAACCATTCACACTCATGCTCACATCTAGAAGCAGTTTGGAACAACCAATTTGCCTTATGTGCATGTCTTTCGACTGTGGGAGGAAACCAGAGTTCCCCATAGAAAACCCACGCAAGCACGGGGAAAACATGCAAACTCCACACAGAAAATCCCTGGCCAAGCCCGGGACTTGAACCCAGGATTTTCTTGCTGTGGGGCGGACATGCTAATCACTACACCACCATGCCTCCCGTCACACCTTATCAAAAAGATTTTTTTTCCAATACTGTAGAGCCTGCTGGCATGACTGCCACATGAGAATGAGTAGTTTAATTACCCTGCAAAAATTTAGTATATTCTGTTTATCATGATTGCTAAGTTGTTAAACATGTGTCAAGCCTGTGTTTGATTTTATTTAGTTTTCTCTCATGCTGATACTTTTTTTAATTACTTTAGGCTCAGGGGGAAAGCAGTGCCCTGAAGGATGGCTCTCTGGTAGACCTGTGTGGTGCAACCTTGTTGTGGCGTACAGCTGAAGGCCTGCTTAAAGCACCCACTTTGCGTCACCTGGATGCACTGCGCCTGGAGCTGAATGCAGCGCGTCCGCAGTGCCCAGTAGGCCTAAGCACACTGGCATTCCCCAGCCTACCCCGTAGCCACAGCCTGGAGGAACGCCAGCCTTGGGCATACCTTACCTGTGGCCATGTTCACGGCCGTCACGACTGGGGCCAGAAGCCTGAGCACAGCCGTGAGCGCGAGGGAGGCCCCAGCACAGGCGGCAGACGGGAGTGCCCGCTGTGCCGATCACTGGGGCCCTATGTGCCCTTGTGGCTGGGCTGTGAGCCTGCATTCTACATGGACGCAGATGCTCCCACTCATGCTTTTGTTCCCTGCGGCCACGTGTGCTCAGAGAGGACGGCAAAGTATTGGGCTGAGACATCGCTGCCACACGGGACCCATGCCTTCCAGCCCATATGCCCATACTGCTCCACACCTCTGACAGGCATACCTGGCTTCACCCGCCTCATCTTTCAAGGGCCAATAGATTGACAAGTAGCCACAGGGGTACACAGTATAATAGGAGTGCTTTCTTGGGTGTGTATTCATACTGTAAATACACATGCTGAAATCACATGCAAATGTACCGTAGCTTCTTTAGTATATGCACACACATAACTCAGTATGTGTATTCTACATTTGAATGCAGCCCTAAGTTAGCCTGGTGAATTTTTATTCTTGCTAGTAATGTCACCCGAATTCTTTCAAAGGTTCAGTCAAGCACTGATCCAGTCATGAGCCAGATCAGTAAGACGGGATAAGTTTCTGAGTTACAGAGTTACTTCAAGTTTGATTGGTGGAAGACGAAATACTTAAAAGCTACTGAGATCCATATATGCTATAATAGTATCTGAAGAATCAGCTGCCAAGTAAATAAAAGGCTCTTCTGGGTTTATTAGGAGCTTATTTACCAACTCGCTAAATTTGTGATAAACACAACCAGTGCCAGAAAGAATCTACTGAAAATTTACAGTACCAAGTACCTCTTCAATCTACGCCTGCAGTATAATATCTACCTGCTGCATACTAATTAGTGGGCCTCTGGATGCTTGTAATACATTTTTGGGAAGTTAGCTTGCATCTCTTTGATGTTTTAGTTATTAGGAACTCAGGACAGGAAATGGGCATCTGCTACTGAATCCTGTGACTTGTCGAAAGTTTACATCTTAGCCTTTAATCTAGGGAGTAAATGTCAATGCTACTGATAGACTCCTACCTCCATCTATGGCGACTTGTACTGCTTCCTCAGTGTGCTGTATGTGCTTTCACTGCACGTAACATTAAAAAGGAAACACGCCTATCCAACACCCACCTTAAGCAATAAGCATTCCTAGAATTAGCCTAAAGCTCAATGAGAGATAAACGACTCAAGCTTGTACTACCTGGTTCTAGCTTATGTGTGGTGAACTTGGATTTTAGTCGTTAAAAGGCTTTACCAAGTCATGAGAAGTGTAGCCCTGGTGATTTTTATTTTTTAGATTGTCCTTTGCATAGTTATGTTTGCTTTAGCATTTAAACGACAGGTGAAGTTGTAGCTGCAGTAAACACAGTAGTGGTTAAGTTAAAAAAAAGAAAAAGAAAAGAAAAAAAGTCCAGATGTAATATTTTTGTACATGGTTGTGTTACTAAACTTTGGCCCAAGGTCATTTTTTTATATAACTAGTGGTTCGCGTATATATATGTGTATAAATATATTATTTTCATGTGCAAATATGATTTAAATCCTGGAGAGCCCACAGCAGAAAAGTATGCCTCACTGTGTCACACTCCAAAATGTCATAGGAAACCCTCAAAATAGTAAGCAGTATGATGAATGTACTATTCTAGGGCCTAGATAATAACTCTGCTGTTCTTGGTGCTAGCATTAAATTAAAATGCTTCGTCTATATTTTTATCTGAACATCACTACACTCCTTGAACGTATTTAATTGTTTCGGTGACGTAATGTCGAAACCACCACCTGAATCATTTCTCCACATGCAGGCTTTGCACTATGCATGTCTATGATAAGCTTTTCACTCGAGAAAACTTTTAAATTGCAATTATACAGTGTTAGGAAAGATGCGCTCTACTTTACCTCACATGCAAGAGAAGAGACCTCAACTGAACATATTTTTATATTAACAGGAAGAGATGACGTGATTGATTTTCACTTTTCTTGCTTGTTATGACTATTTCATACAACAGAATTCAATTTTGTCCTTTTCTTTTTCCTCGTGGCATCCATGCCCTCTCGCATTGTGTCAATAACCACGAATACTCCTGATTTGATGAACCAAATTGATATCCAACTGTACTTCCTGCCAAGTTAATACATTCCTTAGTTTTTTCACTCCTGGAGACCAAGTTCATGTGTTGTAGTATTTTAGTGTCTTGCATACTTATATACATATATACACATATAAATATAGTATACACACACACACACACACACACACAGATGATTCAGTGTCTTCCCAATGGCTCAGCCGTTCTGTCCCCATTCTTAACCTGCAAAATTCCTTCTGCAAGCTGATAATGGGTGATCTCAGGTTTACACTAGTCAAAGTTTACACTCGTCCCAGTGTCACTATACACCCAATTGCCAGGGCGTCATTAGTAGTTTTGGATCTACATGTTCCTGTGTGTGCTAATAGAATTCATTCTAAACTATTGCTCACAACAGGGTCTTACCTCAGAGAACACAAAATCTGGGGCATGTTCAAGATGTGTGGAAAAAATGTATTAATCTATTTCACTGTCTGCATACAACTTCTGTGCTGTATCTCCAGAAAACATTTCTCTGGAAGGATATGCCCTTAAACATGTCATTCCTGTCCAGAATTGTATTTCATCCTTTGTCATTTATTATTTGTACTAAGCGGCCATGTATTGAAACGGTATTAATATAAACCCTAACTTCATGGAGTGCCAGATGCATCACTGATCAAGTCTTACACTGGAGGAAATAATCCTGCAAGTGTCATACATTAAGGACTTTAATCAGTGATGTTGGAAAGGTGATCAGTTTGAGTATGGTTAGTATTGTCTCCCATCTGAATGATGTGAAAAAGGCCGCACCTTGTGTTTGACCTCTGTAAAACCTTACACACAAACTAGTGGTCATGACCTATGACCTTTCCACTGTCACATACCACTGAGCAAGCCTTAAATACAGATACAAACTACACAGAGAACACAGATACACAATTACGCTTGAACCCAAGGTGCACTGACAATCACAAGACAAAACCTTAATAAAATTTATGTTTTCAAACCCTTTCTCCTTTATTAGTTGTCTTTTCTGTTTTGAGGTTAAGAGAATGTTTCTGACTAATGTGGCCAGTAGAGGGCAACCTTGCCTCTTTTATGTACTGAAACCCACTTCAATATTTTTGCTATTACATAGTGGGCCTGGCAACTTTATTTTTTTGGTCAAAACTGAATTAAAACAGCATCTTGCCTAACTTGGAAAGACACTAGTTAAATCGGATTTCAATGGAAAGTCCATCCTGGGACACGATGCATTCGTAAAAGTCCACCCTGGGGAAGCTGTAGCCTAATGGTTAGAGAATGGTTAAAGTCACTGTGTTAAATGCAGAAGCCATATTTCCATTGTGGGATTAAAAGAGTACATCAAAATCAAAAATAATAATAATAGTAATTGGGAAAAAAAAAATCTATAAAATGCTTATTTTGAAGTATGTGTGATATGTATGGTGAATGTAGTGCTGGTTTGTTGCTGGTGCTGTATTGTAGTTTTCCAGTTTTCTCCTGCGCAGACATCACGGGGAGATGTTTCTCATGCATACACACTCACTCATTTGCCAAAGCATTTCATCCTGTTAGGGTCATGGGGAGGTTGAGCCTATCACAGCCGGCACTGAGCTAAGGCGGGGTCCAATCTGAACAGCTCATCAGACCATCGCAGGGGCAGTTACAGTAGCATTTAATAAAAGTAAACCTTACAACCCATAAAAAAATACAACCCATAAACAATTTAGTAATTTTTTATTTTTAGCATATTTGAACAAGCAACCTTTTCACTCTCTTTAATATATCGCACTCAAAGAAAGCTAATATACTTTAACAAAACCACAAAGAAAATTAGGATTTATCATATCATTTATCCAACAAAACTATTGACAGATATAATATTCTTCATTTGAGAAAATAAGTGCACTCTTGTCATCAGGAGCTAGCATTGCCCCCTTTAGCATTTTGTAAATCTGCAAAACTATACCAGTCTCTCTCTCGCTCTTTTTTTTATTTTATTTTATTTATTTTTTTAATTTAAACACTGTTTCATGCAACATTTCTTCAGTTGCAAGCTGTTTGAGGCTTTTCTTGCACACACTGACCTTTTCGAATCCCCTCACAACAGTTCAAAGGTCGGTCAGATCTGGGTATTTGCTGCAGGCCCTATAATGAAGTTTTGGTATTTTCAGGGACTTCCTTCTGCATCAAACAGTCTGCACTTGAGCTCAACTTTCTGAAACAGCCAGTTCTAAATAAACTGACAGTCACTTGAAACTTATGCCACCTGTAGCGGATCTGATTTTCTTTACTGTGCAATGAATTATTTCAAATTATTTAGAGATCTTAAACTCCTTGCAAGACTCGGGATCGAATAAAACATGTTCCATCTGCAGGAGGTCTTAATCAATGGTACCAAATCTGGAACACCTGATTAGATGACATTTCACTAGATGGCAGTGTAACAAAGAACATTTTTGACAGCATTAAGTGTCACGTGAGCCTGAATGGGTGTGCTGATGATCTGTAATGAATCATGTATGTATTTTTAATGAGAGAATTGCTTTCAACATCCAGTACACATAGTATAAGTTTAAGCATACAAATACATATTATTGAGTATAATTTAGGGTGGTACTGTGGTCTCACACCAAGCAGGTTGTAGGTTTGAGCCTGCTGATAGACTGTGAGGGGTGAATATGTTCTCCCTGTACTGCAGGTTGTCATGAATAAGGTAAGTCTGTTGGGCTTTTTACACAGTTCAACTCCTCCTGGATGGGATGCTAGGCCATAGCAGGTTACCTTCCCAGTATTTTATTTTTTTTACGGGTACCTGTTTATACTGCTGGGTGGACAGAGGCACACTTTTCCAAGGGTCTTAGCACGGCAGGGGTCAAACAGGGATTTGAACCCTCTCAGTCATGACCCCAGCACCCTAACCACTACACTACCAGCTCCATGCTATGAATAAGAGTACCTGTTAAATATAAATTCACCTTGACTTCTGTTATTATTAATTTTCCTCCCTGTGGTATGTACTGTATGTAGTTATACTGTTAGAACAGTGGACTCCAGATTCGGACACATAAACACTATTGAGGTTGGTTCCATGGGGAGACTGTTTTATCTAGAAATCATGAAAAAGTCAGTGAATAGAGTAATAACATCAGATTAAAGACCTCAAAATGAACAAATAAACTTTTCATGTACTTACTGTTGGATAGTTATGCATGCATGTACAGTATATATGGGTGAAGATAAGTCAGTGTTGCCTTTTGCAGTAGTTCATCAAGGCATCTGTTATGTTTTAGTTAGTTCATGCAGGCATGTGTGGGCTGTTTTTCAGATATTAATTATGAGGCTGTGCCACAAGTCCTGAGGGATAAGTGCTTAGGTGAAGTGAGATGTGGTCTCAATGGGAGGATGTATCAAGTCTCATTAGTGTCAACACAGTCTCACTGATCACTTGTTGTTCCCCATGCTCCTCATTCACTATTTCAGTATTTAACATCTAAAAATGTTTAATTAAAAAGTACAAAAGGATTGTTAATTAACTGTAGGCAATTTCCTAGTTAGTCTTATTTTGCTGCAAGGCAAAGTCAGATTATGGAGTAGTATATACATCCAGATTTTATTCATTCATTCATTCATTTTCTGAACCGCTTATTCCTAATTAGGGTCGTGGGGAGGCTGGCGCCCATCTCA
>JAQMYF010000002.1:11159742-11170558 GCA_030014195.1 Neosilurus mollespiculum | reverse complement strand
ACACACACACACACACACACACACACACACACACACACACACACACACACACACACACACACACACACACACCAATTATCACATACTCATCAAACATTACAAAAATAAATGATAATATGCAAATTGATTATAACTGGGGATTTCTTCAATTAACGACCATAAAATGTTTTAAATAAAGTGAATGGAGGCAAGTTCATATCAGCATCACCAGTTAAAAAAATATTACAAAAGTGTCATGTAAAACTGGTGTCTCTGCTAATGTCACATGACTGTTATGTATAAAGTTATTAATTGTATATTTTGAGGTTATTAGGTTGTGTGTTGGTTTATTTAGAATAGTAAATAAGAATAGTAGGTTTTAAACACACAAACACAACACAGGTGACATGGTTGTACAGTGGATAATGCTACTGCCTCACAGCTCCAGGTCTGGGTTACAGTGTGTATAGAGTTTAATTGGCTACATTCTCTCTGTGTCCTTGTGGGATCCTCTGGGTTCTCCATGCCCCCCTACTGTCCAATTACCTACCACGAAAAAGTCCCCTCTGATGTCCTATCCTTGTGTCATTCTTGCTTTGCTTTAGCGTTCCTGGATTAGGCTTCATCTCCTTCCTTATTATCACTCACTTACTATCCAATCAGTCAAATCTAACTTTGGTGACTCTTGTCATAAAGATTCCTTCGCAAGGTTTTTAATGGGTAGGTTGTAAGGTCTTTCCCTAACCCTCCCCATTTACCCAGGATTGGGACCCACATGCACCTGTGTTACATTCTTGCTGATCATGGTGCTTGAACCCAGGACCATCTCGCTATGAGGTGAGAGTATGGAAAGTCCTTTTACTGTTCGACTTCCACTCCAATACGTGTTAGAGGCACATATTGCACTTTTTACTAGTTACTTTAAGGATTACATTTTCCGTACACCTTCTATATACTGAATAGAACTGCATATCTCCAAATGTGGTGATTTTGAATTTGAATGTTTGGCTTAAAGTGAGGGATTAGTGTTCCCTTATTGGTTGGTAGAATTGTCCAACAGTTTAAGCTAAATAAACCTTTTAAATGCTCTTGGATTAGCTGGAAAATGCACTGTCACAAAGATAAACACAGGGCTCAACCAGAAAACAGATACACTAGAGGTGCAAAATATAGAATACACATGGATGCAACAGTAATATTAATCCAATCATATATAATCATAAAAAAAACCCACACACTGACAGAGACCATTTTACTGTACAATGAGCACATTTTGTTGACGATACTTATGTACACTTAATAAATCTTTGAATGCAAGACTTCAGAAAAAAGAAACAACAGGTTAAATACAGTGTATTTAAACTTGGAAGAAAGGTAGACTATTATTTGGCAATTTAAAGGGCAGATACAGAGAACAGGGACAAGCTGTGTGTAGCTATGCTTCTGTGAAGTACTAATGGAGTAATTAGCCTCTCACTGTGTGGTAATAGAGTTGGCTGTGTCATTGGGTCTCCAAGCATCAAGTCAAGTTGAGCTTTGCTGAGTTCAGAGGTCACCATGTGCTACATGACTAAAATTGAAGTAAGAGTTACCAAAGAGACAAGAACAGCCCACAAAGCCAAATCCAGGCCAAGGTCATCATAAAGAATAAAATATTGTGATCTTTCAAATCATTTGAATCCTATCATAGTCATGATGTTGCTCTCCAAAATATAACCATTATTTTCTGTTCTGAAAAGGGCGTTATATTGGAATAAAGTACAAATATCATTAACAAAGAAAATCATTAAATTGGTTTTGGATAAAAAGGATTGATGTGGTTGTTTAATCATAAATATAGAATCCATTTATGTTTCCTAATTCCCAGTGTATTAGCTCACATGGTACAAGAGGAGAACCGTGTTATATTACTCTGTATTTCTTTTATTGTATGGTATAATATGTTGCTGGTATATTTTATAAACAGTATCAGGTTTACATGTTCTTTTCTGATTTGCAATCTAAAGCCAGCTCAGAGGTGAAGCCCATTTTCAATTTTAATGAAATATTTAGCTCAAACTATGCGCTATACAAAAGACATGATCCATGTATAGTATAGACCCTGCAGGGGACTAGAAATAGCCAAAAGCAAAGAAATCTTTCACCCCAGGCCCATGATTCCAATTCTTTTTCCACTACCTTTTTTGGGGGGGTGGGGGGTGGGGAAGGGGGGCACTAATCTGTAAACCCTGAATATAAGCTTAAGTAAAAACCCTGTAATACTGGTAACTTGGTAAAGCGGAGTTTCTCCCCATGAGACAAAATCCTGTTGACTATTCAGTGGATAAATTGCACCCAAAGTAATTCCATTAGACCAGTGTGCCCCAGATCCCTTTGTCAGAAACGCTGTTTAATTGCCAAGAGTCAGTCATTGTTTGGGTTGACAAGTAAATGTTATCTTGCAACTCGGGCTGTACCTCAAGAAGGAATGGGATTGAAAATGGAGAGGGAAGCGTGTAGGAAGATGGCCCAATGGCTTGAGCCAGCACAGAATAGGACGAGACGGATTAATGAGGGCCAGTGGAAAAATCCAAGCTTCCAAATTTCATTAGTGAGTATAATAGAAAAAAAAATACCAGGTCTTCTTTTTTAATTCAGGACTGGTTTGATAATGAGACTGAAAAAGAAGAAGAAAAAGAGAGGTTTTGACTTTTTAGACCACTTGGTCCACTAGACGTTCTTTTCTGAGCATCTGGACTTCTATCTAAAGCTACATAGTGTTTAGTTGTTTTGTTTAAGATTTTATTTAAAAGTTGTGTTTACCATTATGCTTTGGACCATTTTCATCCACCATGGTAAGCAGATAATCTGTTCAGAAAAATTCACACATTCCACAGGTACACAATTAACAACACCAAAAGGAGGAATGGAAACATGGAAAACAAAGTTTTTCCCAAAGTTTTGATACTTTTCTGTTTATTCCCACATGAATGTTGAAGAGTTTGGACAAAACCCCAGTACCTAGGCCTCCCCTCTCTTTACCCCTCTCAGTGGACCTGTCCATGACGATTTAAATTGAATGTGATGAGTGTGGCGGCCATCGTTATGCACCATTGTCAGAGGGAGCCTGCAATATGAGCAATGCTCGGAAGGCTTTACACACTGATTGGCTTTGATAGGTCATGAAGACAAGCGAAGCAAAAGCCCTTTCTATCTTTTTCACTGAGTTCTTTACAAAAGAGGACCCTTTATATGTGTGTTGCCTTTCTTTTGCCCCACATCACCATCATGCTGCTGGATTTAAGATGAGAAATTCAGCTCAACCAAAGGGGCTTGTCATGTGGTTCCCGTAATCCGCTTTTACCTTTTCCTCTTTCTGTACTTGATCCTGACCATAAATCTAATGCAGGCAATGTAAAAAAGATCCTTGTCAAGAACAACTTCTAAATCATTGAATTTTTGAAAAGAAATTTGAACTGAAGTGCAATTACTGTTATTAAGATTAGTAATAAATTATTAATAGGAGAATAACATGGGCTGTAACATCTGTTAACATATCAAGAAACCGGAATGCAGAAGATAAAATGATTGTATACATTGTTCTGTTTATTCTTTTATCTGTATTTATGCTTTGACTTACACGTTTTATCTGTTAATCTCTACGAAGTAAATATCTATAAATGTGGAAGTGCCCTGTCTTGTAAACCCATGTCTAAACTTTGCTAATCTCATTTGGAAAAGCTGTTTTGTGGCTCCAGCTTTGTAACATGGTTAATTGATTTACTTTGCCTTGGGGTTGTATCAGCATTTTCAGTCATTTCTCCTTAGGACTATTATTAATATCATATCTGCACTATGGCGCTTTTTAATATTTTGCTTTATATTTCATCCACAATATAAACATTTACAT
Organism: Neosilurus mollespiculum; assembly: GCA_030014195.1. Taxonomy (NCBI): domain Eukaryota; kingdom Metazoa; phylum Chordata; class Actinopteri; order Siluriformes; family Plotosidae; genus Neosilurus; species Neosilurus mollespiculum. The sequence goes on along the minus strand of JAQMYF010000002.1, from coordinate 11,166,690 downwards.
CTCACTTTGCAAAGAGGAAAAGATTCCAAGATAAATTTTTGTGATGGACCCCCACCCCTAAACCCAAACCCAGCTCGCCTACCCTTCCAGTGTAGCTTAATGCTAAGAGTAAAGGAAGGAATACAATCTATGTCACCCTGCTGTTTTTAGAGTTTAAGAACAAGAGAGGTTTAATCCTCATTGTTTGGGAGGCTAGGGGGTGCCCAGGGTCCGGCAGCTGTAAAATGATCCAACTGACATCCCCTAATCCCCCCAGAACCCCCAACCTCTAGCTTTACCCCCCAATGGGCTGCACTATCAGCCCCATATCTGCTACACACTGGGGACTCCTTCCAAATTTCCTAGATAAACATCTCCTCACAGAAGACTTTACAATATCAACAATTATACACATTTCTTATTACATTTAAAAAATGTATTTGGCATCTACCTGTTTGTGTCTCATATGGTAGATGCTAAATACGGTATACGTAAAGTAATGGCAACATATTAGAATGGGCACATTAATTATCAATTGAATATTTCAGACACTACTCTCGGAGCTGTGGTTTATGGAAAATGTATTGTTATAAATGGTGAACCTATATTAACACAGGTAAAAGAGTAGTTGTATAATTTCTAATATATAGATTTGGGCACTGCCTACAAGCTGAGCTCCTGATAGATATCTCTATTGGTAGGTGTCCAAGGCTGGTGTTATAAGAGTAGCGCGGTTCCTTTAGGGGCTGAACAGATTCTGACTGTGCTTTTGCATCAGCACTGGAAGAAAGAAAGAAAGAAATCTCCCCTGTGTTTCCAGACTACAGTCTGGAGTGAAGCAGTAAAGGTTAACACTGGGTTTTCTTTTCAAAGCCTCTCTGATTTCCATTTTCATTTGTATCACTCTCCTCAGAGTGTATTTATCCATTTACAGAGTTCATGTTCCATGTACCTGTTAATGTTGTTTTGCTTGGCAAATTTTGTCTGCCTACCTGAGTTAGATTGCATATTTTTTATTCTGTGTGGGTCTGAGTGGTGGTGTATGAGCCTCTTTTTATTGGGTTTCAGTTTTGTTATTAATCAAAAATTATGTTTTTTTTTTTATTGCTTCCTGTCATCATGCAAGTCAGCAATATGTAACAGCCAATCAGCATCAAGTCAGTGGTGCGACAGCCTTATTGGGTTACCTGTGGTGGGCACGCACAGACACTGGACAGGACATGGTGGTGTCCCGCTCAGAAGCTCTGCAGTTATGTGCAGTAGAATTGGATGAATACTGTAGTGTCTCCTGGACTGAGGACAGGTCGTAGTGGCAAATGCACCACTAACACTAAGAAGAGAAAATATCAATAACATGAAAATTAATAGATACGGCGATGCTTCCTCTTGCTGTCTATATTGTGCAATTGTGGAGTAAATATAATTTATCTAATGTTTCTTTTTTCTCTTTTTTCACACCCCCCCCTCACCATCACCATCCTCATCATCATCATCATCCTCAGCATCATCCTCATCATCACTGTCATCATCATCATCATCACTCTCTCTCTCTCTCTCTCTCTCTCTCACACTCTCGCTCTCGCACTCTTCCTCAAAGGCTTAGCTATCTCAAGCAGATGGTTCACTTGGAATAATGTGCAAACAACATGATCTGCAGCTATGATAAAGACATTCCTTCTTTTCCCAATGAGCTCCCTCTTATGCCCTTCTACACACACTTATCTCTCCACTTCTCTTCCCTTTGCCATCTAATTTCTGCTATTGGTTTTCTATTTAGGCTGCAATACATTTTCAACCTCTTTGATTTGCTTATCTCCATCTTGGCTTATCTTTTTGCTTTCTGTGTTTGTCCTTTATAGTCACCCTCATTGACTCATTTCCTATATTCCCCAAATCTGCATCATTCTTAAACTTCACAGCTTTTGTGTCTTCCATCATTCTGTCTCAGTTTATTTACTGAATTCAACTGAGAGAGAGAGAGAGAGAGAGAGAGAGAGAGACTGAGTCATGAGCCCTGCTGTTGTCCAATTGTCTCCCTTCCCTGTTGTGTTGGCGCCCGTCAAAAAGGCCCTAGGATGATCAGACAGTAAGGGGTCCTGAGTGTGCCAGGGCTACCAGTGCAGACTCTCTGTTTTTCTATTAATTTTTCCCTCCTTTCTTAATTATATCTAAGATATTTTTTCTTGTTTTTGCTTGTACCCTCATTTGAGCCACAGTTCAAGTGTGCATGTGTGTGTGTGTGTGTGTGTGTGTGTGTGTGTGTGTGTGTGTGTGTGTGCCTTAGTAAGTTAACCATGCCTGCTCACATGCCAGGCCAAATAATACACTTCACTTTGCACAAGGACAATGGAGGAGCACATGATAAGGATGATTGTTCTCTCAGAGCTCTGTCTAAGGCTTGAGCATGTGATTGACCAGATGACATATTCCTTAGAAAGAGTTAAATAAGGCACAGAATACCTTAATTTACACACGGACAGGACTAGAAGTCTGGGAGGTCCAAATGACCCATGAATAATTGTATATGTTGCTACATTACTGAGAATGTCTAAAAATGCTGGGGATTTAGCATTGAAATAATCATCCTATTAATACTTCTAGCATAAGTAATTAGTCTACATAGAAAGAAAGGCATTCATTCTTTCATATACCGTCATTTATATCTTCAACATCCCTGGCAGGAAGTAAGACAAAAGTCTGTTGCTTTTAAAAACAAGGAGTTTCCCATAAGAGCTGCTTACCCTCTGCAGCAGTGTGACAGGCTTTTTCTAGAGAGGCTTGAGTGACTTTAATCTGGCCAGTAGAAGCTGGCAGACATTTTAGAACACCTGCGACTGGCCAGAGTGGCTTTTGTCCTGCCTCAACCCTGAACTTTTTCCCTCTTAATCAACTTAACAGAAACTAATTAAAGCGCTCTCCTCTCCAGGACTTGTATTGTGTCCCTCAGCATGAAACATACAAACATAAATAGAGACGCAGAAGAGGGGCAATTGGATATGACAGCACTGGTTATACAGAAAATAATATGCATAGTAATTAGAAGCCAATAAACAAGTAATGTCAGTGGTTATTAGAGAAGTACATTACAATATATCAGATTAAAAATCACATTGTAGACAGGCCAAATGTTTAACCTGTATACGACACAATATGGTGCAGCTGGATTAAAAAGAAGGGCTTTTAAAATGCTACTACAGCAATGCAAATCTGTATTAACTTTAGCTTTTTATTCTTTCCCATTAACTTTGGAGAAAAGGTCTTATGCATGTTTCACAGACAGACTCTATTTATGATACATTCATGCATTGCTTCAAAACACACCACATAAAAACAGGATGATATTTCTATAGCGGGACCCTAAATCCTACTTAATTTCTCTTAATTTCTTAAATTCTTAAAATGGATTGGCTATGCTAACATTGCCACATACTCAGCAAACAAACCAAAAAATATTCTTAGCATGTCACCTGAAGTTTCACTGCATGCAGTTCCCATTATACTGCAGGAAGGTTACTGTGAGACCAACAGATGTTCCAAGGACATTTCATTAAAGTGCTCTTGGTGGATTCTTTAAATCTTCTCTCGTCCCTTATGGCCTTCAAACCTGGTGCAAAAAGCTCTGGTGAAGTGACAGTTGGTCTAGAGCTTCATACAGCAGCTACAATTATAAAAAGTTACTTTACAAATATTAAAAAGGACATATTACTATAGAATATGCACATTTTCAGGTCATGTACTCTGGGACGCTTTACTAGCTGAGTCAGCTTCACAATGACAAACTAAAATGCGCATTATCCATGATGAACATCGAACGACGGAAGCCATCAACTCTGGGACTCCACAGATGTGGATTTTCATAATTTACATCTTAAAAATAACTAATGGGTAACAGGAGTTTTCAATATTATTAGTTTGTCTGTTATTGTTTATTTCACATTCACGATTAGATGTGTCAAGAGTAAAATGAACAGAACAGTGTAAGTTCCTTGGCGCCATCTTCATGTCTGGCATACACACTTCCTAATGGTTTCAGTTATTTGGCGACACTAAGAGGTGATTTAGTGAAACTACTAAAATTAGGAACAGGTTCACGGAACTACAGTATTGTTTGTGGAGCTACTCTGAAAGTAGCATCTCTACCTCACACTTGCAGGAATTATTATATATGTTTTTCTTTCACATTGATTGGGATATATATAAGAACTACGGGTTGTATTCTGCATTATGTGTGCACAGTGGAATGTATTCAACCAAAAGTGAAAGGTCAGTTCTAAAAGTTGATGTGTTGAAAGCAGGAAAAAAGAGCAAGCATAACAATCTGAGAGACTTTGACAAGGGCCACATTGTGATGGCTAAAAGACTGGGAGTATTCATTTCCAAAACAGCAGGTCTTGTGGGGTGTTTCTGATATGCAGTAGGAAGTAACTACCAAATTTGGTCCAAGGAAGGATGACCAGTGACATGTCAAAAGTTCCATGGGTGCCTCATGGGGAGTGAAGGCTAGTACTTTTGCTCTGATCCCACAGTTGAGCTTCTTTAGCACAAACTGCTGAAACTATTAACACTAAATATGATAGAAAGGTATTAGAACTTACATAATATATTGCATGTATGGGGCTGCCTACCCACAGACCAGTCAGGTGGTGTTAATGCTATTGCTGATCAGTGTGTGTGTGTGTGTGTGTCTGTGTGTGTGTGTGTGAGAGAGAGAGAGAGAGAGAGAGAGAGAAAGAGAGAGAGAGAGAGAGAGATTTTTGTGTAATTCAGTCCTGGGTGTTGAGGAACCTGATGTCTTCAGGGAAAGAAACTATTACACAGTTTGGTTGTGAGGGCCCAAATGCTCCGGTACCTCTTTGCAGATGGCAGGAGGGTGAAGAGTGTGTGTGAGGAGTGTGTGGGGTCATCCACAATGCTGTTAGCTTTGCAGATGCAGCGTGCAGTGTAAATGTCCATGATAGAGGGAATGGTCACTCTGTGCTCTCCTGAAGTCAACAACTATCTTTTTAGTCTTGTCACTGTTCAGAGACAGGTTGTTGCTCTACACCAGGCTGTTAGACACTGGCTCTCTGTAAGCTGACTCATTGCTGATGAGACCCACCATGGGTGGTGCTGGAGATGCTGTTCCCAATCCAGACTGACTGGGGTCTCCCAGTCAGGAAATCCAGAATCCAGTTTCAGAGAGATGTTCAGACCCAGCAGGCTCAGCTTCTTAATCAGCTGCTGAGGGATGATTGTGTTGAATTCTGAACTAAAGTCTATGAACAGCATTCGTACATATGTGTGTGAGTGCCTGATGACGAGTCTCTTGAAGCATTTGAGGTGATGATAAGTCAAAGAATCAAAGCATATATGCTTTAACTGTAACCATTATTGTGGGGTTTAAGCCAAACTCTATACCAGGACTATTCAATTAATTTGGAATGAGGGCCAGATCATGAAAACAATCCCAAATGAGTGGAGGTGAGCTGATACCTCAAAAGATGATTGGTCCACTGTAGCAGGTTATGACACAGGGAGGCGGGGAAAACAAATTAGATTTTTTTAGTTGAGAGTGTTAAAACTAATTTAAAGAAAGTATTTATACAAAGAAAGGTGTTGTCAAGATACTGAGCAGTGAGTAAAAAAAATCTTATTTTTCTGAAACAGTAGAAATGGATTTATGGCGTTTTGAAAAAGACCTCTTCATATATTGTATTTTGTAAATGCATAATAACATTAGTACATTGTATTATATCAGGACATATAGTCCCAAAGCATTTCTACGTTACTGACAGTTTTAAAATGCCTTTTAAACTGAAATAATGTCTTAGGCACACTTCTTGCTTTTGGTCTTTTAATTTGAAAACCATATTTCCCACCGCAATGAGGTTGACAGCGTTTGAGAGCTAAAAATTTGTTTAACACAGTGACGTAAATTATTTCACTGTACTGTAAAAAGTGTTTAAAGAGTCATGATTTAAAAAATGACCCTCAAAATGATTTTAAATTATTTAAAAAAACTCTATTTTGTATTGACCTCTATGGAGGAATTTAAGGTATAGCTGTCAGTCAGAGGCTCGCCATTTCAGTACAAGTGCTGTTCACTCGAAAATTCCGATTCGTTTTGATATATACATTGTGTGGGTGCACTTTCCCGTTTGGGCCACATTAAGTGCAACGGAAGAAGAATTTTTAAAAAAACGAGCCCTATTTTTCTAGGGTGAATAGTAATATGTGTCTGCTCTTAAACAGCCACATAATAATAATAATTGCCCTGCAGTGGTCTCTCAAGCTGTTCAGGGTGTACCCTGCCTTCGCCCAGAGTAGGCTGAGATAAGCGCCAACTTCACGTTGACCCTAATTAGGATTAAGCGGTTGGAAAATTCATGAATGTTTCCCCCTAGTGGGTGTCAGATGAACATATTGTCCCATGTCTAAGAGTGGGAAAATTTTAAGAAGATCAGGGTTTTTTTTCCCCAGTATGATCCCATGCATGGATCACCTCCTAAATTTAATGGGTTGTTTACAGGCCCAGGCCCACCGAGTTTGATGAAAACCTGGTCAATATTTTTTGTGTAATCCTTTAATAAATTCTTGTTAAAAAGCCTTTAATGAATTCCTGAATCTAGATCATGATCAGGATCTGCTCCAGAATGTGTCAGGTTCTTGTCATGCCCAGTCCCCATTCATTCACCCTGTTTGGTGAAAATTGGTTCAGTAGTTTTATTTCTGCTTACAGACAAACAAAGAAACAAACAAAAAATGATGGTGAATACAAATCTTGCCCCACCAAGTGGTGGAGGTAACAAAACCATTCTGGTATAAGCCATGGCTAATTCTATTTTAAATCTGGACAGGAATATTTTGCATCAAATATTTTATTTGAATACATGCCTTGTGGGTATACATCTCTTTGTATTAATTTAAATGCACCTTAATATATATATATATATATATATATATATATATATATATATATATATATATATA
>JAQMYF010000002.1:11119718-11153187 GCA_030014195.1 Neosilurus mollespiculum | reverse complement strand
TTTTGGTGAAAATGTATTGAACAATGCTATTGTAGGCAGTGAGAACCAAAAAGATCATTCCAACGTGTATATTGAGGTAAAAGTATGGCTAATAAACAAAAACACTGAAAATACCAATTTTTCAGAAAAATAAAAAAAAAACCTATAAATAAATACAATAAAAAAATAAAAAAATTTGACTTTTGCCGTATGGAATGGTTTAGCAAGTGAAGAAATTTAAAATTATGTGAACACTATGCCTGAAAAGTTAAATGCTGTAATCAAAGTAAAGGGTGGCCACAATAAATATTGACTTTTTTGTCAATTGTATATTGATATTACTATATATTGTTGTTTGTTTATTTATTCTCATCAATATGATCCAATATTACATAAATTAAATACTTGAATAGTACTTGGTTTCTGATTTATTTTCATAGTGACATGATTTTCTTCATTTTACCTCTGTACCCCACTACAATGGATTTGAAATGAAGCAATCAATATGTGTTTGAAGTGGAGACTTTAAATTTTAATTCACGGAGTTTAATAAATTACGAATTGTTACTGTCCAAATATTTATGGGCCCCAAAAACCTTGCACAAAACTATTTTTCTGTGTTTTAGGTACTAACCTTGTGAAAAAAGCCATCTATGCTATGGTGGAGGGAGACTGTGATGAAGTGAGTTCACACACACTGTTTAGGGATATACTCACACTACACATTCAGATTAGAGCACCTTAACATGTAGGAAAATAAAAGTGAACCGTTTTTATATGGATGAGTGAGCATGATATTTAAGAGCCCATTATTGCAAACCTTTGCTTTAACAACATGAAGATGATTTTAAGGGGGTAGTGGTGGCCTGGTGGAAAGGTGCTGGATCACTGATCCCAAGGTCGGGGGTTCAAGCCCCACTATCACCATGTTGTCATTGCTGTCCCCCCCAGTGCAGCTAACTGGGTTATCAAAGGCTGGCCATGTCTCTCACTGTCATAGTTGGCGGTGATGGGCGCCAGCCTCCCCGCTACCCTAATTAGGATTAAGCGGTTCAGAAAATGAACGGATGAATGAAGATTAATTTATATTATTTATATATTACATTTATTGTAATCATAAAACACTTGTGTTGTATGATTCTGTTTACACTAGGTGGTACTGGAGACGGAAATCACGAACAAATCAGCCCTGAAGCTGTATGAAAACTTGGGTTTTGTGAGGGACAAGCGACTCTTCAGATATTATCTAAATGGTGTGGATGCTTTACGGCTCAAACTGTGGCTACGCTAAACTCAGGCCCTGTCGCAATCTCTCTTTCTTTAGTACACTTACAGTCGAAAGCTATATGGGAACAATTATTCAAGGTCATCTTTACCGGATAAACACAGTACTATACTTGATATATCTCTGTAAGTCAGGGAACACAAAGAAAAAAAAACTGTTGAAACACCAAGTGTAGCAGGTAAAAGTCTTTAAAGAGTCATTTGGTGTGAATCTAAGCAGAGCTTGATCTCAGAACAAAATAAAACCAGTGGATTCAAAACTGAAACAAGGAAACAATGAGACATTATGTAAGTTTGACTTGAGGTTTCAAACAAGATGTGTGGGTTTTTTTTTTTATTTTTATCATGTTTATGCTTTTACAGTGTTTAAACAAAGACTGTAGGTTTATTTTCTATGTATTATGGTGTGTGTGTGTGTGTGTGTGTGTGTGTGTGTGTGTTAGTGTTAGTAATTACTGATTGGTGACGCTGTGGTATATCATTTCTACATGGGTGCAAGAGTTAACTTGGTTTATTGGAGCCATTTCTCTATATGTGTGATGTGCATCTCCCATTATTTGATGGGTTAGAAGGACAGTTAATGCACTAAAAAAGCAAATATGTGGTGTGGAAAACAAAGTAGAAACCTTTCTCATTCCTCAGAGTTTTTTAATATGGCACTGAGGCGCACATGCACCAATGTGGTACTCGTGTCTCTACTTGAGTGATTTGTGCCTGTTCAGGGAGTGTTTAACTTCTGTGCTCAATTTAGTTTGTGTGAGAAGGAACTTTTAAATCTATGTCTTTGGGGGGGAAATCTACCCCTCTAAACAAAAACAAACAAAAAAAAAAAGAAACAGCTTTGTCTGACCAGCTACAAACTCACAAATCACCTGCTGAGTTAGTCATGACGGTAGATCATTAAGCAACGTAAGGAAAACGTTTTGAATTACTGCTGTTAATGTTTAATCATACACAATATATTTCCATTTATTAAGTAACACAACAATATAAAAGAATCTCAAGAATAAATTTTCTTTCTGAATTTATTCTGTCAGGTAATAAGGAAGTTGGAAAACAACAGGAGTCTCATTGTGCAGGAACGATGCATAGACTTTTTGTTTGTTTGTTTTTTTTTGTTTTTTAATTGGACTACGCTGCTACGAAAAAACATCTCAAGACTCCTTGCATAAATGTTGTTTTACATAAAGTTTCACCAAAAACAACTGTAGTCTTTGTTATGTAGCAACAGATCATGTGCGGTTTCCTCCATACAAGTCCCTGTGAAGGACTATAAAGGAGACTATAAAGTATTAAAATCAGTGTGATAATATGTAACTCATCACCACAAATTGAGTCCGAATGCACCAAAAAGGGCGGCACGGTGGCATAGTGGTTAGCAGGTCCAGGGTTTGAGTCTTGGGCTCGGGCGTTTCTGTGTGAAGTTTGCATGTTCTCCCTGTACTTGTGTGGGTTTCCTTCCACACTCCAAAGACATGCACATTAGGCTAATTGGCTGTTTAAAATTGCCCGTAGGTGTGGATGTGAATGTGAATGGTTGTGTGGGTCCTGCGACGGTTTGGTGAGCTGATTAGAGTGTACCCCACCTTTGCCCAGTGTCAGCTGAGATAGGCTCCAGCCTCCCTGCACTAAGATAGGCTTCTACTCTAGTAGGATTAAGCAGTTCGTTAAATCAGTGAGTGAGTAAGTGCACCAATATGACTTTTTAAGTAATACACACATATAAACAGAGGACTCTCATAGCTTTAAAATGACCCAAATATTTTTTAATATGACAAAGATATGAAAAAAAAGTATCTCAGGTTTAAAGAATTTACTTACAAAACTTTTTAAGAAACTACAATTTATTCAAAAAGACACTTTTTTGCATTAAGACTCATATTGTGCTGATGGGTCACATTTATACACGTGATTAAAACTGCAGTCGACATTACCATAAGATCTCAACAAATTCAAATTATAAATATACATAAACATATAGAAATCTAAGAAGGATAGAAACGACATCTGGACATTTGACTTTTACTGATGCTCCTTTATTATAACAAATAACAAAAATGGTTAAAAGGTAGGAGAATGTGGTATAAATGTTCTTTAGTAACTGATATGGCCAGACTGTCTATAATGTAACTGCCTTAAACTACTTTATCCTGCTATCCTGTGAGTTATTCTTGTCATCCAGCAAGTCTGCCAGATCCACAGTGATCCACAGTCAGTATTTTTCTGTTCATCTTGCCTTGTGCTTTTAATTGTTGCCTTGTATTTGTTTTTGTTGATAATTTTTATATAAAAATAATATAATAAAAGTTATTTCATAACCAGAAGTAATGAGTATATGATGCAGAAATAATGACAACCATACACAACCATACACACACAGTTTACATACCTGGTTGGCAAAATTATATTAAATATTGGAAAATTATGGGAAGGAGAAGCAAGTTTAACTAATCATGTGGAAAATCTTTCTTTAATTTATGGGCAGTGGTCAGGTGAAGCAATTTAATATTTAAAAAATTGTGTGCACCATTTTTAAATCATAATGTAAGTGAAATCAGCCAAATAACTGATCTATGTTGAATATAGTACCGGTCAAAAGTTTGGACACAATTACTTGTATGTCCAAACTTTTGACTTGTACTTATGTTTATGAGAACAAGGGTTGTCACTATGCCAGAAGTTGCATATTGAAATCACTGAACATCAAATATTCCAGATTATTTAAATCATTTTTTTTTGTTTGTTTTATAAACACATACACTTAAAAAGTGTTATTTATAAATGTATATTATTTTATTATCCATACATGTTGTATTTAATTTACATTAACTGGGTGTTTTCCAAGTTCCTGAATCCCAAATTCCAAGTTGAATGACTGTCTCATTGCACTCTTATCACAACTTTGACTGCAGAAAGTTTTTCTTTTTTTTATGGGTACAGTGGATTGCATCATAACTTCAGAATAATGTACAAAAAAACAAAAACTAAAACAAAAAAACCGAGCCGGATGAGGGAAAATTTCTTATAACAGCAGCTATAACAAACAGTAAATGTCGAAAGTCTGGACACACCTACTCATTCTAAATAGAAAGTGTGTCCAAACTTTTGAATGGTGCTGTAGGTACGTGCCAATGATTTGTATCGCTCTCACCAGAGAAACGTCACCACGGCTCTTATATAAAAGAGGCTGCACACAATATGAGCTTTTTTATTATAGTTGTTACAGAAAACTTGAGATATACTGACAACTCCTTCTGACCACTGCGTCAGACCTGAATAAACCGTTCACAATACTTTTCAGAAAGAAAGAGTTTTGGACTGCAAGTACAATGCTAGTAATTTAGAGGTGTGTTGTCTGAGTGAAGTGGAGCAGCAGTCAGCACTGACTCACAGGTCTCGTCTGAAAAAAGTCAATCTATTTCTTACTCTTAGGTGCTTTAATGCAACAGAACAATTGGTCATTATAACAACAGAAATAACACAAACACCGGCAATGTATATAAATGCAAGTGCAATTTGTTAGATTGTCACAATGCCATTGGAACAATACATTAAATTTATGAGCTGGCAACAATCATTAGCAATAATACAGCAATAATCCTTGTACAGTACAATGTAAACTTTATACACAAACATGATCCATTTACTATATACTATTATTCACATCAGTGGAGCAGGTGTTCATGTGCAGTAAGTTGGCTACAGTAAACTAAGTATACTCCATTAGTGTACAATAATACCTTTGGATTTTTGTCTGTTTCTTTTCACCAATGCTTACATTACCAAAAAGGGAAAATTGATTATGTCTTACTATTACATAAAGGCTGCATAAAAAAAGAACAGTGAAACTTTTTTCATTTGTAAATGATGTACGGTTTCTCTTAAAGAGCTCTGCACACAAAAAGGATTGGATCTATTTTAAAATAGATTGCTGTCAGGATTTGTAAGTTGGAAAATATAATTTACACAATCCCAACACTATACCTTTAGTTCAAAAGAGCAGTTTGGCCAAAAATAATGTACACAATGTTCTCATTCGTGTAAATATTACCTCACTTTCAGGATGGAATTTTCCTATCTTTCCAATAACAAACACTGAGATTTAAGAACGTATGTGACCCATCACAGCAAAGTGGTTATTAAGAAATCAGAAATGATTAATTTTGAGTTATTGGTACCATTTTGTATGTATTCTGATATCCTAAACTTAAAATGATACCAAAATTTCTTACATATGTTATCTAGTTCTGGAGTAACAAAAACCTGCCAGGAATTATCAGCCTTTTAAGCATTATAAGCTTTTAAGCTAATAATACAGTCAGGTCTTTGAGAAATTTTGGCACTGTGGATACACAATATGCAATTTAAAAAGTTTTGCTTTTGGAATTTTTTGGAATGTAGCCAAAGCGCTCTTTTGCATTCGTTCATCATGGAAAACACAAGCATTTTCTCAGACTATTCCTCAATAAAGCTCAACAATTTTAAAGACTTTTATACTAACTGAAACTACAAGGAAAATACACTGATCAGCAATAACTTTAAAAACATTATGACCACTGACATGTAAAGTGAATAACATTGATTATCTTGTTGAAATGGCACCTGCCAAGGGGTGGGATTTATCAGGCAGCAAGTAAACAGTCAGTTCTCAAAAGAAGATGATCAAGTATAAGGATCTGAGCGACTTGGACAAGGGCAACATTACAATGGTTTACCGACTGGGTCTATTCATCTCCAAAACAGCACGTCTTGTGGGATGTTCCTGGTATGCAGTGGTAAGTACCTACCAAAGGTGGTTCAAGGAAGGACAACCAGTGAACTGGCAAGAGTGTCAAGCGTGATCAAGGCTCAGTGACACGCATGGGGAGCAAACGCTAGTATGTCTGGTCTGATCCCACAGAAAAGCTACTCTAGCTGCTGAATCTGTTAATGCTGGCTATGATAGAAAGGTTTCAGAGCACATAGTGTCTTACAGCTTGCTGTGTATGGTGCTGTCTAGCCGTAGACCAGTCCGGTGGTGTTAATATTATGGGTGATTAACAGTTTCTTGAAGTGTAAAAACAAGCCTGTGTTGAAAATGTAGAAATCAAACTGGAAATGTGTTATCATCCAAATTACTTTTATCATATAACATAATTTTTGGTTCGTATCTGACTCATGTTTGATGCTTGTACTGATAATGTGTACTTAAGAACAGACACCATGACTGGCTGGTGATTGAAAGGGGAGAGAGAACACTGTATTCGTCCTCTCTCCGTGGTCAGTTTTGCTTTTTTGGACAATGACTGTGACAGTCTGTCTGTAACTTGCTATCTTTTGATAATTAAAAGCATTTTTGTTGCATCACATGGGAACGCTGAATGCTTTTCATGACTGACTGACTAGTACGTTTGGAGAGATATTGTCAAATTCTTTTTGGCCAAACTGGTACTTCAATTATTTGCAGTGACATTAACCCATAAAAATCTGCTGATGTTTGAATGATTTTAAATACAGTAGAATGATCCTTATTATACATGTAAATAATCCGTGAGATTAAGTTCACATCCCGAAGATTTTCCAAATCTACACTGTTATTACTACTAGTAGTGCTGTGCGATTGCTCAGACTGTTTAAAATGATCCTGGAACAGATGATTTTCTTTGAACGGTTTAAAATTCATCTTCAGAGCTATCAGCTAGTAGCATTGCTTGGTCTGGTCCACTTCTAACTTCTGTAGGTTGCTGTAGTCAACAAAAAACAAGCATCATTCATGAGCAGACATGTAAATCAAACGTGTCTTAAATATGCCTAATAAAGAAGCTGCTTTGGGAATACATTCAGACTGAGCATTTTATGTTCTCTGGTCTGGTTTACCTTTCTCCTCTGGTGCTTCAGGCTGTTCCTCCTCTTGCGGTGGATCATCCTGATGCCATAAAGAGCCCCAACAATAAGTAGTGCCCCAGCTATACCAATGCCCACAGGTGCCAACATCCCAGAAACATAGCCAGCCTTAAAGAAAGAGTATTACATTTCACACTGGGTTAAATTATTAATTCTAAACTATTTTTGAGAAATCTCTTACCTTTTCTCGGATCAGCTTAACCCAGCTCCGTACTGCAAGTAAGGAAACGAAGGTGAGCATGTAAGAATACTGAATTTCTGATTGCACTAAAGCTTCACGTACATCTGAGATGTTCTTTGATAATTCTGTGTAAGTAAAAGGCATGTGGTACAGAAAGAGTTTCAGGCATGTGGTCAGAAAGAGCTTTTTGTATGTGGTTTGCAAGCAATTAGTGAAATGAAAGTATACTGTGGGAAGATGCCCCAGAGGAGGAGGAAGCATTTGTTTAGGGGAGAATATCTTTGTTAGAGTCATCAGTGAGAATACTTGGTTAGGAAGACACAACAATAACTCCAGTTACTTAAGGTTGGCTTTGCACCTCATTATTGTAATCACATGTAAGCAGAAAGGAAATAACACTTTCACAATGAAACATTTGAATATTTTTTCAAGTGTCAAAATCAACTATTAGATGAGAACTTAATGCCACCTCTATAACAATGCTGTTGTAAAGATGGGCGGCAAGTTGGCGTAGCGGTTAGCTACAGTAAGAAGATCCTGGGTTCTATTCCACGGGACGGGACTGGATGGGGGGGGGGGGGTTTGTTGGGGGGCACGGGGGTTAATGTGTAGAGTTTGCATGTCCTACTTGTGCTTGCATGGGTTTCCTCTGAGTCCTACGGTTTCCTCCCAAAGTCCACAGACATGCACATTAGGCTAACAGGTTGTTCCATATTGCTCCTAGGTGTGGATGAGAGTGTGAATGGTTGTGTGTGTTGGATCTGTGATGGACTGACAAGCTGTTCAGGGTGTACCCCGCCTTCACCCAGTGTCAGCTGAGAGTTTGAGCTGTTCCAGCCTCCCCGCAACCCCAGTAGGTTAAGAGGCCCAACGAATGAATGAATATATATATTTCCATTCATTTTTCATAAAGGGTGCCAATAATTGTGGAGTTATTTATCAAACATGCCCAGGATATTGCTAACTGGTTGTTCCTGGAGAGCTTTGGAGTAACAAATCACATTTGTCTGATCTTTAGACCTGCTCTTTCAGTTATGTCAACTATTTTTATTTTTTTTTATACTGTATTAATCCCGCAATGGAAATTATTACCTCTGCATTTAACCCATCCAAAGTGCACACACACATAAACAGTGAGCGCACACACGCAGAGCAGTGGGCTGTCACACACACTAGGGGTGCCCAGAGAGCAGTTGGGGTGTAGGTGCCTTGTTCAAGGGCATTTCTGCCATAAAGGTGGAGGAAGGGAAGGTGCAGCTCACCCCCCCCCTAACACCACACATTTTTCCTGCTGGTTCGAGAATCAAGCCAGCAACCTTTCGGTCCCAAAGCCGCTTCTCTAACCATTAGGCCACGGCTGCCCCCATACTATAAAAAATAATATTCTACTTTCCTAGATATTCATTATCTACTAGACAACACAGAGCTCATTTTACATTTCTTCGGGTAACTCTAGGCAAAGACTCACTGAGGCCTTGGTTCCTCTGACCCCATACTGGAGGAGGAGGAATGAGGATGTAAGGAGGACGTGTAGGAGAATGCACAGGAACTTCTGTCAGCTCCTCTTCACTCTCTTCTTCCTCTTCCTCCTCCTCCTCAGAGTCTTCAGCATATTCATGCTTTTCGTCATCATCCTCTGGATAATAATAGGTAAACAATATAAGTTAGTAACGAAAATGTTTTATATAATGCATTTTATTGAATGCCTTATTTGTGAGGAAGCATATCTACATGAGCAAACCTTGAGATTCGAGTTCGTCCAGCCCTGACACCGGCTTCAACACTGCAGGGTGAGTCGACTTGATGTCTATAACCTTCTGAGTGGTGGCTGATAGAGGAGAAGATGACAAACGAAGCATCACCACAGACGTTGCGAGGACATCTGAATCTGCAAAAATAGATCTTTTTTTCATTGATCTTAATTTGGTTAAATTCACTATAATCGATATATCATCTTCCATTGTACAAAAGAATTGACACCTCTGCCAAGGAGATTACACTTTACCTCAGTTTGTGTGTGTGTGTGTGTGTTTGCAGGATTACACAAAATGTTATGCACAGATTTTCATGAAATTTCCCCCAGAGGAGGGGCTTTGGATAAGGCAGACTCCATTACATTTTGAAGATGATGTGAATCAAATTCTAGATCCAGGAATTTTTTAAGGATTCTTTAACATTGTCAGATATTAATTTTTTTGATATAGGGGATTGCTGGGCTTGGCAGAGGTTTGTGCTCTCTGAATGCTCTTGTTTTCTGTGTTAAATCATTTTTTTTTTTTTTTTTAAACGTCATTCATTCTCATGATTGAACTTTTCATTTTATGGCCAGAGAGGCATGTACATGAGACTGGGCTTCAAATCTGAACCTCAGTAGTGTTGCTCATCTTTGCACAGCAGAACAGTGATGTTAGTTGTAATGCCTTTCCTACACAGATATACTAAATCTGCTATATTAGGGAGGGCTAGTGGTTAGCACGTCTGCCTCACAGGAAGAAGCTCCTGGGATTGAGTCCCGGCTGGGCACTGTGTGAAGTTTTTTTGTGTGTTCTTTCTGTGCTTGCGTGGGTTTCCTCCGGGTATGCCGGTTTCCGCCTATAGTCCACAGACATGCACATTAGGCTAATTAGCTGTTCCAAATTGTACCTAGGTGTGGATGAAAGTGTGAATAGTTGTGTGAGTGTTGGCCCTGTGATGGTCTGGGTGTACCCCGCCTTCGCCCAGTGTTGTCTGAGACAGGCTCCATCCTCTCCACAACCCTAATGCGATTAAGCCATTTGGCAAATGAATGAGTTTTACATATTATTATATTAAGAATCAACTATACCTTACAATTCTTACCTCCCCCAAGGAGTTTATGTTTTACTTTTGATTTGTTTGTATGTTTGTTTTGTTTATTTGCTTGATTGTTTGCTTCCTTGTTTTTTTTCTCTAACACTATGAGATAGGATGTGGAAGTGTGGTATTACAGCAGGCCCAGGTATTTTGTACTTTCTGTTATTTCTCTACTTGGCAGAGGTTTGGGCTCTCCCAAGTGATCTTGTATTACATATCACATGCACATGCACACAGAAAGGTTATACTGTAGTATATAGAATTTTTTTTGCATCACATTACATGTGTACTATACATACAAGAGATACAAGACAGCATTTATGCACTCTCACTCTGTAGCCTCTCTGTCCTCTCACTGTGCTCCACATCTGCTTCAGAGAAAGGCCCCCTGACTGGCATTTGAGATGACGAGACAGTATCCGAGTTCTCGCCACCTGACATCTGCCAGGGTAAAGGCCAATCCGAAGGCCCTGGAAATGATTGATGAGGACTATGGTCTGTATCCATGGAGAGTGTTTGATCTGTCTCCTCGAGCATTCCTGTTGCGGGCACCATGGCGACAGACAGCTCAGATGCCAGGGATGAACTACTGGAGGGTGTGACATCATCAAGTGGCTCAAAGATCAAAGGGAGGTCTTCAGAAGACATAGTTGCCTCTGTGCCCACGTCCTGTAACAAGGGCAAGACACTCGCTTCTTCTACTGTTTAACAAAGGGGAAATGATGAGATAAATATTTTATATTTCATATTAAAGAACCTGAATCAGTCATAAAAATTTATGCCTGATTATATATTTATTTGTCTAGTTTTGATGGGGGGTGACAGGATGGCGTAATGGTTAGCACATCCACCTCACAGTAGGACGGTTCTGGGTTTGAGTCCTGGGCTCGAGCATTTCGGTGTAGAGTCTGCATGTATTCCCTGTGCTTATGTGGGTTTCCTCCGGGTGCTCTGGTTTCCTCCCACAGTCCAAAGACACGCACATTCCTGTGGATATGAGTGTGAATGGTTGTGTCTGTGTTGCCCTACAATGGCTTGGCAAGCTGTTCAGGGTGTGCCCTGCCTTTGCCCGGTGTCGGCTGAGATAGGCTCCAGCCTTCCAACAACCCTAATAGTAGGATTAAGATGTTCAGCAAATGAATGAGTGTGTAAGTAGTTTTGAGGACAATGAGATCCGGACCATGGTGGCTTCTGAAAGTTTGGTCTTTTTGCCTCCTATCTAACAGTTCCAGCTTTCAAACTCAGTACAGAAACAGGTCTACCATGAAAATGTGATGGCAGACTACAAAAGTACCTTTATTTTATAATATCCCTGGTAAATGTTTGACATGATATAGTAGTGGAGCAGATAGCATTGCCACTTCACAGCTCAGGGTCCCTTATACGATCCTAGAGATATGTTACTTATAGTTCTGGTTTCTTACTGCAAAAAATTACCTATCAATCGATTAATTAATTAATTAATTAGTGTAGTTTGATTTATTTAGTATTTTTCTGTCATAAGATTACAGTAAACAATAATAACATTATTAAACTTATTTCTAGACATATCCTAGATATTAAACATGTATATGTAACCTTAGCACACTACTTACAGTATATATATATATTTTTAATAGAGAGTTAAAATAAAAAATAAAATAAAAACAGTTCCATGTGCAAATTCCTCTTTTAAGTAGAAGGTAATCACCTATCAAATATGTTGATTTTCTTTTTCAATGTACACAACCAGAGTTTGCATGTTCTCCCAGTGCTAGCATGGGTTTCATCCGGGTACTCCGGTTTCCTCCCATAGTCCAAAAACATGCACAGTAGGCTAACTGGCTGTTCCAAATCACCTCTAGGTCTGAGAGGGAGTGTGAATGGTTGTGTGTGTGTTGGCCCTGCGATGGTCTGGCGAGCTGTTCAGGATGTACACTGCCCTCGCCCAGAGTCTGCTGAGATGGGCGCCAGTCTCCCCGCGACCCTAATTAGGATAAAGTGATTTTGAAAAATGAATGACTGAATGAATTAATGTATGTACACAACCATTCATGTCTGGCAGCAGCATGCTTAGTTACCCTAATTTTTACCGTAAGTCTTTTTATTTCAAGTTGCATGACAAAAATAGAAAGCAATTATGCTGCCTAAAGTTCCCCACTTCAAAGTAGAACATCTAAAACTTGTGCCTAAAACTCATAATCTCCGTCTATCTTTCTTGCACCCTGTGCGTTTTTCATTCATCCTCCATTAATATCGGAACCTTCCAAATGCAGGTACTGTGATTAGTACATTTACAGCATTTGGCAGACGCTCTTATCCAGAGAGACTTACATTTATCACTTTTATACAACTTAGCAATTGAGGGTCAAGAGCCTTGCTCAAGGGCCCAACAGTGGCAGCTTAAGCCACCACTGCCCACCATAAGTACTTGTAGATTTACTAGAACAAGTGAGCTAATAGCAGAGAATATAAAAAGCATTTCTGTTGTTACTAACTTCAGGAAAATTAAGTAAATACAGATAAATATATTATTAATACTTTAAATCAATCATGATCATGTTACAATGACAATATTTAAATAAAATACTGACCTCCTTGTAAATGAACTGGCTCTGTCCAGGTGTCTCCAAGCTCTACCAGTCTGGAACTGAGGGTCAGGTCAGGCTGCAGTAGTCCAGGTACCAATGCTTTATCTTGCTCTGCAGCTGTAAACAAGTATACCTCTGCTACTCTTTCTTTGTCCTGTATAGACCCTCCAGTGTTTCCATCATAACTGCCTGAAGTTGTTATAGCTGTAACATCTGAATTGATGTTCCTAGGAGACTGGCTCACAAAGGCATTAGCAGAGAACTGGGTTTTAGTTGAAATGACTCTTGAACTCTTTTGCTCACCAAATTGGTTATTGATTGTTGTTACCTCCCATGCTCCCTCCTGTTTCAATGGGCGAGGATTTGTCAAAGGATGTGCAGTCCTCCTATCTTCTATATCACTATAACTTAGGCTGATGTAGTCACTGTGTTCAACTGCAAGTTTTGTCTTCACAGGTCTTTCTGTCCTCAGCTGTACTGGTAGTCTAGATGGCTCTACTTTCTGTTCAGCATAATCCTCTGGAGATGTGGACAGCTCCTTCTCTATATTTTCATTTCCAGGTCCCACTGTATGTTCCACAAATGGAAGGGATTTGTATGGCGATGCAGATGAAAGCTTCTGACTCTTTTCCTCAGCCAAACTCTCATCAGTAAACTCTGTGCTTTCTGTATAAGATTTAGTGCTGCTCTGAAACAATTCACTTTGTCTAATGTGTCCCAGGATAGCATCTGTCACTGCAAACTTCATCTCTTCATGCTCGGCAGTGGATAAGACATCTGCTGCTCCTCTGGATTCTTGTACAAGAGGGGATGAGGCCAGGTGTACGGAAGAGCTAATACACATCTTGTCATCGTGGTGGTTTGCTGGATGTTCACTGATGTCTCTTGATTGTTGCTCGGTTCCATCACAGCGTCTGTCCCGTGGTGAGGAGGTGCTCTGTAATGGGGCAGCCCAAGTGGAGAAACATGCCCCAACCAACAAGAGAACTTGGAGTAATGCACAGTATGGCATTCTTAAGTGACTCTTGAGTATTTTAATGTGGTGGACTGAGCAGACAGATTCTAAAGGACTTTTAGATGCTCCTAAGGATGGATAGTTGGCCCGAACCAGAACTCACCTTGGAAAAAAAAAAATAGTGAAAAATATTTCTTTCATTGTAAGACACCACTGACTTCTTTTGTCAAAACTATGAGATGTGAGACAGCAATGACAGAAGAAGAATCATGGGAATTCATATGGGGAAGAAACATTTTGTACCTCACCATAAATTTGACACATTCTGAAATACGGCTCTTTTTTTTGTTTGTTTTTTTTTGGTAGAAATCTTTATCTCATATCTGCAAAAGACACACACCTCCCCTGCAGAACCTGACACAGCACCACTGCTGCACTCCTCTCAGAAACCCCTAAAAATAGCACTGTTCATACTCCATGACAAAGCGTCCTACTGCATGCTGTACAAAATCAATGAGAATTTACCGAATCACGAGAAATTATGGTCACGAAATCTATTCTAGCTCATATCAACATAAAAGCCAGTCAAGCTTGATTTAAAAATATAATAGTAAAATATGCATAAATTACATTTACTAGTGTTTAATGCTTTCTCTTTCCTAACTCATCGTCTTTGGATTTTTATTTTTATTTATTTATTTTTATTTGTTTTATGCCATTTTTTAGTCTGTAATAAATATGAATACAAACATCCACACACCATGATCATCAGATGGGACCTATAGCTCAAATGATTGTCTTTACGCATTATGAGCCACATTCGGTACACAGTGTCAAGTTCAAGTGTAAAAGACAGATCCTCACAGATTGGGTGAGATATTTGTATACACAGGCATACAGTCTGCGCAATGGAGCAACATGAGTTTTACTGATTAGTCTTTTTTTTTATGTCAAGATGTCATAGGAAATACAAATCACCGATTCTTACCTGGCGTGTTAAACTCAGCCTGTCGACCTCATTCTGCAGAAATACACAAACACCTTCGATCCAGTTCTATCACATCCCTCCGGCTTTGGACACGTAAACAGGACTGGCGGAGTTGTTATGGTTTATGAGCTCTAGATGCTGCGCCATGGGGGAAAAAAACACCCAGGCAGATCTGAATCCTGGAATTTATTATTTTTTTAAGATTATTCCCAAAGAAGTTCACAATGACTTGTTTTCACCGAGACAACACCCAGCTGACTGTATCCAGGATCATCTGCTACAGCATTATTTTTTTTTTTTTTTCAATTGAATTGAATCATCCTCATGCTTATTAGGATGTTCATCAAAACATAAACCAGGCAAGCAAGTGCAATCTCTGACTGTTTATTTTGCATGCAGTTTCTGAATCATCATCTGGTGACACGCTGGACTGATCCTTATAAACCCATCACTGTGGCAGCAGAAATCCCATGTCAACATCAGCACCAAGCAGGATTAATCATTGTCGGGTTTTCACCCCGTCTGATCTCGGATCAGCTCGTCCACCAAGCCATTTGCTAAATAATAAATTAATAAAGGGCGTTAAGTTGGTCTCAGATCAGCACGAACACCGCCTGCTGGGTTGCACCGTTAAAGCTGACTCACTTATTGCCTTTCAACGCCCTTACTGGTGTAAATATAAAGATGACGAGGACAATTTTAACACTTTTCACACCACACAAATATACTGGTGAAATGTAATATTACGTAGACTGAACCATGAAGCAAAGTTTTATTGATATATATTTAAAATTTGTATTATTTATATATTTTCAAACAGGCAGACTGTAGGTCAGCTAAGCTAAGGACCTCTTCTCCGCCCTGTGACAACATCAAGCGTTAGCTTCTGTGTGGGTTTTTTTTTGTGTAACAGCAGTGTTATAAATCCACTCAGTGAAATAAAATGCCTTTGTTTGAGGTTTTGGGGAGCGGAGGAGAGAAAACAGCGGTTGTTATTGATTTAGGAGCTGCATATACAAAGTGAGTGATGAAATTGTTCGGAGCGTTAGCATTATAAACCGTGAGCTTAGCAACAGTAGGAGGTAGAGAAGATAATAAATATAATAACACAGAACCTTTACTTCATACTTCTTTAGTGCACCTAGACAGTCTGGATGTAGATGTGTTTTATGCTAGTGGTGGCTTCATTTGTTTTTATTTGTTGGCTTAAAAACTTAGACATGGTTAATGCTGGTGGGGGAGCTGTTGTAATGTAAGTGATAATGTGAAGTAACTAGTTTTGTTTGCAGTGTTGTATAACATGAGATATAAACATAATTAGATTAAAAACTTACTTGAATGAATAACGATGCTATTTTTGGGAAACTACTGCGTTATAGGAAAAGAAAAATTTCGGACTTAGGACTGGAAAGTAATCAATGTCACTGTCAGGTTTTAAACCTGTTTTATTTGGATCCAAGTCACTGACAACCCTATAGTTTAGACATCAATCACTTTTCCAGTGATGGCTGATTACTACTTTGATAAATAGCATTAAATCTTTGTTTGCACCTGCAATTTTCTAGGTGGGCAAGAATAAAGAAAAGCTACAGCATTGTCCACATGCAGAGAAATGCTGTGAAGCAAGGGTGGTTTAAAAAATAATGAGTTGTAGTAAATTATACAAAGTTAATGTTTAGTGTGATTGAGGGACTTTGGATTAAAAACAATAGGTAAAAAAATTGTGCAGCTTAATAAGGACATGTAAAATCCTGTTGTTGTTGTAAAAATAAATTCTTTGTAGTAGAGAGGGGGGGATTCAGTTGCGTATTGCGATTCTTTTGATTAAATTTCACATATTGCCACACTGGGTCCAAAATTGATTTTTATTTTATTTTATTTTTTTTTATATCTATGTGGTGAAGCATTAGCATTTCTCTGTAGTCTAAAGATGGTTTACTCTAAAAACTATGGCGGATATTGTTTAAAAGAGCTTTGCAGCTCTGCACTTTATTTCCAAGGAGTAGGTTACATTGAATTACTGATGTTCTATTCAGCTGTGCAGCTCTTGAAAGTTTTTTCAAGGATTAAGGTTTTGGTGCTATGATTCTTTAAGTGTTGCAAATCTATAAATATACTGATTTGATTTTTTTTTTTCAAATTCTGCTTTTTTGTTGAATTTTTTTTTCTTTTACATAGTAAAAGATTACAAAATAATGTGGGAAAAGTTGTAATATAAAATTAGGATATTTATAGAATCACAATAAGAATCAAATCGGCACCTAGGTATATTTGGTATTCCCTTGCGGGGTCCCTGGTGACTCCCATCCCTATGTTGTCATCTTTAGTTTGTCCTGGGAGACTCATATCTTGTTCAGAATCTGAGCTAAGTCTACCTTTAATATATAATTAATGATTTGTACAAGTTTCTGAATTACCAGTAAATCATCTCAATATTATATGTATTTATCTTTATTTATACATTAATTTAAAATTGAGGGCACTGCGGCATAGTGGTTAGCACTCTCACTTCACAGTATGAAGGTCCTGGGGAGTCTTTTGGTCAGCATGGGCATTACTGTGTGTAGTATGCATGTTTTTCCTGTGCTTGCATGGGTTTTCTCTGGGTACTTCGGTTTCTCCCAGAGTACAAAGACATGCGCACCATGTCACCTGCCAATTTAAATTTGCTCGTAGAGGTGAATGTATATGTGTACATTACAGCAAACAGTAAAGTGGACCAATGCAACTAATGGTGGGGAATGGGGGGAATATTAATTTTCAGATGCGTACACCCCTACCTTTGTACTGTTTACACAGAATTTTTATATTAATGAACATGTATCTGTATTCCACAGATGTGGCTTTGCTGGTGAGACCGGGCCAAGGTTCATCATTCCTAGTGAGATTCAGCGCCCTGGAGTCCAGGAGGTGAGTCAGATATCTACCATTATACACATGGTG
This sequence comes from Neosilurus mollespiculum, assembly GCA_030014195.1. Lineage (NCBI taxonomy): Eukaryota > Metazoa > Chordata > Actinopteri > Siluriformes > Plotosidae > Neosilurus > Neosilurus mollespiculum. Next base: position 11,135,572 of record JAQMYF010000002.1, on the reverse strand, counting down.
TGGTGGCTAGTTGAGTAAAATTTTAAACAGTTAGAGGTGTCCAAATATTTCCTACAGCAGGTCAGATATTGGGAACCCATGGGCGCTAATTGGCAGTTCTCTCAAGTAGGGAGGAATGACGTACACTCAGTCACCCTGAGAATGTGACCGTATTTTTCTAATTCATTTTTACCAGAGAAGAGGTTCACAGTTTAAAGACTTCCTATACTGCGGTAACTGGCTGCAAATTTTTAGCACATGGTGGAAGTATTTATCCTTTGTTTATGTAGAATAGGACAAACATACTATCCATGTTTCTGCAATCGATGTTCTTATCTCAGGTCTTCTGTTTCTTTTGTGCCATCATGTCTACCCGTAAGCTTGGGCATGCTAACATCGGGCTACAGAATGAATGTTTTAAAGAGAGGAGGTCATAAGACGACTGAGAACTCATCTGTTTTTAGATATAGGATCTTTCTGGTGATTCCACTTTAATTGTTTCAAATTCAGTCTTGTGTGTTGGTTGTGGTTTCATTTAAATTTTTTAAAGTGAATATGAATTTTTCTTCTCCAGCCTATTAAAGTGGTGCAATACAACATTAACACAGAGGAGCTGTACACCAGCCTGAAGGAGTTCATTCACACATTGTACTTTAGGTATAAGATACACAGCACACTTTTGTCACACTTCTGAAAATCCGCTCTCTATGTATATCGAAGCATAACATGTTGTAAATGTGCGTCTCACATTAAGTTCAGTTTGTGATTGTATGTGACTGCTGTGATTGTAGATATTTGCTTGTGAATCCACGTGACAGAAGAGTGGTGGTCATCGAGTCTATCCTCTGTCCTTCCCACTTCAGAGAAACACTGTCACGGGTCTTCTTTAAACACTTTGAGGTAATTTGTTTGTTCGTTTGTTTAGGTAGTTAGTTAGTTAGTCAACTGGAACTCATTAAAGCAGGATTGTTGGGCTCCCAAGTGGTGCTTCGATAAGGTGCGTGACTTTCAACCTGGAGATTGCAAGTTCGAATCCAGGTTGATGCCGCAGCCATCCGTGACTGGGAGTCCATTGGAGCTAATTGGCCGAGCTCTCACAGGAGACAGGGATGGCATACGGTCACCTGTCAGTCACAGCGATCACCAGACAGTTCATGGGCATCTCTGAGCTCATTCAATTAAAAGAGGTGGATAGCGCTTTCCCTCAGAGTGTGTTCGGCCTCCTGTGCAGCAGTTTGTAAAGAGGCGGGTGGCAGCATTGCATGTCAAAGAGGGGGCATGTGCATGCTTACGCCCCTCCCTGGTTGGTGGTGGTCATATGTGATAGGGAGGCAACACTTGATGGGTGGGAATTGGATACGACTAAAGTTTTTGGTTCAGGCTTTTTTCAATCACATGTATAAGCAAATTGTTTACCAGAAGTCTGCTCAGCTCAGACTAGAGACTGTCTATAGTACTAAAGATGGGAGAGTTGTCACAGACTAGTCTAGAATACCCATTATATATTAATACGTATCATTAATATCTATAATATAGTTCATTGTGGATCCAGATCTTTATCTTTAACATCTTGTCCATTTACAACTTCTACACTAGACCTTTATGTGGAGGTGTTTTAACATGCCAGATTGTTCAAGTACTATAATGTTTTTCTTCCATAGCAGTATTAAGTTGTGCTCCTGTGGTGTAATATATCCCTTTCTTTCCACTTAGGTTCCGTCAGTACTTTTTGCTCCCAGCCACCTAATGTCTATTATGACTTTAGGCATTAACTCAGCCCTCGTGATGGACTGTGGATATACAGAAACGTTGGTGTTGCCTGTATCCTTTTCTTTGTTTGGAGCACTAAAACTTTGATTTGGTAAGCTTATGTGGGCCGTGGCATCAGTTGCATTTTCCATCTGTTTATTAGACAAGAAACCTGTTTTTGAATAAATACCTGCAGACAGTTATGTTCTCAGTCAGTATAGCAGTTAAGCAATGCATAGGTTGTTTGATCCAGAATAATTCCATAATAGAAAAGAGAAATTTCAAAACCCTGTAGAGGACGCAATCCTTGTATCGAATAGCTGCATGAAGGTTTTCCACACATTAGAGGTGCTCCAAGGTCGGCTGTTGTGTTGCCTGTTACTGATTAGGTCTTTTATTTATAGATGTTTGCACATATGTAGATACATTTTCCTGAACTTTTATTAGGTTTATGAAGGAATTCCTATTCTGTCTGCTTGGGAGGCTTTACCAATGGGTGGAAAAGCCATTCACAAGTAAGTCATGTGATAACACTGGTGGTTTGTTTTATGTCTGTAAGCTTTTAGACAGGAGGTTATAAAATGGAGTTTTGATAACTGGATGAATAGTGTAATGTCCACTTTAAAATCTTACAGCCCTTAATCAGAAGATTTTTATGCACCTCTCAGATTTAGTGAAGTAAGAATGTAAGTGCCAAATCGAATCTGATAGACTGTTTGTCAAATTCAGTGACTATTTCTTCACTGTCTGTGCTGCTGAAAAAATTAAAAAATTAAAAAAATCTGGTGTTCATACACAGCCTTGATTTTGTAGATGGGAAATAAAGTGTCATGGTGTGATGCATGGTGCTACACAACACTCCCAACCAATTAATAACAGTATATGGATCCTGTTGTTACTTAACCTGGGTTTTCACTGGGGCAACAATGTCCATGATCTCCACAGTTTAAGAGAGTCATGATGAATGTGTGTGGGTGGGGGGTGGGATATCTTATCAAAATCTTTGACTGTCAAATTTTGTCACGATTATTACGATTTGATGCCAATCGTGATAGAACGTGGGAATTGTACTAGAGTGCAGTCTTAACAGACCTTGATGTGCCACTGTAAGGGATTTTGATAAACTTGGAAACACGATTCCTTCATGTTTCAACACTTGGATGCACCCTGCCTTCTTTATATACCCCAGTCGTGCTCCAAGCGTGCTCATAAATCGTAGAGCTCCATGCTTTTTAAATTGTGATGACTGTGGAAAGCATTGCCCCAGTGTAAACCCAGGTTTAGTTAAAGGAAGATTTGGGTGGGGTGGTGTTGGGGTTGTTGCCTTGGCTATGTACAATTTGAGTCACTAGAATCAATGACTCTCTCTTTAAAGTCCATGTAGAGCTAATTTGGAGATTTGTTTTGGAAAACACATTATACATGTTAAAATGATTGCCGAAAACGTATAAACAGACTGAATTATGTGGTGCTGAATTGTTGAGATCTTTAGGCCGTTAAACAGCTTTTCAACATTTCTGTGTTCATGATTTTTTGGGCGGGTCAGAAATCATAGCTCGATTAAACACTGGAGGCAAACTTAGCACCCCTCTCTCTGTCACACGCACACATGCAATAACCAGTTACATGACTTGAGAGGCAGGAACATGGTGTGTGTGTGTTTGTCAGTGTATTAATGTAGTGTTTAATTACATTCTTCACTATTGTATAGGGAGTTGGACAGTTTGTTGACAGAACAGTGCACGGTGGACACGGACTCGAGCACCGGCCAGAGCTTACCAACTGTTATGGGTAAAGTTTTGCCACTTTTTCCAATGTTGTGTATGTTTACAGCTCATCTTTAATTCCTTTATCTCATTTTCTGTATTGGGAAAAGTAAAAAGCATGTGATTTATAAATGCCCATCAGATCTTTCAGAATCGAAGGAGATCAGGCATTTTATTTGACTGTGTTATGTTTGCTCTAGGTACCATTCCAGAAGAAGTTGTAGAGGATGTCAAAGGTGAGTGCCAAAACAGTAGTAGTTTAATGTGTTTGTTCTAGTGCTATAGAATCTTTTAATTAGGTAATTCATCAATTTTTTTTTGTTATTTGTTTGTTTTATCTTTTCTTGTTTTTATCAGTTAGGACATGCTTCATCAGTGACTTGCAGAGAGGCCTGAAAATCCAGGAGGCCAAATTCAACATGGATGGAACTGCAGAGGTTTTATTACTTTTATGATCAGTCTTTATTATAATTGGGGTTATGGTGGCTCAGGGGTTAGTGGTTTTAGGGTTCAAATCTTGGACAAGTTCATTTCTGTGTGGAGTTTGCATGTTCACCCTATGTGCAGTTCAAAAACACGCATGTTAGGTCAACTGGCTACTTTAAATATGTCAACACCGTATGTGTGAGAGTGAATAGTTGTGCATGTCTGTGTTAGCCCTGCAGGGGGTACCCCACCTCTCACCTGTCAGTTAGAAGTGGCTCCAGCTTTCCCCATGACCATGATGTGGCTGTAGATGATGGATGGATGATTTTATTTGATGGTTTTATTGTTTTAGTGCAGTGTATTGTTGCTATTGAAGCTCTGTGATGAAACACTAGTGCAGGCCATCTTTCTTCTCTGTACAGTGTGCTGCTTATGGTGATACAGGATGTGTCTAAGGAACTCGGAATGCTTGTTGCTTTGTTAGCTCAGAGCAGCACTTTTTTTTTTTTTCTTAATAGAGACCGACTCCTCCTCCAGATGTTGATTATCCCTTGGATGGAAAGAAGATCCTTCACATTAAGGGGTCAATCAGGTAAACCGGCGAACAGCTTTACTAAAACATTTCTACTTCTGACTGGATTTTAATATTCTTAAGTTCATTTTAATGAAAAGGCAGACTGGCTGTCAGGTTAAAGCTACAGTGCATAGGATTTTTAGAAGGAAATATCATTTTGTTTTTTATGAGATTATATTCCTGAGCCTTTGTGGCAAGGTGACAAATCCAGTTCACACTAGAGGTGCGATAGAAAAGTGACTGGTGCAGATGGAAATTTGGGCTATCACTTTTCATTTTCAAGTTTGTCTCATGACATTAATGGAACTGCATTTTGGTCACCTGGTTCATCACAAAAAATTTCAAACATTTTGGAAATTTCTGCAAATGTCGCAAAATGAGACTCTTCTCAAGCAGTCTGCACGTGTCTGAAAAGGTTGCAAAGTTGTTGGTTTTTTTGCAAATTATTTGGTTTCCTTTCGGTTCAAGGAAAAACGATAAGTTGAAGACTTCTACGTGGAAATTTTAAGACTTGCTGGAATCCGCCATATTCCATGTATTTGTCATCATTGCATATTTTATTCTAATAAATAATAATGCGCAAATAAAAAGCAAATTATTTGAGAACAAAATGCAAAAAAATATGTGACTGGTTTACGGCAGGAGATTTGCTTTTTTTTTCACCAAGCATTTGCAAATCATTCCCAAATTACTCGCAAAAATTCGATTGCATGTGGTGTCGCAAAACATCTTGACGCAAATTTAAAAACTTGCAAACAAATCTAAAAAAAAAAAAAATACATTTGTGTCAGCCGTTTTTTTCATTCGCTCTTCTAGAGTGATCACCCACTTACTGTTGTGTCAACAAGGTCAGGTCAGAATTAGCTTGTGCAATTTACACCTGCTCTAATACACCAAAAGATCCTGGCACAAGTCATAGGCCTGACAGACATCCAGTCATTACACTGATTGGTGGGAAACGAACCGAATCATGAAGAGAGAGAGTGACAAAGTGTCAGACAGTTAATAAAGCAAATACATCGAAAGTCTTCTTGAGCCTCATATTTCTACACTACAGGAGGAAAAAGGATTGCGGCCGAGTCGTATTAGCATTTTGCTTTATTTGTTATAGAAGAGTTAAAGCATTGATTTGTTAATCAGAGAAAATATTTAACCAGTTTTGTTGAGGTGTTTGTAACATTTTGCTGGGAATTTGTTGAGGGAGAGAATTCAGCAGCTGGGTAGCGAATAAAGTGTTGTGAAGTTTTTTCTCTTTTTTGTCTCTTAAACTCTGTTATGTCAAGTGAGGCTTGTGTCTGTTGGGCTTTTTACACCCGAGCCTAGTTACACCTAAGAGCCAGCTCTTATCCTGATTCCTGTAGCGGTTTCAACTCCTTCTGAATGGAACTCTAGTTCACTGCAGGTTACCCTTTCAGTATTTTCCTGCTGGATGGACAGAGGAACATTTGTTGTTAAGACCTTGACTTGTCGAAAGGCCCATAACCTCTTGATCATGAGCCCAGCACCCTAACCACTACACCACCGGTCACACTATATATATATATATATATATATATATATATGAGGTGAGAGTAAGTGATTAATGAGCCCTTGTGCTCACCGTATTGAGGATTCTAACACTATCTAGCTTGGTTTCTGGAGAGGCTTAAGCACAAAACCTGTGAGATTACAATAAGGCAGTTCTGTTCTTTTCAACCAGAGCTTCTATTAAGGTTGTCTTGTGATTGAGAAACTTTTTTTCTTTTTCGGCTATGGTTTGCTGAAATCTTTCTGAGTAAACACATATCTTCCACACTGCTGCAGGTCAGGATTGGCGTGACTCCCTGATTAAGCAGCAGGAGCTATGCAAGAGATAAGCAGCTGACCATTTTTAAAACACAGGCTCCTATTGAGAGTCACACTGATGTGCCCAGTAAATTTATTTCTTTGTTATAACACTTCTCTATGCAGTTATGAGCAGCCAACATATGAGCTACCTCTCAAACTGCATATTAACACAAATAGTACATCACTAACCTTTAGTATTCAGGTATAACGCATTGTTTGTACAGTAGGGATGCACTTGTAGCCTTGAGGTTAATCCATGTAGCACAGCCTACATTGTAAAATGTTCTTCCACAGTTGGCTTACACAAGGATTGTTATTACACTGAACAAAAATATAAATGCACGAACCAAAAGTGCTGAGTTAAATTGATCTATAATGAAATATGCTAATGAATAGTGTTTATGGGTGGACTGAATGATTTGTTGTTGAATTCTGATCACCCACTTTTCATACCACATCCCTGTGAGATTATTCAATCAGTGAGTTATTCCACCCATGAGTGGCGTAATGCATAATATTGAGTTGGTCAGTCAGTGTGACCAATACACAGGCAATCCTTGCACTAGGGCCAATAATAGGCCACCCTGAAATGTGCACTTTTTTCACTAGTCACAATGCCACAGATGACAAGTCATGAGGAAGCGTGCCATTGCCATGCTGAATGCTGGAATGTCTGTGACCGCAGTGTCAACACACTTGAATGTGCATCATTCCAACATGAGCCAGTTGAGAAGTCGATACAGTGAGACTGGCAGCACTGTGAATTGCGCACATACCCGACGACCATGTGTGACCGCACCCCTACCGGATGCGTACATGCGGCTCTTGCACCTTTTGTGATCGGCTCCGACCAGCCACTAGGACAGCTGACGAGACCATCGGACTGCACAACAGGCAGATATCAGCTCAGACACACTCGGTACTGAGTGCTGTGAACTTTGCCCACTGACCCCTGGTTGGTTCAGGCTGTGAAAACTCATGAATTGTGAAAAGAAAGTAGTTAGTCATATTTCTTTTGGTTCAGTATTAAGGCGAGAATAAAATTATTGTTTTGTTAAAATACTTCCATGTTGTCTAAAAATATTTTGGGGGAAAACTGTATTTTTAATATTTTTTTAATATTATTTTTTTAATAATAGTTATATTTTTGTTAAGTGCACTACTCTACAGCCTGCATATTCAGGATTTCAAGTTAATAAAATGACCTGAACTGTAGTTATGTTTTTCAGAGATTCTGTGGCTGAGATGTTGTTTGAACAAGACAATGAAGAAAAATCTGTTGCTTCACTTGTGCTTGACACTCTTGTTAAGGTAAAAAAAATCTCTAATAAAATACCAGAATTTTTAAAGACTCCACAGTGTATTAGAATGTTATTGTCTTCATTCTATGGGTAATAACCACAGTCTTATGTACATGTGCTTATTCCTCATCAGTGCCCCATCGACACACGCAAGGTTCTGTCCGAGAACTTGATGGTAATTGGTGGAACCGCGATGCTGCCTGGCTTCCTTCACCGTCTCTTGGCTGAAATCCGATTACTGGCAGAAAAACCCAAATTCCGTGATGCTCTTGCCTCCAAGAGCTTTCGCATCCACAGTCTGCCAGCCAAGCCCAACTGCACTGCCTGGCTTGGAGGTACGAAATATAACCTTTTAGATTTAAATCTCCAAACAATGCATAAAAATTTAAACAAATTCCTCTTACCTGTACAGGGGCTATATTTGGAGCATTGCAGGACATCCTGGGTAGTCGCTCGGTGTCCAGAGACTACTACAATCAGACAGGTCGCATTCCTGACTGGTGCAGTCTCAGTAGTCCTCCAGTGGAGTCACTGTATGACATTGGAAAAACAGGCCCACCGCTGATGAAGAGGGCTTTCTCCACAGAGAAATAATCCACTCTCTTTCTCTGAGACATAAAAACTTTTATCATCGAATCCTCCTACTCTCATTAATATCCTGTTTGACTTATTTTGTGCATAGTTGTTAACAAAAAAAGAACAGTGGAAGAACCACTAGGTGGCAGTCTCTATCACAAAAACAGGAAGCAGTTCATTTTAACTACATGTCTACTGTAAGCTTGAAGTTTAAGCAACTATTACAATAGCAAGTTTAGCAGAAGAATATACCTCGCACTTCTTGAGCTTTTCTAAGCTCTGCTAATCAGTGATGAAAATAGCAGCATTATTAAAAATATTTAGCTATTTTCATTTCTCCCATGAACATTCTGTACATTTATATTTGTGTTGTATCGTTAGTGCTTTTTAACATCTGGCCCTGGCAAAAGTTAAAACAATCCTACTTGTATTTAATTTATTTACACATTAGATGCTAAAAAGGCTGATAAAGTACATGGTGTCTTATGTGAACTAAATAAATGTTCCAACATAAATATTTATTAGTTTGTTTTCTTACTTTACATTTTTTTTAATCTCATAATACATTCATATAATTTTTTTTTTTTTTAAACATGGAATTTTGGCAGAGGTATCGTTATTATCCACGTTTGTTTGTCTGTTTGCGAACAGAATCCTCACTGCACCCATGTAAAGATTTTCACCCAACTTGGTGGAGACTATACCCTACCTGAGTCCCACAGATGGTTTGAATTTGGAATGTCAAGGTCAAAGCAAGTTTAAAAAGTTTTGTAGACACAGTAGAGCACTGTGCCATTGCCATATATGGACTTTCAAATGAGACAATCACCTCTGATCTTGAGTGACGAAGAATGATCAAACTTCAGTCATCTTGTAAAGTTTTTTTTTTTTTCTCTGATTTTGTCACATCCATATATTATAGAGCATATCCTAAGACAAGCATATGGGTACTTAAATCCAGTACCCATGTAGGATCTGTTTGCTACATTGTCCATATACCCCCAGTCCCCTCTAGGTCTTCCACCCCACTCCCACCAGGTGCTATTTTATTAACTTCCAAGTAGATTACTGTATCTGAGACAAGCTTCTAGCACAGAATATCCTTTGCATTTGATCCTATTTAAATAATATTTAACGAGCTTGTGTGACTACAAGTAGAGATGTAAGCATCTGGCATGTGTGATGGTTTTTTAGGTTGCTACATAATGTATCATGGTGCTTTTTCTTCCTGAGAGCACAGATGGTTGATGTGGAATTACTGAAGCTGAAAGCGCTACTGCAGTGTGGAAACGCACGGCCATGTTGTGGGTTTGAGTTTCCTGTGGGATCATGTTGATCAGCTTGTAATCGTCTCCTGTAGTGGTCTAACTAGCAATCTGAAGCCTTCTATAGTAAAGCCTTCAGGATTGAGGCTTTCCAATGTTTTTTAATGCCTTTTCAGAAACTTTTTTTAACCAAAAACTTTGAACAAATTCTAAATAAATCCCTGCCAATATGTGTTGTCATTATCAGAGAATAAATAGAATGTGATTTATTGTGGCTGCTATTTCACAGGTGTGTGTCCGAGTGCCCATAACACTTGAAAGGTCAGTGCACGCATGTGTTCGCACCACCAGTAACCAGAATCAGAAGTTTTTCAATAGTTCTGTCCTTTGTCCTTCTGTGTAATTTGTACTTTAGTTGGGAATTTGCACCTCCATGGGCTCCTAATTAGGGTCACAGGGAGGCTGGGGCCCATCTCAGCCAACTCTGGGTGAAGGAAGGGTACATCCTGAACAGCTCGCCAGACCATTGCTGGGCAACACACATAAACCATTCACACTAATACCTAGAGGTTGATTTGGAACAGCCAGTTAGCCTACTGTACATGTTTTTGGACTGTGGGAGCAAACCAGAGTACCTGGAGGAAACCAAGCATGAAGCGCGGGGAGAACTCCACACAGAAACACCCGAGCCCAGGAATCGAACCCAGGACCTTCTTGCTGTGAGGCGGACATGCTAAACACTACACTGTTTTACAGAATTAGTATGCATAAATGCATACTGATTCTGTAATTTATGATTTTTATGTAATGTTGATTATATTGCTGTCTGTCTCTTTTAAATATAAATTTTTTTCATTCTTTATTTTTGGCCAATCCTTTCCACCTGACTTCCACTGAGGAAAGCAATAAATAGATGAGTATTTTTTTTTTTTTTTTTAATAGATTATAGATTTCTTGGGGTGGTGTGCTAGTCAGTGTGTGTAATAGTGTTAAATAGTTGCATGCAGTCTGGGATAATGACGTCCCTCAGTCGTTTTTTTTTTTTGTGTGTGTGTGTGGTGATGCGTGCTCTTACACCTCTTCTACACAACTTTCTGAAAGCCTGTTTTGGAGGTTTGATTCAACATGAGCAGTTTGGTCAGTATAGCACAGATTCTAGCCACACTTCTCCTCCACATTCCACTGACAGAGGTACGAAATCACTTCATCCAATAGTTAAGCTTAGTTTAGCTGTTAATTTAGTTATTACTTGTTAGTTAAAGTACTTTGGAGTAAAGTATTTTGGAGACTATCACATTCTGCTCTGCTATTTTAAATCAGGATGATATCATTGATCTGTGCGAGCAAGTGATTTAATCTGTGAGGTTTAGTCTGTAACTTGTTGCCTGTGAGTCGTTCTTTTCTCCGCACAGTGTTTGTATAATGATTTAATCTCTTCATTTCAGATAGAGTATTTGATGAGACCTTATCACCATGTGTTAACACAGCACTGTGGATCTGAAGTCTGATATTTCTTCAAATTTATTTATGTTTAGTTTTATTCTATTTGATCTCCTTTTGTTGAACAGTTCATGGAGTGGAGCCACAATTGTATAGTGTAGTTGCAAATTTGCACGTCCTCTAGCTAATCTTTGTTCCTGCCGCATAATGTCCCTCATTTGCTCTAATTACTTTAGGCTTTCTACGTGTTTGTTCACAAATCATCCTGACTGTGAATATGAGCCAACTATCCCATGGTTATCACTGTGATCACTTGATTTGAACTTGGTTTGTTGCACAAAGACAATATGTAGTTTGACACAGTTCAAACTACTTTCTGAATAATTCTCCTGCTCAGTTGACATCACTGTCGGTATGCTTTTACATGTCATGAGTCAAAATGTTTTGGAATGATTTGGAAATGGTCACAATTTTAACTTCTCTAATAAATTATTGGTGTTGTAGGTCTCACACCACTCCAAAGGTAAAGGATTTTTTTTTTTACACTCATGTATGTCATGCCTGTTATTCATGTAATCAAATTATACTCATGTTACTTAGTGCTCATGGTACTAAAACTCATGCATCAAAAAGTTTTGTAATTGATTATGTAGTGCTATTATTTCATGATGTGTTGCGTCGGAGTGTTTGTCATCCGCTGGAGAAGATAGTGGAGGTGGAGCAGGAGTACCCAGGGATTGTGGAGCACATCTTAATTCCTCACTGCGTGCCTCTTCATCGCTGCGCTGGGTGTTGTAACGATGAAAGATTACAGTGCTCCCCTACCCGCACTAACAATATTACAATACAGGTACAGGTTTATTATTTTAAATCTCTTACGGACTATTTATTAGGGAATATGTAAACATACAGACAGTTCATGCACATATCCAGTGACTACTGTGAAGGGAAAAATAAGTGTTTTTTCATCTATCTGTATGTTTCACATTTATATGGCCACACCTTCTATTTACATTTATTTTTAAAATTGCTTTGGATGAGTAAAGTAAAAGTTAATTCTCATATAAAGGTGTGGTATTAAATTTTATCAGTAAAAAAAAAATTACACTTTGCATTTTAATGTGTATGAATAACAGTTATTTGGCTCGGGCTCAGTGGATATTGCTGACTAGTCCCTGAAGCAGAGCATTTTAGTATATACTACACAGAAACATAAAAAAGCAAACAAAGGAGATTTTTATGGTTTATATTTTACGTTTTTAAAAATTCAAGCACTGTTCAAAATTTCTTGGGTGGATAATGTCTATTTCCCCCAGCTAGAGAACCAATCAGATCACGCAATCATGTATATCCAAGTAATATGTAATAAACATGTGTACAACATGATTGATGCAAGGCATGCGATCTTTGAACTTATTTATAAATGTAATGATTGGTAGAAGGCAGTGCTACATTAAACTGTCAGAAAGTAAAATAAATACAGCTACATTTTTTGGTGCTCATACTACAGTATACAGAATTAAAATGCAGACCGCATTTGCAAAAAAAAAAAAAAAAAAAAATGTATGTATATTTTTTGGGGGGGATAATGTTATATGCAATTGTAAATTGCATTCAATATAGCATCTTTTCTTTCCAGCTTTTGAGAATAAGCCCAGTAGAGTGGAACAAGGAGTATGTAGAGCTTTCATTTCTAGAGCACTACGCCTGTGAGTGCAGGTATGGAAATCAGACAGCAATTAAAATCACTGTAGCTTTTTTTAAAGGTTTTTTCAATCTCATAACACAATCATTTATTACATAGACGCAGACAGAATCATATACGGCATCAGAGGTGAGTATTTTCTGTCAGAAACATGCCTGTTTTTGCTATCTAATCCCAGTTATGAGAAGGGAATAACAATGATTTTCTCTGCTACAGCAGGCAGAGGCTAAGTAGGCCAAACAGGGGAAGAAAGGGGAAAAAAAGAAAAAAAAGGGAAAGGAAACAGTAGCAGGTACGTTGTTTTCAGTAACTGCATTATTCTATATTCTGGCAGTCATGCATAATCTCAGGAAGAATTTGAATTTATAATCATTTAACATCTTAGATTGTGTAAAAATAAATGTGCTTATATACAAGTTTTTTTTTTTATATTTCATATTCACAATAAATTGATAGATAATCAGATTATAAAACAAAGTTTTAAACCAAAATGTCTTTTAGCTACATTTTTAAGTATTAAATGAATGCATTCTCTCTATTTCTGGCGTCTTCTCAGTAATGTACTGATAAATGAATATCAGAGATATGTACAGTATGCTTGTCCTCTGTATGAACCTGTTCATCAAGCTGTTTTTCTGTTGTAGGTGGTGTAATCTTTTTTTCAGGAAACTCCTATTCATTTGCTGTTTTCTTTCTTTTTTTTTTTTTTTAACCATAAACACAAAGACATGGACTTATGTGCTTGGGGTGAAATCTATGATGAGTTCTTCTCAGAAGGGAAGAACCTGTAGTGTACACACAATAAGAAAATCCTCTGAGAAACATACTGTAGAGTAAGAGAGCTCTGTTGTGCTGCTCTCTGCTGTCACCCTCTGTTGTGTTACTTGTGTAATCCCGCTGCTCTGGTAAGTGTGGTCTTGAAAATAACAAAGAAAAATGACTTTTGTGACAAGATGGGCGACCAAAAAGGTTACTGAATACTATTTTGGTCGTCTTTAACAATATAATTAAGCATATTATTTGTCTGACATGTTGTTTATCAGTGTTTGCCTAGTACAAAAAGAAACCCTGACACATTTGACATAATAATCTTGTTTCTGACTTTGTGGTGCAAATGTTATAAGACTAATAAAATACTGGAACAGATTTTTAACATGTTTGCCCCTGTGTCCATTTCTTATCACCAAAATATTTTATTATTGGACCAAACTTATTAATTGTTATGAAATTGTTATTTTATTATTAATAGCAGTGTTATTATTATAATTATTTAAACTTTTTTGGACCAATGCCATGTCCTGATGAGGTATTTTCTTTATGAAATAGTCTGATGAAATAGCTTCGAGCTGGCAACTCCTGGCCTAATGTGTGGTACACCATTTCTTTTTGGTGTCAGTGTGTTTGATGGTGGCACAAATGGTTTGGAGGAGTAAATGTTTGTTTTTACATATTTGCATTTAGATACATTTACACAGACTCACAATCTGCTACTGTCTTTTTACTATATTTTTAAATTAGTCCATCTTAGACTTATTCATAATTTTTATTTTACTTTGTAGCACTTTTTAGCAGAATCTATGTTTTTTACCTTAACGTTACTGCTATGCTGTTATCCTAGGTCTTATTTGACTTTTATACAGTTCCTTTCATGTAGCACTTCGAGATTTGTTTCAAATGTAAATTGCAAGACAAATCAAATGTATAATTGTTTTCCCTGTGAAGCGTACAATGTTTTTAGGGGCTATCCGCATCCTCTGCCACAGCAGACACTTCTTGTCAACACTCTAGCAGTGCGCGTTTTCTATGGATTCATTTTATATTTGTGTTGAATGGTCCCTAGGGCACGCTCTACCTATCGCTATCTATCAAAACTGGGTCACCTTGACCTATTTTTCAAGGTCACAGAGGTCAATAATGAAAAATGCCTGTTAAAACACTCTAAAGGGTGCAGTATTTGTTGGATCAGTTTCCAATTCATTCCTGTCATATACAGTGTTAAGGTCTTCCAGCCTATTGGAACTGGGTCACCGTGACCTAATCTCAAGGTAACTGGACCATAAGAAATATGCACATGGTAATGTAAAAAGTCAGATATGTAAAATGTAACACAGGATTGTTTATTAGTGGATACGTTTCAAATGTTGCATATATTGTTTTAACTGGATATGCTTATGGACATACCTGTTAATCTCGTAAAAAAAACTAGGTCACCTTGAACTATTATGCTTTTAACAAGCACTATTGTGCTTTCCCGCCTGACTCAATTTATGTTGTGGTGCATCCGTGGCACGATCATAGGAAGGGTGAGCTGTTGAGACGACTACTTTGGTTGGGCTCCGTGGCCCTCTCAGAATTCCATGGGTGACTCGATACTTTGGTTGGGCTCAGTAGCCCTCCCAGAATTCCATGGGCGACTCGATACTTTGGTTGGGCTCAGTAGCCCTCCCAGAATTCCATGGACGACTCGATTCTTTGGTTGGGCTCGGTAGCCCTCCCAGAATTCCATGGGCGACTCGATTCTTTGGTTGGGCTCGGTGGCCCTCCCAGAATTCCATGGGCGACTCGATACTTTGGTTGGGCTCGGTGGCCCTCCCAGAATTCCATGGGCGACTCGATACTTTGGTTGGGCTCGGTAGCCCTCCCAGAATTCCATGTGCGTCTCGAGACTGGCAGTTTCTAGAGTTCTTGCAGTCGTCACCACCACCTTCCATGCCGGAATAAACGGGCCTGGAGAGATAAATAAAACGCGTACAAGTGGCCTATACAGACTTGGATTAACTGCCCCTCACAGCACTTCACTTCTCTATGAGAACTTCTAGTTATTATTATGTGATACTGATGTTTTAAGTGTGACAACACACAGCTCTGATCAAAAGGCATAAAAAGAGACATGAAACGTACTGATCCCTTTGTTCATGAATTTCTTG
This sequence comes from Neosilurus mollespiculum, assembly GCA_030014195.1. Classification (NCBI taxonomy): domain Eukaryota; kingdom Metazoa; phylum Chordata; class Actinopteri; order Siluriformes; family Plotosidae; genus Neosilurus; species Neosilurus mollespiculum. The sequence goes on along the minus strand of JAQMYF010000002.1, from coordinate 11,120,037 downwards.
GCCACAATTTACATTAAAAAAAACCCTCTGAAACGTATATAATAAATAGTTCTATGGCAATTATGTGCATGCGCATTACAACGCCTCCTACAGGATTGAACATTATGGATTTGATAAATGGAACTTGTCTAGCGGTCACGTTTTTTAGCTGAATGTCTGCGCACGGCCCAATAGGAAAGCAGGGCGAGATTTAATGGGCGGGGATAGCCAGTAACCTCGCACATGTGACCTTTTAGACACGCCCACACCCCTGTACAAAAAATATCGATTATATATATATATATATATATATATATATATATATATATATATATAGAGG
>JAQMYF010000002.1:11109329-11119708 GCA_030014195.1 Neosilurus mollespiculum | reverse complement strand
CAGGCTGTGAGAAAAGAAAGAATTAAAAATATTGATGTGTTGACTTCCTGTTAGTTCTTAGTGTTGAAGTCAGACAGTTTCTCACGCGCGGAGTCGTGTGCGTGCGCGCGCGCGTGTGTGCGGAGGGCTCAACGGATTGACGTAGGCGGCTGCTGTCTCGTGTACAGTATCGTGGATTGTTGAGGTGTGTAACAACACGGGCGAGACGGGAATACACACAAAACACACATAGCAAGGTAAGCTTAGCAACACACACTTTCTTCCGTTTGATACATTTAGACATTGTTTATTTGTTTGTCTTTCCGAGCTGAACGCAGCTGTAGATAAAGAGCTGAATATATAAACATTTAAATAATGTACAGAATGTTAGCATGGGAACCTGATAGCCCGCTAGCTGACTGGTAAATAACATTTCTAGGTTGCTAACTCTGGGCTACTATGCCGTGACTAGCCAGATTATTCTGACAAATCTGGTGAGAAATGTAGACTGTTGAGTTTGAGTGAACTGTATTTTACATGTAATGTTCTTTCTCTGCCGTTTAATGATCTAAAAAGCTGAGACAGCTAAACGTCAACTAGCGCGAGAGCTAGCTGCTAACGTTAGCTAGCTAACCGGAGTTACCTGCTAATTTCTTTATAAAACTACACACATTCTACTGAGACTATTTTCTAAACAATGGGTCACACCAGATATGGACACTGTTACATTTATTACTGTTCACTGGTCCTTACAGGTTCTTTTTAAATGTGGAGATGTTTCATGTAAACAGTTGGTTCAGTGTGTGTTAGAGGGAAATGAGTTAGTATAATGATTTACCCATAACCGGTGGTCAAAATTCTATTCGTATTTAACCGCCGATCAGCTTAGACTGATGAAATATGATTAAAATCTGTAAAATCTAGATATTTGCCTCATAAACGATGAATAGCATGTTGAACATTTGTCTACATTTATGGGTTTAATCGGCGATTGAAAATCAGAAGTCTTTTCAGAAGGCGATTGAAATCCGCCGCTGTGTATTTGTTTCTTTTCCGGTGTGAAGGTAAATGGGTATGGAGGGTGTATTATATACACAAGCACTCATTATCAGACAAGCTTATAACTTGAGCTCCCTTTTTAAGTACAAATAACTGGACAAGTAGGTTTATAAAATAAGTAAATATTTAGTTTATTCATTTGATCAGTTTTATATTACATTTTGTAACATAAATTGTATTGTTTTTAAATAGTTGCAGATGTTTTCCTCAATATTTATCATTCATAATGAATTTATGATTTTTATAGATATATTTTAATAAAGTTAAATTGAATTCCACCAAGATAAACATTTCAAAAGCAAGAAAAAAAAAGCAAATTTCTTTAAGAACATTTTTTAAATCTTTTTGCTAATCATTATCTCCATATAGTTTTTAGAGTAAAAAGAACATTTTATAATCAGTAGACTGTTGTTGAGAGCACCTTAAGATCCCAGAGAATAAAACAGTAACAATTGATAGATATGGGATGGACATTCAATATTTTTACAGCACTTGATTTTTTTTATGGCAAACCACATATTGGCAATATCGGCATGATGAGATTATGAATTACAATTTATTGGAAACAGCCCACCACTGAGCCTGGTTACATCCATTAATAAACAGCAGTGTCCCACATGTCTTTAACTAGTGACCGCTGACGCAGGCACGTGCAGTCGTTACCGCCTAAAACCAGAGGTTGATATTACACCGGAATCAGGGATGCACCAGCATGAGGGCAAGGCACTTTAAGTTTTCTCGAGCATCCTGCATCTTCTGGGGACTCTGACTCTCACACTTGCTTCTTATTTGTACAGCCAAACCCACCAGTCTTCAGTTGTTGTTCTTTTTTTGCCTGAAAAGTGGTCTCTTACACTGAAAAGCTTCTAAAGTGTACATTGTTTTATAATAATTAGTTGGTGTTGCTAAGTACCTTGTCCCTGTAGCTTTGTACACTGAGTACTTATCTAATACACCTGATATGATTTTAAGTGATAGTAGTTTGCAGTATGTTTTACTTCCACTTTAGTATAATCTGGTTATAAAGATTTGAGTAGTTAGCACAGTTGTTGCAAAATAAACCTTGCATTTATTTTTTCAATTATTTGACATATTGCATGCTTTAACAAACTAAAACTAATGTTATTTTCTTATCAGAACCCATTTTAATGATGTGTAAAAGTTAATGTATGACATCTATCAGCCTTTTTTGTGGCAGTGTGAACAGACCAAAGGTGAAACCAGTATGAGCATGAAGATGAAAGGTGACGGACTCCTAACCACTATGGCCAAATCTAAAACAAAGAGAATGGAGAAGTCCAAACCTGATTCAGAAAGGGATTCTGGCTTCTCAGGTTTGCATTATAAAATAGTCTATTTTTTGGTATCAGAGCATGAGTTTATTTCTGTTTCTTGGCTCTGTGCCGCATGTGTAATGGAGGGTCTTTTTACATTTTTTTTTCTTTATTTGGTGGGTAGATGCTAGTTCTGAGCATCTGAGTGTAGTCGACCAAACAGATACAGAGGATTCAACACGACCGGTGAGGCAAGCAGTGTCCAGGTCTCAAACATCTCAGCTAGCTGTCATCGGAGGATCTTTCCAAAGTTTGTCCCCAATGATCATCATGAATAATGTTCTTCTCAAACAGGTAAAACCAACATTTCCCTGATTATTTTCAAGAAACACAAACTGGCCACAGAAAAAGTCTCACACACTCATATTTCACTGAACTGCCTTCAGCGGCATTGTTCTGATAACCTTAACCAAACACCCTCGTATTTTGTATTGATGATGGAAGAGTTGAGCTACTCATTAAAGTCTTCTTCGGTTACTCCCGATGATTCAGTCCTCTGTGGTGGCAGTGAAAATGAGTAACCTTAAAACACACAGGTGTGTAGCACTAGTGGCTTTAGTCACTACAGTTTTTGTGGCATGAGAAGTGTAGAGAGTGTATCTGCATTATTATTTGTCAACACAGAGCATAATACAGGTTCACATTTACTTGGATAATTTATTCAGGTTTTTAATATCCATCTTTGGGTCATCCAAAATGCTTTGATCTGATTTTTGTATGTCTTAATTTATTTACAGCCTGGTGATAACACTCCATCTGTAAAGCCATGGGGCTTCAACCCAGCTGTTGAGGTTGTACAGCAACCCCAAGTAGTCTTCCTTCAACCGGTAATTTCACAGAGAACTGCTTCAGAGTCAAAAGGACCACCTAGTAAGCGTCGTAAGCATAAGAAGTACCTCCCCATCCTGAAATCCTATCCCAAAATTGCTCCCCACCCAGGGGATAGCTCAAGAAGTAGCTGCCCTAGTAGCAGCAGCTCCACCGTCGCTGAATCAGTGAATAGTTCCAGTTCCTCTTCCAGCAGTTGGGATCCTCTCGATGAAGACAAGCAGCAAGCTGTACAAAATAGTTCCTCTTCTGGCGCCTTCACTCCAAACCACGTTACACCAACCAGGCATTACCCAGCATCACCTCAGCCCCAAACTCCACTTACTGGTTCTAACACTGGCAGTTCTCCTGGTGTGGAAAAGTCAACAGTGGGAAGGCTGGAACCCACGCCTGAATCCACAGAAATGCACACCAAGACATTGGATACCCAACCACAGGCTGACTTTAAAGATGGCATGTGCCAGAACATGGACTCTGACAGCAATGATAAGAGGAAGCGTTTCTGTAACACCTACAATATTCTAAGTAAGTCAGGCCTACTGGACATTACACTGCGCACTAAAGAGCTGATACGGCAGAATCGGCGCACTCAGGTCGAGCTGGATCAACTTCGTGAGCACACAAACCTCTTTATGGAGGCCCTACAGTCAGGAGACCTGTGTATCTGGACCAAACTACAGATGAGTATGCAGGAAGAAAGTGAGAAGGAGATGACTGTGAATACTGGATCAGAGACACAAATAGATTATTTGAAGTAGGACACCTAAACCAGGACATGAACTTTATAAAACAGGTTGTATAAATGTTACCAGTCCTCTTATCATTACAAAGGAAAGTTTTTAAGTTTGAAAACTTACAACGCCTAAAATATTGTGGATAAAGACCGACTATGGTCCCCGGTTCAATCCTGAGTTCTGACTCACGCATTGTTCTGCCCCTGTTTGTGAGGGTTTCTGCTGAGTTCTTCAGGGGTTTTTTTTCTCACCTTCAAATAGCATACTGGTTGGCTACTTTATATTGCCACTAATTGGGAATTATGTGCACTGTGCCAGCGTACCATCCATGGGATGTTCCCACAGTACGCTTCTGAACCACCGTGGCCATGATAAAGCAGATACTGTGGAGAAATAAGATCTTGGGTTCACTTATAATGAAATACAGTTCTGTAGTCACAATCACAGTAAGAAAGTTATAAAATGAACAAGTCTGTGAAGTATTGCTAAAGGTTTTACATGTCTGATTGATTTTACATGTCTATCAAAAAAATCCTCATACATCTTATCTGTAGTCAGAGTTCAAAGCAACTGTGATGGCTTAAATCATTTGCCTCAGTAATATATGTAGCTAGATTGTGAAGTTAACATTAGCAGCAGTGTGAGTGTGCTTACAGACCGATGAGTAGTACCATTAAAAAAATGAACTAAACAATAATCTAAAAGCAAAGATACAGATTTTTTCAGAATTGACGTATCAGCGGATGAAGCAGGCTAATATTCTAACACTATAGAATCGTGACAAAGTAACTAGTGATAGTACAAAAGACTCGTTAGTAATCCTACTGTGTAATAGTATGGCGCTGTAAGGTTTTTTTCTACGAGATCCGCTCCATGCTGAAAAATTTCCGTGCCTGTAGGATGGACTCTTCAGATTTAATTTCTGTAATGTTAACAACACTTCTCTGCTGTGCTTCTTTTACCAATTTTACCTATGTACTAAGATGTAGTAGCATTACTAGACTTGTAAATGTCCAGGAGGAGCAGATATGTATCAGAGGCATGCATTGTTAGTCAGCCTAACTGAAGAGGTCATACATTTTAAATCGTTCTTGCATTTCAGTGGGTTGATCTGATCGTTTTCTACAAGGATCTATTAACCATTTAAGGCAGGTATGAAATCCTGTTAGTTGAGTCTTAAAGTGTTAAACCAGTTGCCTTAACCTGGCCACTGGTAAATACAGTTGCCAGCTCATGCCTAATGTTCATGAATGGCATTTAGGTTGACTGACTTCTAGCAATAATATGACTTATTTAAGGCTTATAAAAAATATTGTTTTAATATTAACATACAGTTTGGTGTCATAAACATTTTAAATTAAGGTAATTAGACTACTTTTATAATTAAATAAATACTCAAGTAAACAACGTGAGTTCTGTTGTTTTTTTTATCCAGTATGATTTTGTCTCTGTAGTTTATTTCAAAAACTTCTCAAGCAACTGATGTTACCTGGATCTGTAGATTGTGCTATAATCCAGGCTCTGAAATCAAGCTTTGCATAAACACTGGAATGCAATTCTTACGCTATCTGCCTTTTTGTATTATGACTGATTCTCTAATGGACTGGTAATGGCAGAATTGTTATGTTCGTACATAGATGATCATTCGGACCGATTGAGGCCCAGCAACAGTCATCCTGGCCTTTTCGAAATTTCACTGGAGTTGTTATTGTGCTGCCACAATCAAAGTTTCCTTTGCGAATGAATGTTTGTATTATTAACTTTGCTACCGTGTTCTTTGAAGACATACATGTCTGCTTATTTTACAGAATCTGTTGCATATTATGTATCTTGCACATATATGAAAATTCTTAATGGTTAACTTTGCTATTCTTTTAAAGTGCTTTGCAAACTGCAATATTGTGAGTATTACACAATATAAGGTCAACTGCATTTTTTTTGTATCCACTTGTTTTCACTTTGTCATCTGTAGAAACTCTGCCAGTAGAAAACCTTGTTCTGGAATGTCTGGAAAGACTGAAGCCACTAATATCTAGACATTGAGAAGGCTGGCAAAGGAAAGTAACAACAGATGATAAACATGTGAGAGCCTTGAAGACAACCACAAGAATAATAGTTAGTGACCTCATTAATGACGTTCACAAGGCTATACCGAAAAATGCACGCCATTCATCAGCAGCAGTAATTAGAAATCCAGATTGGAATTTTTGAAAAAATAGAGAGATGAGCCTGAAAAGTCCTGAAACCAAAAAGCCTGTACCAAAATAAAGGAAAGGTTAAAGAAGGGAGAAAGAAGGATCCGTTGGCATAAATGTAAATGTTTTGTACCTTAAGCAGATAAGCAGGTCCAAATGTACGGGACTATGTATTATTTGTAGGATTATATCCCTCAAAGATTTTTAAAATACAGAAGTGTGTGAGAGAGAGGACCTTTATCAGTGTTATTTTTCATCTTTTCTTTTGTCTTTGGTGCACATTTTCAAGATTTTAATGAGGAAAATGTGGACAATCTCATTTTTTGTGAAAAAAAATACTAATTTAAAAATGTCAGACATACAAAATTTCAGTTAAATATAGAGCATGGATTGGTGGTGCTAGTATGACTGGTAGGTGGGCCCTGATAAATGACTCCATGTAGGTTGTGAAGTTTTTATTCTTTATTCTTGCACCTAGTTCACCATTAGAAATTCTTTATTTTCCTGACATGTACCATCTGATCATCTCAGTGCTACACAAAACAAACCTGCAAGATCAGAAATTCTCCATGATGTGACTAGCAAAATCCAGCAGGTCATGTTACCCCATGTTTCCTTGGTGACTCTAATGATGGTACCAACAATGAATCAGTCTTGCTAATGATGTTGCCAAGCCATGAGATTAGAAAGTGTAACAAAATTAATTGTAAATATGTGTACTTGATATGTAACTGAATACAAACAGTATCTTCTAAAATAAAACTCTATTTCTAACATATTTCTCTCCAAACAACTGAAACATGCTTTTTAAGTTTTTTAAGTTCACACTGTGCTCAGGCCACTATATATCTGCTGGCGTGTACAAAAAAATAACCATTTGCTTAATTAAAACAAGAGCACTCAGAAAACGCAATCCTCTGCCAAGCCCAGTAGTCCTCCGTATGAACCAAGGCGTATCTCAGAGTGTTCAATTCCTGAATCCAGAATTTGATCCAGATCATCTCCAAAATTGAAGGTAGTCTTCTTTGACCAAAGTCTCACCTGTGGTAGAAATTATAATAATGTACATTTAACTTCATAATTTTTTAATATAATTTTGTGTAATCCTGCTAACAAACACGCAAACTGGGTAAAATAAAAACATCCTTGGTAGAGGAAAAAATGGCTGTTTGTTTTTCATCAGATGTAAAAAAAATCTTAAAAGTCTCAGAAGATTATGTGCACACATGAAGCCTATCTCAACCAACACTGGGTGAAGATGGAGGGAAAGCTCTCCAGACCATCACAGGGCCAACACACACACACAACCATTTGCACTCACATCCACACCTAGGGTCAATATGAAACAGCCAGTTAGCCTAACATGCATATCTTTTGAACTGTGGGAGGAAACCGAAGTACCCAGAGGATGCTGTACTTCAAATTCTGAGAACACTGAGAGAAGTTCCTTCTCTATATTTAATTAATTGAATATATTTATATAAGACTAGGGTGGTACTGTAGCATAAGGTTTAGCACTTCCGCCTCACAGAAAGAAGGTCCTCAGTTCAAGCCCTATGCGCAGCGAGGGTGTTTCTATGTGAAATTTGCATGCTGTCCCCATGCTTGTGTGGGTTTTCTCTGGGTACTACAGTTTCCTCCCACAGTCCAAAACATGCACATTAGGCTAATTGGATCTTCTCGATTGTCCCTAGGTATGAGTTGTACATATTGCCCCTAAGTGTATGTGAATATAAATAGTTATGGTATGCTATGGTCTGGTGAGCTGTTCACGATGTACCCCGCCTTCATCTGGAGTCGACTGGGATGAGCTCCATCCTAACCATTATAATAATGGCTGTCCGTCCTTACCGATGTTGACTGTTATATGTTCTGAGTTGAGGACATATCTTAAACAGGCTCTCATGTGAGCAATCAGACCTGCTCGGGAACTGCAGAATCACTGGCAATTATTACATTGGAAGTTGCTTGAAGCAGCTGCCAAGTGTCGTTGGTCATGCGAACGCTGATATTCTTGCTTGCTCAGCTCTTCTATATCTGACGAGGTCTTCCTCAACAGTCCGCACCACTTGTCTCTCTGGAGCGCCTCTTCTTCCCAGGTGTCATGCGGGATGCCTACTCTCTTCATATGCTGCTTCAACACATATTTGAAGCATAGCGTTTGTCCTCTATGTTTCCTTTTTCCTTGGCACAGTTCTGAGTAGAACACAGCTTTTGTTAGTATGCTGTTTTCCATCTGGCATACATGCCCAACATCTGGGATACCGTCTTGCCACATGATTTTGAGGATGGAGCGTAGGGGGCGAAGCTGGAGTCTTATCAGAGCCTTCATGTGCTTGCAGGAGAGAGTGGTGCACTTGATGGAATAGAGCAAGCAAGGGAGGACTGCAGGTAAATAAACCATCACTTTGGTTTTTGTGCTGATGTCATGACAGCTCCAGAGTCTCTTATGCAGCGCACCATAGGTCTTTGTGGCAGACTGGATCCTCCTCTCAACTTCCAGATCTGCAGAGTTGGTGTTTGTGACAGTGCTGCCCAGGTAAGTGAAATATTCGGTTGTCTTCAGTGGGTAATCATGGGCCATAATCATCTCTGGCAGGTCAGTGGACGTTGGGGGAGGCTGGTAAAGCAGCTCGGTCTTGGATATGTTGATCTTTAGACCAAACATATCAATTACAAAGGAGAAATGATCCACAATCTGCAGCATGTCATCTGCATTGCTGGCCACAAGGGTGGAGTCGTCCTCTGACGCACATCTCCTGCGTTTTTGTGTGGGAACAAAGCCTGGCAAGGTTGTACAGTTTATCATCTGTTCTTGTGCAGAGGAACACGCCCTTCATTCATAGTATTAAGCACAGCTGTGAGGTAGAGGGAGAAAAGAGTACACACCCCTGCTTCATGCCTTGGTTGACACAAAGGCACTGGGTTCACTGCCGACTGAGATTTGTGCCTTCATTCCAGAGTTGGAACTGCTTGATAATGTTGACAAGCTCATTTCTTGTGGGCTTTCTCTCCAGCTGCTGACTTGTGTCTGGGTGTGCAGAACCTACTTGGTTTAGCAAGCTGTTGAAGTTCTCCTTTCATTTGCCCTTGATGTCTTGCAGGTCTGTGAGCAGCTTACTTCCATCTGCTGACTTCACTGGGGCAACAGTGTTGCTCTTGGGTCCATAGATGGCTTTCAACCCAGCAAACAGTCCACGATAGTCATCGTTGTCAGCCATATTCTGCAATTCCTCTGCTTTCCTTTGCCACCAGTTGTTCTTGAGAGTTCTCACTTCCCTCTGCACCTTAGCCTTCATCTCAGCAAATGCACTCTTGCTTCTCTCAGAGTTCTCCTGTGGATGCCGAAGATGTTTGCTTCTCTTCTCTTCTAGGAGCCTCTCGATTTCATTTCCATGCTCCCAGAACCAATCAGAAGTCTTTCTGTGGTGATAGCCTAGAATTTCCTTGCTTGCAGAGTAAACCGCTTCCTTCAGGGCTTTCCAGTGCAGTTCTGCATCCTCCTCTCCAGCTGACTGAACACTCAATGCAGCTTCTATCGCTCTCATCCATTCTCGACAAAGCTTGTTGTCTGTCAGCTTGCTCATGCCCAATGTCCACTTTCTTAGGCTTGGCACTTGCAGGAGTTTTCCTGCGAGGCAGAGTGATCTTCATTATGAGTTGGCACCTCACAAGATAGTGCTCAGTAGAACACTCTGGCCCACGCATTGCTTTTGTGCAAAATACATCTGCCAAGTCTGACTTTCTCGTGAGGGCATAGTCAAGCAAGTGTTATTGACCTGAACGTGGGTGCTTCCAGGTGTAATAGTTCTTGTCAGGCTAGTAGAAAAAACATGTTGGTAATGCTGAGCTCTTGTTGTGCACCGAAATTCAGCAGGAGCTCCCCGTTGGAGTTCTTTTTCTTCTTGCCAAACTTGCCAATGATGTGCGTAAAAGTCTCCCAGTCCATCCCGCCTAGTATTAGGGGCTTGTCTTCTCTGGGGACATAGAGCATTACTTGAGTGAGTTCTTGGTAAAAGGTCTCCTTCTCCTCATCAGTGTAAATCATCGCTGGTGCATACACATTCAACAAAGTCAGGTATAGTTCCATACTAACTATTACCCTAATAAAGAACAAAGCGGTTTGAAAAACAAAATGAAAAATTACACTGTGTGCATAATTATTAGGCAAGCTGTATTTTTGAGGATTAATTGTTATTGTACAACTATACAGTGCTCTTGGTCAATCCAAAATGTTAACAAACCCTCAA
>JAQMYF010000002.1:11087716-11103825 GCA_030014195.1 Neosilurus mollespiculum | reverse complement strand
TAAGCATTCAAGTTTATACAGCTTGGAGTTGGAAATTATGGATAAAATGATGATATGGTCAAAATAATCACTTGTCTAATAATTGTGCACACAGTGTATAAAACTATGTAACACCCACTGGCTATGGTAAGTGGTTTGCTGGTTTTAGTCTTGATAGACAACAAGGTAACTTCTAACCCCATTTTCTTTCATTAGAGTATTTGGCTTAACTTAGGAATTTCTGCAACAAGCTGTTGTAAAGGAACTTTCTAGAATTAATCTCAAATGTCATGAAAGGAGCCTGTGTTGCACATACAACACATAGATTAATATACAGTTCAAACAAATCCACGCACCCTTTTACCCTAAGGTAGCAGGTGCAGGTATTAAATGGAAGTAGGGACTAACTGCACAGGTCCATCATACTCTAACCACTACAGAACACCTCTAGAGGGTGCTAAATGAGACTGTTTAAGACTTTCACTTTAAATTCTTAAATACACTTGGAGTGTATTTATCAGTATTTAGTGTATTTATCAGTGGTCCTGAGAGGCTGAAATGTAAAGGTGAACCATAAAGGAACCTCACTGGTCATTCATGTACATTTCATGAGAACTGAGAAGCCTTATTAGGTGTAACCCATAAATACCAATCAGGTTAATGTAAGCTCTGTGAAACCATACTGGTCTACCATTACTTATAAACTGGGTTCACAAGACCTGTTTTTAGATTCTCATACTCTGAAGACAATGCTGAATGTAAAGTATCTGGTAAAAATTGTTAAGTGTTTATATTTTATTGCTTTTTATTTATTTCCTTTTTATGTTATTTATTTCAATGGTAATAACATTTCGATCGCTCTCCAACACAGGACCATCACCTGCTATTCTGCAAAACCTCCAGCAGCCAGACAGCACCTTATTTGGTCTGTTCAACCTTAACAAAGATGTCATTTAAAGGTGTTCATTCACTAACAAGGCATATTAAATAAACATAAAGTACAGTGTTATCTCTCTAAATTAAAATGGAATTGGCCACAATGTCCTTCTGAAACCATTTGCTTACTGCTGCATGTGCGTGTCCGTGACCCCTGAAACAGGAGTCAGGAATTTCTCCATTTCTTTCTGACTTTTCCACTTTCTATGAATCAGTGTTGTGCTGTCACGTTATCATGCGTGTGCAAGATCATTCCTTTAGTCACACAAATTTTTTACTGTTATTGTAAACAGATGCAAAACTAGATGCAAAACACTAAGCCCATGAGCTGGGGTGGTTTCATGTGGAAACCTTTGTGTTCAGCCAAAATTAACTAATAATAAATAATAAAACATAGGCTATTCACTAGTGAAAGGGCCCTGTTAAGTTATCAATAAGCTATCATGTCAGAGGTTTAAGGCACGTTGATTAGAAAACACTGCTTTGAATAAAAAAATATATATATATATTTAGTTAACTTTTTAAAAAATTGCTAGATCTTTATCTTTATCTTCTTTATCTTTATCGTAAGAGTAAAAAGTAAGTAAAAAGAAAATTTTGTGGATGTTGCACATGCTTTTTTGAAAGGATGTTTGTTCTTATAGACACCTTTTTTTTAATGCTGGAGACATTATTCTGGAAATCTGTGGCAGTGTGTTTGACCAGTGAATCATCTGCACTGGTTTTAATCACCACTTACATCCTCAGCTCACACTGTTCCTGCTTAGAACGGTCATCAAACTCAATTTATGAATTAGGCCCTTGGACATTGTTGACATGTGAGTCGATTCTCAAGGTGCAGCTGGAATAAAGCCAGACTCAAAGAACCGATTCAAAGAACCGACTCATTCGTGAACGACACATTACTATTCACATCACAACCCGGAAGTACATGTAGGCACCGCTTTTTTGTTTGAGATGTTATTATTATTGTGTTCTGGTTTAACATGACAAGTAGAGGTAGGGTTTCTGAAAAATGCATACTTTTGTACCAAAATGTAAAGACTTGCTTATGAATAAACTACATTTTAGTAATGTAGGTGATAACACAAACAAAGGACGAGGGACAAATATCTAACGTAGCTAACAAGTAAGAAGCTAATTAGCTCGTTTCTGTGTAGAAAATGCCGACACATGTTTAGCTAGCTACTGTTTTCCTGAATTTATGGTTGTGTTTAACTCTGTATGTATAATATTGTTTAGGTATTGCAGTCATTTGTTGTTTTACGTTCCTAGTAAATGAAAGTTGGTTTAAACCTTACAGTTACTTGAAGCTAATCGGTTAGCCACATGTTGTGTATCTTCAGGTGTCACAGGCTGGAGGAAACTATCTGAACACTTTCCTCCGTCGCTTTGTTATTGTTGTCGTTTCCTTGAAAACATTAAAAATCTAAATTTCGTAGTTCACAGTTAACCATTTCAAACATTAAAAAATCCCCTCTTGTATTGTGTTTCTTCCCAAACACGATTTACCACGCTGTTAAACCATGCTAATAATGTATTCTTGTAACATGTATTGAAATCGAAGCATTTTCTTCCCACTTTAGTTTAATTTGAGTTTTCTGGACGACTGAGCAAAACCCCTGTATAGCAGTGATGGTGATGTGCACAATCTGCTTTTTCTGATCCAGCCGCCCACGTGTTCACTTAAGCGGGTAAGTTTGAGAGTCGAAATGACTTGACAACTCCATATCCACTTAAACTGCTTATATCTACTCTCTCTATCACTACAGAACAAACAAGACTGAATCCATGCTTTCTGATGAGCTTGATTCCAAACCCGAGGTATTGAAGTACAGTATGCCTTTTTTTCCCCCCTCAAACTGCCATATGATATTTGAAAGCCACTCTCTTTGAATTAACTCGTTTGTATAATACCTGTGAAGCTGCTGGTTGAGTTTGTGCAGAACGCCTCCATACCCTTGGGTCAGGGTTTGGAGGAAGCGGATTCCAAAACGCACTGTCTACCTCTCCTTCCCTCGTCAGATAATTCCATATGCAGCCAGCTAGACCTTCCAGGTATGCATTTTTTTTTTTTTTTTTTTAAATGGCATAATAAACATCATCTCTAATTTTATCGTCCTGTATGTTATGTATCATAAGCCACCTTTTTGCATAGTTATATTACTTCTGTGTTGTTTATACTGCTTTTGTGTGTCATACCATAATGAAACCATGTCTTTTGATTGCAAATGTTTAGAGAGTGCTCTTAGCCATGCAGCATCCCCATCACTGTCTGAGTTTGGGCCAGAACGAGGCCCCCTGGTAGTGCAGCTTCAGCATCACTCTCCAACACCCACCTCACCTGCAATCCTGCAAGACCTCCAGCAAGCAGACAGCACCTCATATGTTCTACTTAACCTTGCTAAAGGTATCATTAAGGTCATCTGGTTTTAATGTTTGTGATTTTCTATTAACTGTGGAAAAACATGTTGTCCTTGACCTTCTTCACCATGCAAATGAATCTTGAGTTTGGCATGTGGCCATGACTAGAGAATCTAATTATTCTGTGCCATTTTTGTCATGTCATAATTATGAAGTGTTATAAGAATGAGAGTTATGAATATTACTTTCTTACCTTTCTGTTGTAACATGCTTTGTGTGAAGGGCTGGCAGCCTCGGCAGAGCCCCTGGTGTTTGTGCAAGATGATGTTGACGAGGCCGAAGAGGAAATTTCAACAGGGGAAGGTGCAGACGGAAGTGCCCCATGGTACCTGCGGGTGCAGGAGCTTGCCCATGACAGCCTAATTGCTGCGACCAGGGCCGAGCTGGCAAAGGAAGCCCGGGCTAGTAGCAACAGTAATTACCAGTCATTTTGTCTTGCGTAGAATCTTTATGGAGGTACTGTCATTTTTCACACACAGCAAATTAGAAAAATCACTGTGTGTTTGTCTTTTTCCAGGTGACCATATTCTTAGCTGCCAGTCAGAAGGGCCAAAAAAGGAAACGGTGCCACGAAACAGTCGAGCATCTGGAGAGAAGATTCTCAGGTGTCCTTATGAGAACTGCCAGCGAACTTTTACCTACCCTGCTCATCTGAAATACCACCTGAAAACACATAGGTAGGTGAAAGAGTGTGCGGTGTGCAAACGCTAGTTTAGTTTTTTTTATCTGTTTCAGTTTAAGAACACCGGAATTGGTCATCCTTACAGCATATTCCATGCATGTTTAAGCGATACAGAACTTATTGTAACATAAATGACCATAAAAAGCACTATGCTGGCAATGTTAGTAATCCCATGGATTACTAGCGGGGGCTGAACCAGTGTGGAGCTACCATTGTTTTCCGGAAATGACGTGAACTCATTGGGCCGGGTTCTCCAGCGCAAGTAAACTAAAGGCTCTTACCTTTGACTGGCTTATTTTGACAAGGCGCTGCTCCCATCCCATCGTCCTTTGACTCAGTGTTCAGTTTTAGATGTAAAATCTTGGGCTTCATGCCAAGTAGTTCTTTCTGGAGGTCACGCTGATAGCAGGTCGGTTTGAAGTGGTCTTCGCAAATTACTGAATTGCATCCGAAAGTAAATGTTTTCAGAGTATGGCCTGTGCCGATATTATGCAGCCAGAGTTTTGTCAACTCTGTTTTCTTGTCGTCAGTTGGTTTAGGAACACAAAAGAAATCTTTTCCGTAATTTCAGCACTTATTGTTTGCTTTGCACTTTTTTAACTAGGCACGCTTGTTTTATAATATTGTAGGTTTATTGAATTAAAAGCTACAAATTTGGCCCAGGATGTGTGTAATTAAGTGGATGTATATAAAGAAGTGTATTTGAACTCTGTGCAAAATGTTATACCCATCATTCTGCCCCAAACAATGCAGGGCCTTGTTACTGCTAAGTACTATTGCGCATGAAGCTGATAGCACTGAGTGTATAATGCTGTGTGCGCGCGTGTGTGTTTCAGGAATGACCGAACATTCCGCTGTGGTGCTGAGGGTTGTGGGAAGAGCTTTTATGTATTGCAGAGACTGCAGGTCCACATGAGGACACATAATGGTGAGAAGCCCTACATCTGTAATGAGAAGAATTGTGGCAAGAAGTTCACCACTGCTGGTAATCTGAAGAACCACAAACGCACGCACACTGGTAAGTATCTTCACCAAGTTCTAAGAAATTGTTTGTCTGACATCACAATAAAACACACTGGAACTCTTGAACCAGAATCTGGAAGCTAATCATGTCAGTTTTTAACAATTACAACTGCTTGGTTGAATATTTACTGTATGTATGGAATTACGGTTGGATCTTTTTTTTTTTTTTTTTACCTGAATGTGTTCTTATTTAGTGCCATTATTAATTATCCTTTGACCTTTTTTGTTTAATTCATTGTGTCTCACGTTGCTGAAGAATGAAAATGTCGATGCATTGTATGACGTCTTTTTAATTAATTAATTAATTAATTAACTCTGAAATGGTTCAGTATAATTGACACATGTGTGGCATGCATCTCGACTGAATAGTGTAGTGTGTGAGGTCTTACAATTACTAATGATTTTTTTTTTTTTTTTGAAAGGGTTAAATCTGTCAGTATGTGTCTGATCTCCCATGTTGTGTATAAGGTGTAAGGTCATTGATGAAATCTCATATGTGAACTTTATGGAAGAAATGTGGTATAGAAAAAGCCTTGACAGACTGCTGGAGCTCACTTATACATTTGATGTCAAATTTCTTAAAATTGACAGTAAAACTATATTTAATAGTGAAATTAAGAGCATTTCCACATGTGCAGTGTAAGAATAATTCAGAGGATTAGGACTAAACAGCTTTGTGACTGAATGAAAACCACATGATATTGAGAATACATGGAATAAGTTTGCTTGGGAGAATAAAGTTAGGACTCGGGAGCAGTGGGAAAAGCTGATGTGTCCTGACTCCAGATTTCTTCCAGAGGGATGGGCATGTCCGGGTAAGCGGGGAGCACATGTAGCAGTCGACACATGTGTCATGTATGTTATCTACCCTGGAGCCAGTGTTATCATTTGGGGTTGCTGGGGTTGGTCAGGTTAAAGCTTGACAACATATGTGGCACTAAAATGAAGTCGGGTAATTACCTGAACATATTGAATGACCAGCTTATTATTTATTGGTTATTGTTGTGTTATTTTTTTCAGCCGGCATTAAATTTAGTCTTATATAGTGAGAGTGGTTCAGGGGACATGAGGACTCATTTTCACACATGAATTGGCCACAGCAGAGTCCTGACCTTAAAACCAGTGAAAGTCTTGTGCGATGTGATGGAGAAGACGCTACTGAGGATTTGACTCTTCTATCATTAATATAAGATCTCGGTAAAACTTGGATGAAAATAACCTTATACAAAGTCATCACATTTGTCAAAACGATGCTGCAGCAAATGTTTGCTGTAATCAGATCTAAAGGTGATCCAAGAAATATGAGAGTGAGAATTTTTTT
Source organism: Neosilurus mollespiculum (assembly GCA_030014195.1). Taxonomy (NCBI): domain Eukaryota; kingdom Metazoa; phylum Chordata; class Actinopteri; order Siluriformes; family Plotosidae; genus Neosilurus; species Neosilurus mollespiculum. The sequence continues at coordinate 11,097,460 of JAQMYF010000002.1, read as the reverse complement.
ATTTTTTGGCCAGGCATGACTGGAGTACATTTACTTATCCAGAGAGACTTTTTTTATTTTTTTTTTTATGCTACTAAGCAGTTGAGGGTTAAGGGCCTTGCTCAAGGCCCCAACATTGGCAGCTTGGTGGTTCTGGGGCTTGAACCCCTCGACCTTCACATCAGTAACCCAGAACCTTAACCACTGAGCCACCACTACCTGTAGAACAGTGAACCATCACAAAAGACAACAAATTAAAGCTACTTTCATTTATATATCAGAAGCTGTATATACAATCAGTGTTTTTTAACCAGTCCAGTTTATTTGGTCTCTTATAGATTTTAAGTAAATTGTTGGTGGCTGGTGTAAAGAGATCTATTTTTATACAATAAAATGTCGATTTTGTGTTTCTTTTCCTTTTGGCATGTGTGTCAGGTGAGAAGCCCTTTCTTTGTGAAGTAGACAACTGTGGGCGTTCTTTTGCAGAGTACTCAAGTCTCCGCAAACACATGTTGGTTCATTCTGGTGAGTGTTTAACACCCACACACGCACACACACACACTCACAGACAGACACACACACTCATCCAAGTGTTTTGTAAGGTTTGTTTGAAAGTGTGATTATTAATTTGCTTTGCTGTTTTTGTTTGAATTCTAAAGTAGTTTCTCATCCATGCTTCCCATACCTCTTGTCTACTTTTTCTCTAAGCATGAAATGCATATCCACAAGTGCACATTGACATTTCCAGCCCTTTCTTTTCTTTATGCAGCTGTGTGCTGTTCTAGGAAAAGAAGTGCATCATAGTTAAATGTTTTTCAATAGCAGCACATCCCAGTGGTATTTAAACTGCTATATAAAATTATTCCATTTACACCACAGCAAATACTATATTAAACATCTTATACTTTTATCTGTTAGTACTTGCGTTGTTGCAGCTTGTCTGTGAAAGAAGCTTGTTTCTGTTAGTTTATAAAGGTCACACCAAGGTCAAATATCTGGATTGTTTTTCTTTCCTGAGATGTTAATTGATCAGGAAGTCAATAATTCTTTGGATCTTTTTCTTCAGTAGCTTCTTACTGTCTGAAGTACATTATTTGGACAAAAGTGTCTGGACATTTGACCATAGGTCATAAGTATCTCATATGCATCTTACTTGAAGTTGTCTCTATTTTTAAATAATAAACTTCTCACATTCAGCACTTTTTACCTGATGAAATTCAGCATCGTCAAAGATATGTTTTAGACTCAAAATAAACATCTTTTTTTTTTTTTTCAACCAGGCAACAAAGATTTCTTTGGTTTTGTGATGTCTAGACAACATTCTTCTGAAGTTTCAGGCCGATTTGTGCTGGGAAGTATATATCTCGACAGGACTTTTGGATATACCCAGTGACACACCAACAAATCCATCATCCCTGATCATTTCTGTTAATTAATTGTACTCCTCAAAGTAACCTCACATTATAAAAATGACCTTGGTCAGTTACATAGCAGCCTAGTGTTACTATATTATAATAATAATTGGTAGTAGAAGTATTATTGCTAATAGTAATATTGCTCACCCCACCCACCTATTAGCAGTAGTAGAAATATTGTCGATATTACTAGCAATACTACTTCTACTGCTAATAAAAATCATTATTATTATTATTACTAATAAAGTGCAATATTTTATTTTGTGAAAATTTGATTTAGCATTTAAGAAAAGTTTTTTGGTTTTATTTGCTGCTAGTTATAGTGTTCAAAAGGGGCCAAATGGTCAGAGAAGTGGCTTTGGGACTGAAAGGTCACAGGTTTGATTTCTGAACCAGCAGGAAAAATGTGTGGAGGTGGGGGAGTGAGCAGCACCTTCCCTTCTTCCACCTTCATGCCTGAAGTGCTCTTGAGCAAGGCACCTACACCCCAACTGCTCTCTGCGTGCCGCAATGTGTGGCAGCCCACTGCTCCGAGTGTGTGTGTGCTCACTGTTTGTGTGTGTGCGTGAGTGGGCTCACCTTTGATGGGTTAAATGCAGAGCCGAATTTCTCTTGCAGGATTGATACAGTATATTAAAATTAAAATAAATTTGGAATATGCAAAAATCTGTATCGGCAGGTCACACCCAAAAAACCAATTAGAATTTGAAATCTGTCAGGAAAATTGCACTGGGTATATCTCTTCATGACAGTGATGACACCGCCTGTTCCAAGCTGTGCACGCCGATCATCAAGCATTATCCAGTCGGCATAATGTCTATTAACCTTGAGATAGCAGACCAATCAGATCATTCCATTCCCATGTAGTGTATGCTAATGGTTATTGACAATAAGTTTAATGTCACATCCATGGTGATTCTGTTGTACTGAATATCAGTGTATTGTGATTAGCTACAGATCTCTGCTTGTGGGCTTGTGCCTCTGACCAAATCAGTCATGCTGGAGTTCGGTACATCAGCACTTCCTCTAGTGTCATATTGCTTAAATGCTTTCCATGTCACTGAAGATAAGTTTTTGTGATTTTATGCCCATCATTACTCACCATGCAAAGTTTGCAAAGTACATGATCAAAGTACTATTTTCTGGTGAGCACAGACAACAGTATGGATAATTGATGTATGTTTGATATTACGGACAGGCCTACAGGTGAAACTCAAAAAAATGAATATTGTGCAAAAGTTCATTTATTTCAGTAATTCAGCTTAAAAGGAGAAGCTAATATATTATATAGACTCATTTCATGCAAAGTGAAATATTTCAAGCCTTTATTTGTTATAATTTTGGTGATTATGGCTTACAGCTTATGAAAACCCCAAATCCAAAATCTCAATTTCAGTATTGTAGGCTCAGAGTGTCACACTCTAATCAGCTAATTAATCCAAAACACCTGCAAAGGGTTCCTGAGACTTTAAATGGCCTCTCAGTCTGGTTCAGTTGAATTCACAATCATGGGGAAGACTGCTAACCTGACATTTGTGCATAAAACCATCATTGCCCCATTCACAAAGAGGGAAAACCTCATAAGGTAATTGCCAAAGAAGTTGGATGTTCTCAAAGTGCTGTATCCAAGCACATTAATAGAAAGTTAAGTGGAAGGGAACCATGTGGAAGAGGTGCACAAGTAGCCGGGATGACCGCAGCCTGGAGAGGATTGTCAGGAAAAGGCCATTCAAAAGTGTGGGGGAGTTTCACAAGGAGGGGACTGAGGCTGGAGTTAGTGCATCAAGAGCCACCACACACAGAGGGATCCTGGGCATGGGCTTCAAATGTCATATTCCTCTTGTCAAGCTGCTCCTGAACATCAAACAATGCCAGAAGCATCTTATTCAGGCTAAAGAAAAAAGATCTGGTCTGTTGCTCAGTGGTTCAAAATCCTCTTTTCAGATGAGAGCAAATTTTGCATCTCATTTGGAAACCAAGGTCCCAGAGTCTGGAGGAAGAATGGAGAGTCACACAATCCAAGATGCTTGAAGTCCAGTGTGAAGTTTCCACAGTCTGTGTTGATTTAGGGAGCCACGTCTGCCAGTGTTGGTCCACTGTGCTTTATTAAGTCCAGAGTCAACGCAGCCGTCTACCAGGACATTTTAAAGCAGCTTTATGGAGATTCTGAATCAATTTTTAAGCAGGACTTGGCACCTGCCCACGCTGCCAAAAGTACCAAAACCTGGTTCAGTGACTGTGGGATTACTGTGCTGGATTGACCAGCAAACTCGCCTGACCTGAACCCCATAGAGAATGTGTGGGGCATTGCCAAAGAAAAGAGACATGAAACTGAACAATGCAGAAGAGCTGATGGCCGCTATTGAAGCATCCTGATCTTCCATAACACCTCAGCAGTGCCACAGGCTGATAGCATCCATGCCATGCTGCATTGAGGCAGTAATTCATGCAAAAGGGGCCCAAACCAAGTACTGAGTACATATACATGATTATACTTTTCATAGGGCTGACATTTCTGTACTTAAAATCCTTTTTTATTTATTTCATGTTATATTCAAATTTTCTGAGATTCTGGATTTGGAGTTTTCATAAGCTGTAAGCCATAATGATCAAAATTATAACAAATAAATTCTTGAAATATCTCACTTTGCATGTAATGAGTCTATATAGTATCTTAGTTTCACCTTTTAACTTTTGCACGATATTCTAATTTTTCGAGTTCTACTTGTATATATTCATGTTATTGAACTAGAAAACCTCAAGCTTAATGTTAATCCATATCTGACTACATGTGATACCAGCATAGCAATATCCACTTTACATGCCAATTAAATTAATAACAGCACGTTTGTGTTATCAGGGGAAAAGCCCCATCAGTGCTCCATATGTGGGAAGATGTTCTCTCAGAGTGGCAGCAGGAACGTCCACATGAGGAAGCGACACGGAGAAGACACTCTTACATCTGAAAGCAGGGAAACAGGTAGCAAGATATGACATGAGTAATGTGATTACTACTGAGTCGCTAGTCTTTCACAGCAGCTGCACCAGACTGTTATGGATACCTGCTACACATTGATAATTTGCTTGAGTGCAGGTGAATTACAGAAGAGGAAAAGAAATGTTAGGCTGGAGATCTTTTCACTTTATCAGATGTAGTTCTGGGTTGTCATTGACAGGCGAGGCGCTGACTCATAGCAGCTTGCTTGAAGCCGATGGTGCTGCCACTGACTCCATGGTAACTATGACAACTGTGGAGCAGGTTAATCTTCATCATGCGATGCTGAGGGCACAAGGTATGCACTGTCCGACTGAATACGCACTGCCTGCCGGTAGTCTCATAATATAACTGTTATCTGTGAGCTTTGGGTTTTGTTTTGTGCCACAGGTCCTGCAGACCCCATCGTGGTTCTGTCTCCATCTCATGACCTGGTCTCCATGACAGCTGGAGCTCACAGTTATGGGGACGATGTGGTGGCAATGCTCTAGTAGTATTTGTAAATAAAATAATTATTAAGAATTGCATTGATGTACATGGTGTTATTTTATTAATTTTAATTTATAAGTTAATTTTAAGGTTTTTTACAGTGACAAGCATCACAGCATCTTATTGATCTGTGTTGTACTGCATTTGATAAATGTATTTATAAGAGAAAACATGATGAGAACATTTTCTATTAATATCAGACAAAAGCAAAATTGAAATCTGTCAATAAATTAGGGAGAATAAGCATTTTGAATATTGTGGACAGACACCGGACGAACAGACACTGCACTGTCATGACATAAGCTCATTGGGCCGGATGAGCTAAAAAACAAAATAAAACAAAAGCCAATGTCAGAGACTTGGATAGATATTCATAAAGACTATAAGAAATTATTTCTATTTCAACAACAGTACACTACTTTCTCTACAGTAGAATATTACATCTATTGATAGTTTTGCTGAATAAATAATAAAAAAATCTAAATTTCTTTGTGGTTTTGTTTATCATTTTGTTTCTATATACTGTGTGTACTGTATTAAAGGGTGAAATGTTTACTCAAAGAAAAATAATGTGTATACCATCACAGTATAGAAAATAAAAAGCTCAAGGCCAACTCACCTAAAATCTTTATTGTTAGGGACAAAATTTAGAACAGTAGCCGTGTGACTCTGCATTAGATGATGATGAAAAGGGTAAGAGAAGAAGATGGAATACTTTTTATTAGACGATGCTAAAGTGTTCAAAGTAACTCAGAGTGGCTCCCAAAGCCCAGCTGGCCTCCACATCGTGCAGCTTTTTGGTCAACTATAAAAGAAGGAAAGAAAAAAAGGTACAAGTGATGAGTCTTGGATATCAGAAAATAAGTTAATGAAAGAAAGTGTGCCCTCCAGAATTCCTTTTTTTTTTAATCACAAAAAGAGCCATATGGATAGAGTGCAGTGACAAAAAAATTAGAGGGAGACTATAGACATGAATCAAACAATTGAACTAGGGATGTTTTCAAGATATCAATGGCACTCCAATTATAACTATATTGATATCCTGTATTTATTGATTTAGCAACAACTGAATCAACAAGATATTTATTTTTATCATCAGAGAGTCAGAATTGGCTTAGATGGCAGGGGAGGCTGCCCTCCAGACCTGGGAGACCCAAGCGTGTAGTTAGGGTCTCCTGTCAGAAGAGCCTTCAACTCCCACCTCCCGCAGAGCTGCCACCACATCCCAATGGAGGCTGGGGACATGGAGTCCGAATGGGCCATGCTCCGTGTCTCCATTATTGAGGTGGTAGCCCAGAGCTGTGGCCAGAAGGTCATCAGTGCCTGTTGTCGGGGCAACACCTGAACCAGGTGGTAGACACCTGCGGTGAGTGGGGCTATCAAGCTGAAGGGGTCCTATCAGGTCCTTTTGGCCTGTGGAACTCACAAGACAGCGGACAGGTACCGACAGTCCAAACATGCTGTAGCCCGGGCTGTCAAAATCTCAGGTGTGGGAGAACCTTGAAAAGGTTCTGGACCACCATCCAGCGCCTCAGGAGGGGGAAGCAATACTCCACAAACACTGTTTACAGTGGAAGTGGGGAGCTGCTCACCTCAACTGGGGATGTTGTTGGGAGGTGAAAGGAATACTTCGAGGACCTCCTCAATCCCACCAACATGCCCTCTGTGGAAGAGGAAGAGCCTGGAGGTTCAGAGGCGGGTCTGCCTATCACTGGGGCTGAGGTCACCGAGGTAGTTAAAAAAGCCAGTTGAGGTGGCTCGGGCATCTGATTAGAATGCCTCTCATACGCCTTCCTGGTGTTTCGGGCATGTCCAACCGGAAGGAGCCCTCGGGGCCAACCCAGAACACACTGGAGGAACTACGTGTCTCAGCTGGTCTGAGAACGCCTTGGCGTCCCCCAGAAGAGCTGGAGGAAGTGGCTGGGGAGAGGGACATCTGGACCTCACTGCTTAGGCTGCTGCCCCGCGACCCGACCCCGGAACAAGCAGAGGAAGATGAATGAATGAATGAGTCAGAACTGTGCAGATCTCAGTATTAAACTAAGAGACGGTGGGAGGGAGAGAGAAAGAGTGAGAATATGTGAAGATGTAAAGAGGTTATTTTTATTACTATTATTGAGAAAACTTTTTTGATTATTAATATTAAGCATCCTGGCCTGAAAGTATTTCACTCGACCTTCACTGATGTTTATTAAAATACTGAAAACAAGTCATTTCTTTAGTCATTTCTGGTTAAAGTAAATGATTAAACACAGACATTGGATCTGAGCATCACCTCTAAGACTGTGTCCTCCTCAAAGCCGTAACCAGACTTCAGAAGACAGGTTATGTAAGTAAGGTCCATACACAGGAAGGGATAGTGCGGATTATACAAGGACACCTTGTTGCACACTATAAAACAAACAAAGAAACAAAGAAACAAACAAAAAAACCACCTATAAGATCAAAGGAATTGTATTTTTGGAATACTCAGAATATTTCTGTCACGTATGACTGTAATTGCCCAGACAGTTTAGGCATTATATAACCACAGCTACTCACTGATTTGGTATTAGGACTAAATCTTTGTTTAGAAATAATTTTTCTGCCATTCGACTAAATTATATAAAACACCAGTGTTCCCTAATTCCTGATTCATTCATATATTTCAGTTTTTATTAGTTACCACAATTTCCTTTCAACGGTTAATTTTTAAAACAACGCATTTAACAGTTCTGAAATCCCCAACAGGAGCAAAGCATACACACAGACACCTTAGTCCCTCACCCGCTTTAGCTTTTTTCCTGAAGTCCTGAACCTGCACAGCTCCACCGCGGGTCTCATCTGTAACAGACGGATGAAAGTATTTCAACAGTGTCATGTCATGTCATGTCATTTTCTGAACCGCTTATTCCTAATTAGGGTCGCGGGGAGGCTGGCACCCATCTCAGCCGACTCTGGGCGAGGGCAGATTACACCCTGGACAGCTTGCCAGGCCATCGCAGTATTTCAACAGTGCTGTGATTAAATACACACATAAATCAAATGGTAAATAATCATACAAGAGCGACACACAACCGATTTAAATGTACTATTATCATGGAGTAATACCTACACCCAGTTTCTATTTCTATAATTAAGAAAATCATTTAATGTAGAATTTTACTGGTACTCCATTAGGCTTTCTTGACATTATTTAACATTCATTCACTGGCCAGGTTTTTATATCCAACTGCTCAGGCAAGAACACAGAAACCATTAAAGGCTTTTTTATGTTCCCAGTCCTCACTCTCCTACTCAATTATCACCACCCAATTCACCTCTTACCCTTTATTATCAAGTAATACCCTCTTACCCCTGCTCTACTCACCCGAGTTACCCCTGCTCTACTCACTCGAGGCACTCCTACTCTGTAACTCTGAGTTGCCCCTGTCCCATTCTACTGAATTACCCCTGCTCTATTATTTTGGGTTACTTCTACCCCATTCTGCCTTATAATTGCACTTTTGAAAAGAATTTAATGGTGACTAGCCATTTCTCACCAACAAGGCCGGCCTCAACAGCATGGTCAAAGTAGTAAGAGAAGGCATAGATCCAGCTGTCCTCCATGTCATCTGGCTCCTGGATGACGCCTTTCACAACCTTTAGCATTTCTGTGTAACAGCTCTTGTATCCAGTCGACCCTGGAGAGTGAAGAGTGGTGCAACACATCCTGCGTTTCATTAAACACTACTGTGGTCTAGACCATTCTGGAGGAGTCTTACGAACATGGTTTACCTCCTGGCTTTCCGCTGACTTTGTATGTTATGCCCCCAAAGCTAATTTTCCCTTTGTAATTCTTTGGCAAGCATGAGCTCTGAAAAACCTTCTTTTCTGGAGCTGAAATGATATTACAAAAATGTACATGGTAATTAATGGTCAATGCTGAATGCCTCATATTGTCTCGTCTACTGGTATGTCACAGTGGCTAAGCCCAAAAATGCTACTTCACTCCTGCACCTTTTGAGGCCAAAGCACCGATAGCAGCAAGCTGAGCAGCTTTGATTCCATTCCCTGAATAACTATAAATGGAAGTGAAATGCATTTTAAAACCACATTCTTTCATATTTTACAGCAATTTTAAAATGCTAGGTAATTTTTAATGCTGTTACCTGTGAGTGTACAATTTATATGTTGTGTTAAATGCACTGAATCTTGCAGTATAATCAGTAGGAAATCTCTCACTTGCTTTCTATAAATAAAGAAAGAGGTAATGTTTTAAAGAGGTGAAGGTATGTTTCAACAATATCACAGGAGCAAGAGTGCACTTATACTGAACATTAGCACAGCTGTGATTCAGCCACGCACACAAGCCCAGAAGAGCTAATCATGGCTGTGCCAGTATACAGTATCACAACATTCATGCTGATGCAATATTGTTTTAATACAACAAAACCAGATCCTGAAGAAGCTACACTCACTTTATAGCACATTGATTGGTTGGTTCAGAGTGATTTGTCCATTCATCAACTGTTGTATGTATAACATCATGTTTGTTAACATGTCAGAAGACCAACATTCAATGCACAAGACACTCTCACTCACTTTTGGAAGAAACGTGATTTGCGTTGATCCTCCACCCAAATCCAAAATCCCTACTGACCGTTGTATGTTGGGGTAAAGCCGACCTGAAAGAAGCGGTGGAAAATGTTTTTCACTTAGTGACTGCCATCTTAAACATGAAGTATAATACAGCATTAGCATATACTACACAGAGCTAAGTGACCACATTGTAGGTACGTTACAATCCTCGATTCCGCACTTGATGTTCCTGCCCCCCCAGTGCAGCTAACTGGGTTATCAAATGCCGGCCATGTCTCTCACTGTCTATGGTGAGAGGCATGTAAA
>JAQMYF010000002.1:11042048-11067048 GCA_030014195.1 Neosilurus mollespiculum | reverse complement strand
GACTTGTGATGCATGAATGCAATAAGCTCGAGCGCAGCATCCACAGCACACCCAGCTCAGTGAAGTGTACAGCAGCCCGGTGTAGGGGGTGGGTGGGTGGGGGGTGTGAGTGCTACAGTCGTGTAGGAACACAGTCACAGTGCTCTGTTAAAACCCGCCCAGTCTCATAATATTACTTATGAATTATTTCTGCAGTTCATAACCCATTTATTTATACATTAATTGTTTTTGGGGGTTTTTTTTAACAAAGCTCTCTTTCTCTCTCTCTCTCTCTCTCTCTCTCTCTCTCTCTCTCTCTCATATGCAAATGAACTTGCCTGGAAATTACTTTTCATTGGATGAAGTGTTGCCATGGAAACTCGGCAAATGCAGAAATGGCGTTCCTTCACTGGAGCTGTGAGGACGTTGGGGAGTGGATAGAATCCCTCGGATATCCCCAATATAGGGTAAAATACAACCAATAACTGCTGCTGTGTTTTTAATCCTCTAAACCAAATTTACACAAGAGTGTGATGACAGAGACTAGTCCTGGTTTATAACTAGTGAAAAGGAAATGAAGTCATTCTGAGCAGAAACCCAGCAGGGACATGTGTGAGTGTTTAATAGTCTTTCAAAAATGAAAACATAATGAAAAACTCCTCAGTAGACTGCTCAAAACCTGTACTAGGGTTTTACAACCCAAAAAAAAAAAGAAAGAAAAGAAAAGAATTAAAAAAAATATATGTAGTCATTTTAAAAATTCACCCACATAAGTAGGTTGTAGAAGAACAACATGTAGCACATATGGTCGATTTCTCAAAGTTTTGGGCTTCTCAAACCCCAGGCTCAGTGAGGACGTTTCTGTGTGGAGTCTGCATGTTCTCCCTCTGCTTGCATGGGTTTTCTCTGGATACTCTGGTTTCCTTCCACAGTCCAGAGACATGCACATTAGGCTAATTGGCTGTTCCAAATTGCCCAAATTGCCCCCAGGTGTGAATGTGAATGGTTGTGTGTGTGTTGGTCCTACGATGGACTGGAGAGCTGTGCAGGGTAACCTAGTCGGCAAATGAATGAATCCTTCAGATTTTGTTTAAACGTCAGTGAGGATAAAGGTCAATCCACAACATGTTATTTGTTCTTGTTTTGGTATAGTATTGTACAGACAATGTTTTTTTTGAAAATGCCTGGTTTCCCCCTCTTGTTAAAGAGTCTGCGCAGCTTGTCTTTAATAATGCGTTGTCATCATTGTTCAGTTATGCTCCAGCTTCACATGGAAAAGAAAACAGTCCATTTTCATACACATCAGCAGTATATTCTTTTCTCTTACCAACTTGGATCACTGAAAAACAAAGACATTACCGGATAAACATAAATATAGAAGTAGATCACAGATAAACACAAATGTTTTCCTTCTTGCTTTGAAAATTAGCTTTACATTTGCTTAAATCAATAACCTACACAAAGTCATGTTTTTATGTTGTGTTGTAATTGTATATATTACTGCTCGCAGGCATGCTTTACTGAGAATTTCATCACAGGCAAAAAGCTGATTTACATAAACTGCCATTATTTGCCTCGATTAGGCATCACAGACTTTAAGCATATGAAGGTAGGAATGCATCATCTGTCACAACATATACATTCTGCATAGGCTGAAATATATTGACGATAAGATTCTACCTCGATTAAAATTTAAAAATAAAAAAAGAAAGCTTTGTGTCTGTAGGTTGTAAATTACATTACTTGAAATGCAGTTATAAAATAAGAAAAGTTTGGGCAAAAGACCACATAAAGCTCCACTTCTTTCTTGAATCCCCATCTCTCTGTTTCTGTACTCATGATGGAGTTTCTTCACCTGCCACCTCTCTGTCTCCTCCCTATACTGTTCTTCTGTTCCTAATCTGCTGGTGGAGGTGACTGATTACCTACTAGCTTCCCAGAATCTGCTCAAGTTCTCAGAGTTTTTCATAGTCCATGTTTTACACTTTTTTTACTCACTCCATATGACTTCATGTCACTTATTTGAGGGAATGGTCTAGAGAAATGAAAGTGCACTTGTGCCATTAAAGCACCCTACCACATTCATCACACTGTGATGAAACAAGCTGGCCTGGCTGACTTGGAAATTTAATTTTTCAAGTTCACTGAGGCATTTAGAAGTTAAAATCAAACGTGTGCCACATTTCATTACACTTATGAGAACTAATATATAATAGTAATCATGATAACATCGTTTCATGAGATCCTTAATTAAGACATAAATGTATTTCAGCTCACATTTGAGCGGAGACTCAGCAGCTGTAAAAGACTAAAATAAGAGAAGACTTTGAAAGCCTGTAGAAATTTTTTAAGCTTTTAACTCATTTCATGATGGAGATCACTTACTCCTTTTTTATCTTTCTTAGGCAATCTCAGCAGATGCCCGTGAGCTGCTAGGCATCACAGAGCCATTGTGGAGTCGCAGTATTATGGACCCTCCACGAGACAATATGGGCATGTTTTTGGAATTCAAAAGCAGGACTGGAGGAAAAGCTGATTCTCTTACCTACATGGAGTTCCTCAATTACCTAAAATATAAATAGCAAGATTAAATATAAACAGCTTATGAAATTCAATAATAAAACAATACAGAAAAACATTATAGTTTTTTTTTAATTATTTTTTATTTTTATTATAATTAGCTTTACAAATGTAGCCAAGGAGCTTCATTACATTTACTGTTTTTCACAATATGATCTATCCCTAGTGGGTGATTGTGTGGAATGGACTGTAACTTACCTTCGTAATTTAAGCATTCTTAATCTTGTGTGTCTTACAGTGCTATAGTAAACTGGAAGTTGTTTAAGGTTTAATTTGATCTGTATGCTGAGGCTCATTTGGTCTAAACTTTTCCCTTTATGGAACCCTAATACTTGCTGCAGCTTTGGAAATAATATGACATTTTATATTACATGGTAATGAGTTGGTATCAATGTCAATACTGGCCTGAAACTTATTTGCCTGAAAATTATATTGGATTGCACGTTTTCCAAAACTATTCAGTCACATATGGAATATGCATGTATTATGTTGACTAAATAAAGGCAGGCTGGTGGTGTAGTGGTTAGGGTGCTGGGCTCATGATTGAAAGGTTGTGGGTTCGAATCCCCATTAGACCCCCACTGTGCTTAGACCCCTGGGCAAGGTCTCAACCTCTGTCCACCCAGCAGTATAAATGGGTACCAGTAAAAAATACTGGAAAGGTGGAGTTGAACGCCCAGTCGCTTCACGCTATGGATAAGCTCCGGCCTGATGAACCAGTTGGCTTGGGAGTCAAAAGCCCAACAGACTTACCTACCTATACCCTATGTTGACCAACACAACATACTGAACAAAACACAGGACAGAACTTGTCTTAAAGAGGCCCATTCAATAGTGATGTGTTTTTATCTTCCATTATCAGTTCATTCTGGCTGAATACAAAGGATTCCCAGTGAAACCACCCCAGTTCAGGGGCTTAGTATTTCTTACTCACCTGTTCTACATACTGTTTTTTTAACAATAATAATAATAATAACAAGCGTGCATGTCTGACGGAAAGCTCTTGGCATGACCGATAACTTGGCAGTATAACACAGATTCAGAGACGGTGGAAAAGTGCGAGATCAATAGTTAAGAAAGAGGCTTGGGCGTTCCTGTGTGGAGTTTGCATGTTCTCTCCATGTTTGCTTTGCTTTTCTCTGGGTACTCAGGTTTCCTCCCCTAGTCCAAAGACATGCACATTAGGCTAATAGGCTGTCCCAAATTCCCCCTTATTTATGAAAGAGCATGTGAATGGTTGTGTGTGTGTATGTGTTGGACCTGCGATGGTCTGTCAAGCTGTTCAGGCACTGTACCCTGCCTTTTCCCATTGTCGGCTGAGATAGACTCCAGCCTCCCATCGACCCTAATAGGATTGAGTGCAAATGAGGTTGAAATATGAGTGAATGAGCGAGTGAGTGAGAGGGTACACAATGTCAAGAGAAATAAAAAGATGGCAATGTTTACAAATATCATCATGTCCATTGAAGGGGTCACTGACACTCACATACAGAAGTGAGCAAATGGTTTCAGAAAGATGTTGTGGCTAATTCCATTTGAGTTCCAAGAGATAGCACTGTGTTTCATGTTTGTTTGATATGCCTGGGGTGTACACTTCCTTCGCCCAGAGTCGGCTGAGATAGGCGCCAGAACCCAACCGTGACCCTAATTAGGATTAAGAGGTTTAAAAAAATGAATGAATTTTCTTCCGGGTACTCCGGTTTCCTCCCACGGTCCAAAAAACATGCACAGTAGGCTAAGTGGCTCTTCCAAATTGTCTCTAGGTGTGTAGGTAGGAGTGAGTTTGAATAGTTGTGTGTGTGTGTGTGTTTGTGTGTGTTTCGGCAATGTAATGGTCTGGCGAACTGTTCAGGATGTACCCCGCCTTCGCCCAGAGTCAGCTCCGGCCTACCCACGTCCTAATTGGGATTAAGTGGATTCGATTTCAGGTTCTGAAAGTAGACACCACTTAGAGAGTTTCTAATAACCTGCATTCAGGATTTCTTTGTTCTTAAGCAGCACAATCTTGATAGTGACACAAAGTTGTTCTTACTTCAGTGGTCCCATTAATGTCATGACCTATAAAGGACTAAAGCCTGATGACATGCCCTCCTGTAAACCTGTTCAAACGTAAGATGATTGCGAAGTAGCTAGATCGCCGACAGCAACCCTTTGCAGGGAGAGGCGTTTTGAGTGTGAGAGACGTGCAGTCTGAAGCCGCGCACGTCCAGCTGCGGTTTGCGTTGCGCTGTCATCGTGTCAGAGAGCGGCGGCGCGCGGAGAACAGAGCGGATGTGACACCTGCTCCGCCGCTCCGCTCCACACTCACTCCACCGGAGGCCATATTTGGGGCGGGTGAGCCAAGAGATGCTGAAAACATCTGCCCTGGCCTGCTGACATGCGAACCTCGCTCTGTCGGGCTGTGTGTTTAGTGTCGGCGGAAATCGAGCCATTTTCTCCGCCGTACTGCGGACACGCACGGAGACACAGACACGCCAAGAAGCATCCGCGAGTGGGGATTTCACAGACGCGCCTTGCACCTGGACGGCTTTTACCCTCCTGCCAGAGATGGGATCCTGCTCGGGTTGTTTTATTTAGTCACCCTCCGCTCGCCTATTTCGGTCCTCAGGGGGACTGGACGGTCATGCTGTAGGGGGGAAGCGGGATTTGGAGGAAGAGAGGGCGGTGTGCTGCTGCTGCACGAACCGACGATCAGATACACACAAGGTAATTCTTCTACAAGGCGTTGTTGCACCCTGATGCGCTCATTCTCCCCGCAACTGCCCTTGTGCTAATATTAATATAAATGCCTAGATGAAAGTTCTTTTAATTTTTTCACAGGGATCGTCAGGTTTTGTTTTTTTTTTTTGTTTTTTTTTGTTTTTTTACAATTTTTTTTAAATTATTCTTTTTTGGAATAGGATCTAATCTGTTTGTCTAGATACTAGGTACATTACAAGGTCACAGAATTCCATACATCAGCTGGAAATCTAGGGTTGCATCCACCTCGTTCCTTATCACTATCCCTATCCCTGACAGTAATCATACTGGAGCTTCATTTTAATGCATCGGCTATGTGGTAACCAATTGGCTATGCATGGCTTCCAACCTAACCTTGGTGTTGAGATGGCAAGCTGAGAATCTTATTACTTTCACGATACATTATAGCACTGATCACTTCATCATTAAGGCTTGTCATTTTCTGCACATATCAGGCCTGTGTATTTGGAATTTAGGCTATTAGTATAGCCAGATGAAGATATCTGTCAATCTTCATACTTATCCAATTTTGCCATGATATAACAATCACTAATTAAAGCTGTGTGCATGTCTACATGCCTCAAAATCAACCCTCTTCACTGTTAGGTTATTAACCAGCGGCTTTCCAATGATGAGAGAGAGAGAGAGAGAGAGAGAGAGCGATGCTTTAAAGATTACTTGTAAAGCTAAGTGCAAGATATTACATTGATTTTACTTCACTGCTCCGGTTACATAGGTCAAAAAAGCAGTGTTGTCTCATTAAAGATAGCACTAGATCCAGGCCTATCTGATAATGATGATGTCATTTGCATCTTGGTTATCCCAGTTTACAGTGTGTATGTCTGAATTACCTGTCCCTAATTGTAAAAGGGTTTGAATCATAATCAATCCGATTGCTTATATTCAACGTTTTACAGTGAACCAAACAGGGAGATAAATACATGGGGTGATGATATTCCTGACCTGATTTTAGTGACAGTGATAGTGTGCAAGTAGTCACCACTGCTCCATTAGCAGCATCCGTCTGCCGCCTCAGTGACCAGACTGAAAATACCTTTTAAGCATGAAGCTAGGCAGGCATGTTTCTGTCACTGAAAGCTCTGGTATCCTGTATGTCTGCAGTTTCCATTTGGAATCTTTTCTGTTTTATCTGCTAGCTTCGAGGTGGGTGTAGTAGGTCAATACAGAGAGATATTCTTACATTTAGAATTGCCAGCTGGATCCCTGATATTGGGTAACTACATATTAAAGAAGCTTGCAGAAAACAGAATTTTTTTTTAGCCTAACAAGCCAAAACATCTGACTACTGCAGTCTCAGACCAGATCCCAGATGACCCTGATATGCACACAATATGGTGCAGGGTACAAGCTGTCTAAAAGATACAATGGGCCTGATTTATTTATTTTATTATTTTTTTTTACAAGATCTTTCAATTGCATTCTTTGTATGAGTCAAGTTTTGTCTGCAGTCTGACAGTGTGTGATGATTTATAAAGTGTGACATCTATTTGGCAAATATTTCCCCCTCTCCCCATTTCATCTAATCTCTTTCTGTCCTTCATGGAAAGCACTCATGTCCAATTCTTAAACAAACAAACGAAAAAAAAAACAAAAAAAAACCCTCTATGCTGTCTGTGCTGTCCTTTTCACATTTGATGTTTTTCTTATGGACCAAAAAAAAAAAAAAATCTCTGCTCTGATGCAGTGTTTCAGTGGGGGGTAATAGCAGCTCCACTTTAGCCCAGCAAGCAGACAGAAGCACTGCCAGCTAAATCAGCCAGCTGGTTGGCCTGCAGTACCAGCGGCAGTTGGTTAATAAAGTGGCGTGATGTGAAGGGCATTTGACATGCTAAAAGAGTGTTATAATCAGTTCATTGAACAATTACATTACAGCTCAATTCATGTGAACTGTTATATTTATTACAGGTCACATAATGTGGCAAAATGTCACAGAAACACAAATTAGTTTCTTAGTAGCTTGCTCAGAAGCAGATCATTTCCAAATTTAAAGAGACAGGCTTGGAGAGGCAGCTTTATCATACAAAATCTTTTTCTGTCCTAATCGGACTCATTTTAGGTCAGCCCTTTAAGATTTCTTATTGTAGGTTTTAGGATAACTCTGCTTTGTGACTGATTTGACACATTGATAGCAATACTGCGATCTGTTAAGTTCTTCATGATTATAATCATGATATATGATAGTTAGCAGATCAGATGCCAGCTAGTGTTAAATTGAGACACTATGCATGGCACTTCTGACTGTAGTTAAAGATTTTTTTCCCTTGATGGCACATGTCACAGTTAGATATCCAGATTAAAATCATATTCATACTTCAATAGTTACAAAAACACTAAATAGAAATATAACAGCCTCTGTATAGTTTATGGAACATTCAAGAACTTGAACATGAAAATCCTTAACAGAAAAATAATATATGTGCCGCATTACCTAAAATGGTCTTAAGAACATTTCATAATTTCACCATTCATAATTTTAGGATTTCCCAATCGCCCTTAGGTGTGAGAGTGAGTGTGAATGGTTGTTCTTGTGTTGGCCCTGCAGTGGCCTGGCGAGCTGTTCAGGGTGTACCCAGCTTTCTCTCAGCGTTGGCTGAGATGGGCGCAAGCCTCCCCATGACCCTAATTAGGGTAAATGAATGAATGAATGAATGATTTCAGGATGTTTTAAATACAATTTTCTTGTCAAGGTCATATCTCTATTATTGAATATGTACTTCACCCATCCTCGGGTTTGTAGAGTCAGAAACTTGACCAGTGAAACACTATGGAAAATCAATATGAACAGAACCACGTCTCCCTCCTGATGTGGTATATCCGCTGATCCCTTCTCTTTCTTTCCGAATGATCTGTGGATATCAACCTAATTTCAATGAGTAGTTGGATGGCCAGAGGAGGCTTTCATCCCTTTATGCGCCAAGATGAAAAGCTAAGCATTATCATAGCAAAACCCTGAATCAGTACAGCTTCGGGTTCACTTTATCTGCCCCAGGACTGATTTTGTGTATTTCCCCCATTTTTATTTTTGACTCTATAGGATTTATAAGAAAAAGTTGTTATGAAACATTTTTCATCATCATGTAACTTCTGTAAGATATTAGGATATATTTTGTCTTGTTGTAATACGAATTGTCTTGCTGTTGTGAATACCTAAACACTGAGACTGTTCTGGTTCATCTCTCTTCACAGGGGTGGTAGTACAACATCGAACCCAGATGGAGACCATATTTGTTTATTTGATGGTCTTGATCATGGCAGTAAGAGCCCAGAAGATCCAAATATGTCCCAAACGTTGCATTTGTCAAGTGCTTCCTCCGAACTTAGCCACATTATGTGACAAAAAGGGGTTGCTTTTTGTTCCACCGGACATCGACAGACACACAGTGGAATTGCGACTTGGTGATAATTTTATCACAACTGTCAAAAGGAAGGACTTTGCCAACATGACCAAGCTTGTAGACTTGACACTCTCCAGGAACACAATAGGCTCTATCACACCCCATGCTTTCAATGATCTAGAGAACCTGCGGGCTCTGCACTTGGACAGCAACCGTCTGACACGAATCACAAACGACACCTTTAGTGGCATGTCTAAGCTCCATCATCTCATTCTGAACAACAATCAGCTCACTTATATTCACATAGGAGCCTTTAATGACCTCCTGGCCCTTGAAGAGCTTGATCTTTCATACAATAATTTAGAGAGTGCCCCTTGGGTGGCCATTCAGCACATGACTAGCCTGCACACCTTAAGTCTGGACCACAACATGATAGACTATATACCTGAAGGCACATTTTCAGGCCTCATGAAACTAAAACGTCTGGATGTCACTTCCAACAAGCTTCAGAAGCTTCCACCTGATCCAGTCTTCCAACGTGCAGGTGTTTTAGCCACATCAGGTGTTTTGGGTCCATCATTATTTGCACTGAGCTTTGGGGGAAACCCATTGCGGTGCAACTGCGAATTGCTGTGGCTGAGGAGACTACGGCGCGAAGATGACCTGGAGACATGCGCTGCTCCACAGCACCTCTCGGGACGCTACTTCTGGACAGTGTCTGAAGAGGAGTTCCTGTGTGAGCCTCCCCTTATCACACGTTATTCCCAGGAGACTCGAGCATTGGAAGGCCAACATGTTACTCTGCGCTGTAAAGCACGGGGTGACCCAGATCCTGTTATTCACTGGATTGCCCCTGATGGAAGACTAGTTTCCAACTCAACACGGACGGTGGTACACACTGATGGGACACTAGATATCCTCATCAGTACAGTGAAAGACTCTGGATCGTTCACATGTGTGGCATCCAACCCTTCCGGAGAAGCGCAGCAGACTGTTCATCTGTTTATCATTAAACTGCCACATTTCACAAATGACACAAGTTTAGTACAGGAACCAGATCCTGGCTCCTCAGATATTGCTACATCCACCAAATCAGGGGGAGATGGTGGCACTGTTATTAGCAACACCAAATCTGGGCAGGAAAAGTGGGTGCTGATTTCTGAAATAACATCTTCCTCTGCTCTGGTGAAATTTAATTTACAACGGAATATACCAGGGATCCGGATGTTCCAGATCCAATACAATGGCACCTATGATGATTCACTAGTCTACAGGTAAAACCATAAGGTTTGATATTTTACAATAGGCATCATTATCCACTCGGAGTCGTATTCAATGTGTTCTTCATTTCAGTGTAATGGCATGTTGGAAGGTTCATGAATATGTGTACAACATTACATGTACTAGCTTGATGTTTCAAAGACAGAGATGATTAAAAATTAAAACTAATATAAAAATGTAGAATTACTCACACACCATTTAAAATAGTCTGGAAATATAAACCATAATTCTTATCAAGTTAAGTAGTGTTTGGAGACCTTACAGAGTCTCTGGTTGTAGAAGTAAGGAGGACTGTGGGATAACTCAGCAGCACTACTTGAAATAGTTTACAGAAGTTAAGTGGTCCGTGAAAGGAAATTCATGTGTCTGACATCACTATTGCAAAGAGCTCTCAGTTTACTTTATTAATATTTCCATCATTTGTTTCCCTTTTTTTGCACTTCACTTGAGCTCAGAAATTACTTCAGTTGCAGCCAGAAATTACATGCCCTCATGGATGTCATGGAAACAATAGGCTTGCAATGTCTTTGAATTATTCTTTTTCTGAATGATGTACAACATATATCTTTAATAGAAAAAAAAAGAGAATTTGGAGCACAAATGGTGCACAGGGTCAAAAATATATGTATACCATACACCTAATATTTGGTTAAATATCCATCAGCCAGTTTTATAAAGACCAAATGGTTTTGGTTGCCATCAACAATTTTCTGGCAGAACTTTGATGGATATTTGGTTGGTGGTTGCTTTTGTATTAAATTTGCTGGTTTCCTGACACTGACCTGACTGTTAAACACTTCACAAATTTTTGTTAAGGTTGAGGTTAGGAGTTTGAGAAGGCCATTCCATAAGCTTGCTATTAACCTGCTTTATACATGATAAACCATCACCACGTGATGTATGGTTAGGGTCATTGTTCTATGGTTGTTGGTGGCTCAAGGTTTTTTCCACTCTTTTAAAACTTTCTTAGTTACAGGTGTTTGAACTGATGATTTTGGAAGCTGCATTTGTTTAGAGATGTGTGCTGGTTACTCCATTTAGTACACTCAAACAACCCTTTTTATTTTGAGACACAGAGAAGCTACCAGCTGTAATCAGTCATGATCACTAACAGGATGTTGAGAGACCTTGGCAAGTTGAAATACATTTTGCAACTTTCAGCACTTAACATCTAAAGCATCCTTCCCACATCAGTTTATCGGTTTGTAAAAGATCTTGCTTTATTGTAATAATTCTTTCAAGGTCTTTGACGTGTACATTCTGGCAAGATGTTATTAGGATTGTGTCACGATGTGATACGGCAGTGATACGACGGTTGTTTGATAGTGCTAAGACAGTGTACTGCATCATCATGACAGTGCTACGAACCACTATGGTAAATTGATGACATTGACATCAAGATTTGTCACGGTTTGATCGAGATTGTAGTACAACAGCAGTACGTTCTTCATCACGATTATCTTGGTCACTTGACCATAAGCGACAAAATGTTGTACTGATGGTTTCTTTGATGGTGGATGTTGTTGACACAGTTTGCCTGTTTTTCCTGCTTCTCTCTCAATCTGTACCATGTTCTATAAAATAAATTAGTGTAATATAATATAATACACTGCCCAGCCAAAAAAAGTCACACACTCTTATATTTTCTTGGAGAACCTTCAGCCTTGATCTCAGCATGTAATTTCCATGTCATTATTTCAAGTAACTTAAGCAACATAACAGTTATTTTCATCCAGAATTGGGTTCATTTCTCACCGACGTCTTGAAGTGATGAGGGAAACATTGAACCACACCATAACATCTTCTCCAGCACATCCCGAAAACTTTCAGTAAGGTTAAGGTCAGGACTGGGGTGCCAATACATATGTGAAAATGATTCCTCATTCTCCCTGAACCATTCTTTCAATATTTGAGTCCCCATTTTATATCCGTGGCATCAGGGAAGAAAAAGTCCATTGATGTGATAACCTGCTCATTCAGTACATTCAGCTCATCAACTGACTTCATTTTATTGCCACATTAATGTTGCTGAGCCTCGACCTGACCAACAGGAGCAACAATGCCATAAAGATCACACGCTGTGATCAAGGCTAAATGCACTCCATAAAAATATTAGAGTGTGCAATATTTTTGACCGGCCAGTGTATAATATAAAATAATATATTATAATATAATGATGATGATGATAATATAATATATTTAACAATTATACATGAAGGTGAAGGGGATTTTGCAGAATGTTCCCAGAGATGGAATGTCAAGGGGAATAATAATTTTTTTAAGCGTCCCCTGAGCCTGAGGTGCATAATTGTTTTAGTACTGCATGAGCACCCAAGCAAAAAAGCACATTAATTTGAGATTTGTTTGCTTTATTTATTTATTTAGGAAACTAAATTTACATGTTTATAGTTTATTTTTATTGTTTTCATTTTAATCATAACGCCGGCGAGCTCCCAGCACAGGCAGGCGCAGAGCGTCTCTTAGACCCTTTTCAGAGTTTTAGTAGTGTACAGAGAGATAATGAAAAGCAATCTTCAACAAGATTTTTAAAGTTTATGTACATAAACCATGACAGAGACAGGTCAGGGGAGCTGTGTGCATACGTGTCTGTGTTTACCTTGATGTTTGTCTCACCACAAACAACAGTCAGCTGCATTCTTGGCATTTCTTTTGGTGTTGCAGTATGTACATAGTGCATTCCTACAACCATCATATCAGCACCGGAGTGAAGTCTTGGCTTGCTGTAGGACTTAGCGCCAGTACCAAACAGCACAAAATGAATAAGATGCCGTTAAGACACACCACAACAGCTCCACGATAGATATACAAATTAGTCATACAGTATGATGAGCTTTTTTGAACATTAAAAAAAAAATCATGGCACTCAGTGGTTGAGCAGGATGCATCACAAACAGGTTTGCGATGTCATTAATAAGTGGGAAATGTGATAAATCGTAGTCTACCGTAACGTTTATGTGGAAATAGCACCTAAGTGGGTGTATGTATAATTTTCAAGCTGTTGATTTCAGAAAACCGAAAACGAGTCAAAACTTTTTTCTAACAAAGTGGTATGTTGTTTTATCATTCTGCAAAAGAAAAAGAAAGGTTCAAGAAAAATCACTGAAAGCCTATTGCCATGACATGCACATCCATGATGAGAGGATGTAAACTTATGAGTAGAACTTTATGTGCTAGACTATTGAATTTCAGATTTTGCTGATCTTCTAAACCATGTGTCCTTGCAGAATGATCCCTCCAACCAGTAAAAGTATCCTGGTGAACAACTTGGCAGCTGGAACATCGTATGACCTGTGTGTGCTTGCAATTTATGATGATGCAATGACCACTCTCACAGCTACCCGCGTGGTGGGGTGTGTGCACTTTTCAACAGAACCCCAGTATCTCCGGTGCCACTTCATGCAATCACAGTTCCTCGGAGGTACCATTGTTGTCATCATTGGAGGTGTCATTGTGGCCTCAGTCTTGTCTTTCATCATCTTTCTTATTGTACGTTACCGAGTGTGCAACCAGGATGGAGAAGACAAGGGAGTGGAGCTGGGAGAAATTCGTTCTCGGTCCAGGAGTGAGCAGCTGCAGGTGTGTGGAATCATTAAGTCCATGTCGAAGCAGGTACTGGGTGTGGAGATGGATGCATGTCGGAAGGTTTCGCCACAGCTGGAGTCAATGCCCACTTTAGGAAGTACACCTGGGCCTTGGACTAAACCTGCCCTTCCTGACTGCACAGTTACTACCTCTGCCGCCAGTCACAGCTGGCATCCTGCCTCCCCTAACTCCCAACGTTCCATGCATGCTGCCTCAAAAAAACCTGCAGCCCTTCAAAAACCAGACACACAGATCAGTGTGGAGCTTGACAACACCAACAAAAACAACTCAGCCAAGGTGCGTTCCAAAACTACTCAAATAAAAGCCTACTCCACCACATTGATGCCAGTGTCCAGAAGGGTACAGCTCGAGTCATCACGCTACATGACTGTTCCAGTGGGGTATATGAGAGTGAATCGCAGACACTCTCTAAATGTAGACTCCTGTAAGCAGACCAGCTATGGGAGTCTCCCTCAGCAGACTGGTAGCCTTCGCTCCAAACGCAGTCTGTCCGTGAGTGGTGGAGATCTTCCCCAGCTGGACGTTTCAACCAAAATCCATGGGAAAGACTCACAGTCCAGGTCAGAACTGGTTCTAGAAAGCACACTTTAATGAGGTTTTTTACAACCTTATCATACTGGTTTTTGGTAGACTTACAGACCATTTTATTATTATAGGTCAGAGTAAAATACAAATCTTTTAAAATTATTTGAGTTTTGTCTTGGACATGGCACTCTTACATAGTGAGAAAAAAGGCGACAGACTGATCCTTTTTTTAAAGAACAAACAAAATACCATTTTCTGCATCTACTAAATAATGCAGTTAACATGTATATTACTTTGTTATATGGAGTAATCCATGCAGTACATCCTGTATAATCATGTTATGTTGTGTAAAATAAAATGTGAAAAGCCTGTTTGTTTTTATCTGATATTTAAAGGGTACCTGTAGTGAATTATTGTTACTAGCTATTTAAAACAATCACATATAACATCAGCGGTTCCTTCCGGCAACATCAGTCCATGCCCAAGTGCGCGGGAGTGTTACGACTATAAACGTGCTCGGAGACATGTTGCCTTTCTGATTGGCTGTTCCAGCCTGGTAGTCACTTGCGTCGGATTGGCTGGGCTGTCACTGATCCGTGTAACACAACACATTATCATCCAGTGCTGAGCTTCACAAACAAGCACAGAAATCACGGAAAACATTTCTTTTTTGTTCCTAAACCAACTGACGACAGGAAAGCCGAGTTGGCAAAACGTTAGCTGCATAAGCCATTTTGGATTTACCGTCACACACATCTCTGGCAGCATTCTCAGCCTCGGAGTCACTAAAATGTACCATCCCACTGTCTCATCGAGAGATGTCAACCCCGCCCAACGTGTTGACGTCACTTCTGGGGAATTACCAACACTATTACTCTTTTAACAATAAAGTTTTTCACTATTTCCAATTTGAAATGCTATCAGTAGTTAGCAATAAGAGGTATTTTTGTTCATTCAAGAGATTGTTTTACTTCTGATTAGTGGAAAGCCATGAAATAATATTTGGTATTGAATCACTGCCATGGGATAAGTTGAATGATTATTGCACTAGCACATGGAACACAATAACATGACTGTCTACAATTAAAATACTTTCTATGAATAAAAAAACAATTATGTATAATAACTTTCATGTGATAGAGAATTATTCAGTCTTGGCCTTTGGCTTCAGCAGATAACAACCCCTTGACTGCATAATTCTTTGTAATATACTTTGCATCGTTCAATAATCACTTAGTATTTTAGTGAATACAAACATTTATTTACAAAAATCACCTTAATCGGTATCATTCCTGATTCCACTCCATTATCAGTGTTGAGATAAGTAAAAGCCAAGTGAACACACAAAAACACGACAAGACAGATTTTTTACATGAGTAATGCTACTGCAATATACTCTACAAAAAGTTTACAAAAAAAGTAAATCTTATTTAACAGTAGGCAGGTGGCACGACTTATGTTTATTAACCGTACAGTGAACCATCTAATACTTGTAATGGGACCTACTGTTACACAGTTCGGGGGGGAGGGTGTGACAAACCTAATAAAACTGTGAATAAATCATGTTCAGTTGCGATTTGGGTAATTGGGTAATTGGGTGTGGAGAGCAGTTTTAGATTGATAATTAAGCAAATACTCTTAAATCTACTCAAATCTTGCCACGTCAGCACAGATAAATTTAACTGGCCAAGCACAGTTTATATGCACTATGCATAAAAATAGGGGGTGGTGTAGGGTGGGGGTGAGGGTGGTGGTTCCTCTCTGCAGTCATGTAAATAATAATTACCTTATATATATTAAATAAATAATATTTTTTTAATTATTTAATAATAATTATATATATATATTACTGTATTATACCGTGTGCCCCGTAAGATCCATAGACAAGGTTTAAGGTTACAGACTCGTATGTATCACGAGGTCTAACAAAGAGGTGATCAGAAAGCTGAGTTGTCAATGCTATTTCATTCTGATGTTATTTTCAATATGGAGAGAAGAGCTGATGTTCTATCTTCCTAGGTGGAGGTAATATATTTCATGGCTGAATAAAGCCTGAAGGTTGTGTGGTAATTATTTTTAGAAGTGTTAATCTTCAGCTCCCACAGCAGCACTGAGTAGGAGAGGGGATCTCTCACAAGCATAGGCTCTCTGAGGTCTTCTGTTTGTTCAAAGGAATGGCAAGAAGTCTATGAAAGAGGCCATTCTAGTCCCAGGAGACTTAACTCCCCTCCCTTTCCTACTAGCTCCCGTGCTTACACAAGCAGCCCTTAAATTTTACACAGCCGGGCATGCCTGCATCCACCATAGCACCGATTAGAGAACATCACATTAATTGACTGTTAAAGGACAAATGGGTTTAAATTGGCAATAATTTGCCTCAGCAGTAAGAAGATTTGTGTCTTCCTATTTAGCTAGATGTGCCACAGGAGAATTAATTGCCAGGTATCAGTTTAAAAGAAGAAATACAAGTGATGCCTATGGATGGATAAATGCAACCATGAAATATGGTGTTGAACAGACTGGGTCATTAGCATGACTCCTGGAAGCTATGATGTCAATTAAGGATTGATTAATTCATGCACACGAGGAGGGCAGGTTATTGTTCCTTCTGCTCATTATCAGTACTAAAATGCTGCAAACTTCAGCACGCTGGGTGACAGACTCAAATCGGTCCCATAAGGGCGCATAAATAAAACATGAGTATCGGGGCGAGAGCCTCACTTGAAATCTGACATGGAGCTCCTTAACTCTTGGGCTATGATTCAGTCAGCTTCAAATAAAAAGAACTCATCCTGTTCATAAAGGGTCAGTAATTACTACTCCTGCCATATGGTACACTGACACTTTAACACTGATATACTGAGGCCAAGGTAATGAGAGTTTCAGTTTGATTATCCTCGTATAGAAGAAGAGTCAACCACTTAAGATACTCTTGACTAAATGCTTGCTGTCTTCCTTTGCTAAGACCCGGTATACACTGTGTGATATCCCAGACCATAGACATCAAGTGTGAAAGAAATGTGGTGTTATCTTTGGTCCCAGCTCGCAAATGGTCACTTCACACTCTGAGAGAGGCTCAAAAATGATCATTCTTACAGTCACAACATTGTCAGAAATCTCACATTGTCTTGAGTCGTAGCCTATGATCCAGTAGGTGTTATCAATGAGCAATGTACAAACTAAAAAGAAGCAATGGTGGAATTTGACCAAATGTGGCTTATTTTTCAATATAGTCTCCCCTGTGGTCCACACACCTCTTCCGTTGAGTTGCAATGCTTGAATCCCTTTGGTATAGAAGTGCTCAAGTTTCTTTGCTCTGGTATTTATTTATATATAAGCCTATGAACTTCTCAGCCCACCCTTGTACATCAACTATGATGTTCATTACATTAACGTCACAGTGTGGCTTGCAATAAATTTGTTTTGCTAAAATGTCACTGTCTGAAGGTGCCATAAGTAGGTATAGGTGCCGATATTTACCTGTTAAAAAGTAAATAAAGACATAATCAGCTAAACTCCACTCAGAAAACCCCTCACCAAGCATGGAGCTTGAACCCAGGACCTTCTTGCCATGAAGCGAAAGTGCTAACCACAATACCATTGTGCCGCCTACAATCAGCTAATCATCACTTAATGATATACAGGTCACATGTCTATATTGGGTGGAATGGTGGTGCAGTCTAGAGCATTGTTGCCTCACAGTCCTTTCAATATGGTGTTCACATGTTCTTCCCACATCAGTGTTGGTTTCCTCAGGGTGCTCTGGTTTCCTCAGCTGTGATTGGCTCCAGCTCATTCGTGAACGTCTACATTGTTCCATCAGCTGTGTACTTTGTTTTAAATATGCAAATTACTAGTCTGTAATTGACATTTCAAGGAGCCATTGGTAACGGAGTTTCTCGAGAGAAAATAAGCCGTATCCGTGCTCTTACCCTGTACTAAGAGTATAGGGAATGTACAAGATGATTCTCCAGCCCAAATCTGCAGACACACCAAGAATGTGATTATATTTTGTCACATAAAAAGAACATCAAATTTGTTTTTCTTACATTATTGATTTTCCAATTAAATGTCTACAAAG
This sequence comes from Neosilurus mollespiculum, assembly GCA_030014195.1. Taxonomy (NCBI): domain Eukaryota; kingdom Metazoa; phylum Chordata; class Actinopteri; order Siluriformes; family Plotosidae; genus Neosilurus; species Neosilurus mollespiculum. The sequence goes on along the minus strand of JAQMYF010000002.1, from coordinate 11,048,883 downwards.
AGGGTGGAAATAAATGGTTTTGATGTGTCCAGTGGCGGGACTTTGCATACCTGTGGTGGAGTATTATAAACAGAACTATAATATATGCAGAGGCAATTTCAAGCATATGCATTTTTAATGCAGGAAAATGTGCTCTGAATGAACATCCTTGTTAATATTGAATGTGATTACTCCTTCTGGGAAAGTGCTGTCTAGAATACAGTAACATAATTGAAATGGTAAAGGATAAAGAACTCTCAAGACTAGACCAACATGGTGTGTCACTGTACTCAATAATATTGTATATTGATTCAGCACTGAATCTGGAATATGGTGCAATCTGCTTCCTTTCTCTTAAATCTTATTTTAGTCTTCCTTTGTTCTAAAAATCATTTAATATCAGAGATATACATTATACTACCAATTATGATTGTAACTAACATTTGGGGAGCACGGTGGCTTAGTGGTTAGCACAGTCACCTCACAGTGAAATGATCCTGGGTTTGGTTCCCGGGCTCAGGCATTTTGCATGATCTCCCTGTGCTTGTGTGGGTTTCTTCTGGGTACTCAGGTTTTCTCCCACAGTCCAAAGACATGCACATCAGGCTAACTGGCTGCTCAAAATTGCACCTAGGTGTGTGTTGGCCCTGAAATGGACTGGTGAGCTGTTCTGGGTGCACCTTACCTTTTCCCAGAGTCGGCTGAGATAGGCTCCAGCCTCCTCACAACCCTAGCAGGATTAAACAGTTCCATAAAAATTGCACCTAAGTGTAAGTGTGAATGGTTGTGAGTGTGTTGCCCTGCGATGGTCTGGCGAGCTCTTCGGTGTAGGGTTAAGCGGTTCGGCGGATGAGTGAGATGAGTAATAAGTAACATTTTATTATGGATCAATCTTCACTGCCTCAGTAACCAAATGAGCTGTTTTGAAATGTAACCCTGCCATTTAGAACTTATGATCCTTAACACGCAATTGCTTATCACCTGATGATAATAAGCTTTTGATACATTAGGCCTTTTTTGATTGTTTAGCATTAGAATAAATCCAGTAATCACACGAGAGTAAAGGTTCAGTAAAGCGTCTCTCCTCAGTCAGTTCAAAGGTTAAAGGACGTATAATCGTCCTCTAATCAGTGCATTAATCAATCATGGGCACATATATGATTACCCCCCCCCCTTCTCACCACCTCCATGGAATTCAAGGGGATCTGCACACAGCCTTTCATGACTTTGTTACCTTGGCAACATAGTTCTGCATAACTATATGTGAAACGCAGACTTTGCTTGCTGCAAAAACACACCGGATTCCTCATGTCTGGAACATGTCACGTGCTGTTATCACTCAAACAGCACAAACAAATGCATGTGCATGAGCATACAAATACATATACACATAAACCTGCAAACACACACACATATACACACACAATACATTTTTTATGTAGATCCGCATGAGTGCCAGTAAATAAAACATTGACGGCTGATGCATAAATAATACATCCATAATAAAGAGACTAAATAACGTAACATATTTTCTATTACTGTATGAAGCCAAACAGCTCCGTCTAAAATCCACTTTTCCATTTCATTATGGTGACAAATTGCAGTGGCTTGTATTCAGGAACATGATGAAGCAGGCACATAATTTGACCTGAGGGGAAATGTTTAATAAACAGGCAGAAAACACTCATGTTGGGGCAGTGTGGTGACGTAGTGGTTAGCACGTCCGCCTCACAGCAAGAATGTCGGGTGACATGGTGATGTAGTGGTTAGCATGTCTGCCTCACAGCAAGAAGGTCCTGGGCTTTCTTCTCGTGCTTGCATGGGTTTCCTCTGGGTACTCCGGTTTCCTCCCACAGTCCGAAGTCATTCAGATTACGCTAATTTGGCTGTTCCATATTGCCCCTTGGTGTGACTGTGAATGATTGTGTGTGTGTGTGTGTGTGTGTGTGTGTGTGTTTCCCTGCAGTGGTTAGGTAAGCTGATTAGGATGTACCCCACCTTCACCCAGTGTAGGCTAAGATACTGTAGGCTCTAGCCTCCCTGCAACCCTAATAGGATTAAACCCCGTGCCTGCCGATGACATTTTTGTGTGGAGTTCGCATGTTCCCCCATGCTTGTATGGGTTTCCTCCAGGTGCCTCAGTTTCCTCCAACAGGCCAAAGACCTGCTCATTTGGCCAATTATACATTCTCAATTTTCCCTAGGTGTGAATGTAAGCATGAATAGTTGTGTGTCTGTGTTTGCCCTGCAATGCTGGGGTGAGCTCTTCAGGGAGTACCCCACCTTAGCTCGGAGGTGGCTAGGATGGGCTCCAGCCTCCTTGAGACCCTGATAAAGGGGTTCAGAAAATAAAATGGAAAAAAAAGAAAGGAAAACACCCATGTTTTAGGTGCTTTCTCTGAACAGAACAATAGAAGATTTGCTCTCCACCACTTTCCACAATCACACAATTGCTCCAAACCTAGCAACATGAGCCACATGCTGAACAAACACATGAGCAGTCGATTCCTCTCAGTGCTAAATTGCACATTCTGCACACATGCATGACACACAAACATGCTTCCGTTCTCTGCAGACAAGGCATCCGCTGTTGGCAGCCCATTCAAAGAGGATAGCAAATTTGTGTTGCTGTAGATTTCACATGAAAGATTTACTGTCAGAATCCCGATTAACACCCACAGACCTGACAGGCTTTAAACAGCTATGTGTGAATTATTAGCTGCATAAATAAACACGAGCATTCTACATTTCCACCCTTTTTAATCATTCCAGTCAGGTAGTCCGAAGATGTTTGTGCTTTCTAGCCTTCCGGCAATACAGTGGAAGAAAAGAAAAAGAAAAAGAGAAAGAGAATCAATATGGTGGGTACACCACAAACACTAGTTAATGGATTTATCATGGACATTTTTTCACACATACTTTACCATATACCAATCTTCCACTCAAGCTTGGTTACAGAATAAAAGGGAGTTTAACAAAGAGTCTCGATTGACTCTTTATACTCTTTTTTAATGGAATGCAACAGATTTGATCTCTTCAGTTTGTTGAGCCCACAAAATAAAGTATACACTGGGATGCCTAGAGCATAAATGGATTGATTATAAAAAAAAAAGTAACCCCCCCCCATAAAAAAAAAAAAAAAAACCCACAAAAAAAAATCCATTTCAGGTCATATTATAAGCTACCACCAATGTTTACCCTCAAACTGTAACCAACATATTATTGCATATTAGCTACAGTATGTCTCTAGATATAGCTAAAATCTACCATTTTCATTCCTGTGTGTTTGAGATTAAACACTAACAGATACTCTGCCTATTTAGTGAACAACAAATGTGTATATCAGAAGCAGGGGAGCCTTGTTGGAAAAGGCGCTTAACCTATTTTGGAATCAACTCCCTGTTTCAACCTTGTACACATGTACAGATGTGATCATTCGCATTCACGCTCATATATCAAGTCAAAAGGAAATACACTTGAACCAAGCAGAATTAGGAAAATAGCTCATATGTATTAGAATGATGTCGGGGTGTTTCTGTGAGGAGTTTGCATGCTCTCCCATGCTTGCATGGGTTTCCTCCAGGTACTCAGGTTTCCTTCCACAGTCTTAGCACATTAGGCTTATTGGCTGTTTCAAATTTCACATAGGTGAGTGTAATGGCCCTGCAATGGACTGATGAGCTGGTGAGTGTTTTTATTTCCACTATTAATTTGTCATGTCATCTAGTTGATCTGCTTTTCTGAAGAAAACCTCTAGCACTCTTTGCTTTGGTGCAGGATCCATTGTCTTCTTAAAAAATGACTTATTTGACCCATTTTCTATCAGAAAGAAACTGGCCAAAATGTTGTGTACACGTCTGTATTGATTACCATCCCTCCCGGTCCTTTACCTGACGTGTAACCCCATCTCATAAAATTATTGTTTTTCTGAAGGCAATATTCTTTAGTTTATAGTATAGAACAGCATCAGAAATCATCAAAGTTCCAGCATCATCAGCTTGGCCAGTGCAGTGTGATTCATCACTTTCATCTAATCATCCACACTCCATGATTGCTTCTCTTTAACCCGCTGTAACCTTGTTTTCTTGTTTAGGTGTGAGTGCTGGATTTCCTTTGGCACTTCTATATATTCAATTTCATGCACCTGATTTGTTACAATTCTGACACATATATTGACTCCAGTGTCTATTTTACTGTGCATTTTCTATTTTCAAGACTACTTTGAGTCTTCTGTCTGATGTTTCGACATCTTCCTTGGTCGACCTGAATGTTGTCGTTTTATGACCTTTTGTTTCTATTTTGTTTATAATTGCACCAAATTTTAGAAACTACCAATACATTGCCACGTTTTGTGTTGTATTTTTTTCCTGAAGGAGGTGTATATTCCCTTTCATTGTTTTAATTGACAACTCTCTAGCTGATGCCATGTTTTCTTGTAATTAGCCAAGTCCAACAGCTTGTTAAGGTCTGCAAACATTTTAACTGCAGACTAATTTGCATTTGAGGACTTGTACTGATATTTTTAATTCCATAAATTTTCCTCAATTAATCTACAAAAAAAAAAAGTAGACCATTAATTAAAATGATATTATTTAATTTGAGGTATGTTTCCTGAAGCCACATTCAACTAATAAGCAAAAAAATAATTGTGTCGTAACTGTTATGTATTTATTACAAACCTTAGAAAAAGTGTTAAGAATGTTTAAGTGTGGTAATTCCATACTTTTTTTTTTTTAAAACCAGGGGTTGTAATGATTGTAGTTGCTTGTGAAAAACAGTGATGAATAGGGATGATTTAAGGGAACAAAAACACCAGTAAGGAGTCAGCACTTTTGTTTTATTCATTCATTCGCTCTCTGTAACCACTTTATCGCTGTCAGGATCATGGTGGATCCAGAGTCTGTACTCGAAACACTGGCTTGCGAGGCCAGAACTGGGATGCTAATCCATCACCAGGCAATATGTACATATACATTCTCACTCTCATTCAAACTAATGGCCAATTCAGCACAGCCAGCCATCCTATCTGCATGTTTTTGGATGATGGGAGGAAACTGAACGACATGAAGGAAACCCACATAACCATGGGGAGAACATGTGAAACTCCACAGAGACAGTAACCTGGCAATGCTACTCACTGCACCATCACACCGCCCTCTCAGTATCATATGTTATTTTATATAATCAACGAATGAATCATCAGAGGATGTCAGGACCATGGACAGTGTACTAATACAATTCAGACTATCATCAGAGGAGTGTAGGAACTTGATGCTAAAATCAAAAGGTCTTTATGATTTACTGATGGTATATCAAAATACAAATTAACTGATTGTTGATCACATGAGTCTCAAGCTGCAATGTTAGGCAACGGCAATGACACCGCTCGACAGGAATTGCAGTTAGTCTCCTATCAGTCACATTAACATTTTTAAAAAAAGATAATGAAGTCATCATTGGGGGAAAAAAAGCCATGACTCACCTCTATATTGACGACAAGCGATTAGTACATTCCACACTGTTAATCCAGATCAAGCATTAAGACGATGCCATGTGGTACAAGTCTGCTTTTTAAATGATACAGGATAACCCAATAAAACCTCCCGCATTTTAAACAACAGGAAAAAACTTGTTAAACACAATCAAAAAAAATTATTTGAATACACGACACTTCATTCAATAAAGTTTTAATTCATTATGTTTAAAGATGACATTCTGCAAATGGTGTCCGTCAATGTCTATACACTTGGAGGAGACTTCTGAAGGCTGCCATAGATTGACAGTCATGTCGGGTGGACAGTGGCTATCTTCTGCTAAATAATAACCTAAAGAACATCAGTATTTGTCATCCTTACAACATGATTCATGCATAATGTAATAATAGAGTGTATTTTAACATAAATGACCATAAAAAGCACTATATTGGGCGATTTGATCCCATAGATTACTAGCCGGGGCTGAAGCAATGCGGAGCAACCATTTTTTCCCTGGAAGTGACACGAACTTTTTGGGCCGGGTTGTCCAGCGCAAGTAAACAAACAGGTCTATTCAGCGAGCGACATTTTGGGTGATAAAACTCTCCACATACCAAAGGCTCTTACCTTTTACTGGTTCCTTTTGGCGAGGTGCTACTTCTGTCCCTTGTCATCCGTTGACGTTTAATGAAGGAATACCATAGGAACAGTGTCTGGTTTTAAATGTAAAAGCTTGAGCTTCGTGGCAAGTAGATCTGTCTGGAGGTCACGCCAATAGCAGGTCGGCTTGAAGTGATCGTCACAGAATTAGTGAATTTCTGCGCTTGTTGTTTGTGCAACCATATGCTTTGCACTCCTCCATTTTCCTGGTGACACAGCTCAGCACTGGCCGATAAGGTGTCATCTTAGACTGGTGTCTGCTGCACGCAGCCCATCCCATACGACAAAACGTGTTTGTGTCACTACCAGGGCTGAAACAGCCAACAAAGAAGGTAACATGTTGCTGTGCTTGCCTCATAGCAGCCTGACAGAACTGCTGATGTCATACATGATTGTTTTAAAGAGCTAGTAATAGTATGAGTATATAAAGCTGAGCCGGTAATTTCCAACTCAATGCAAGATGGTTTTCTGATCTGGAACGTTTTGGTTCCTTGGAATACTGAATTGTCTTTGAAGAGCCCTTTGTGTAGCAATCATAGAGCGATTGTTTGTGAAGGATGCTTGCACAACATACCAACCGTTTGTTCCCGACCACTCCATGTTGGCGACTAAGGACAGTTAGGGTAGACCTTAGAACTGCCACACTAAGTTTCATGTGTGCAAATAATTTGATTATCTTTAACCTTTTATTTATTATTTCATGTTGGTTTTTTTTTTTTTTT
>JAQMYF010000002.1:11015494-11027859 GCA_030014195.1 Neosilurus mollespiculum | reverse complement strand
CCCCCCCCCCCCCCCCCCCCCAGGGGGGTAAATAAATAATTATAATAGATTTCTCATTATTGTTGTCATCATGGACGGCAAGGTGGCTTGGTGGTTAGCACATCCGCCTCACAGCAAGAAGGTCCTGGGTTCGATTCCCAGGCTTAGGCATTTCTGTGTGCAGTTTGCAGGTTTTCCCCGTGCTTGCGTGGGTTTCCTCAGGGTACGCTGGTTTCCTCCACAGTCCAAAGACATGCACATCAGGCTAACTGGTTTTGTCGGCTAAGAAAGGCACCAGTGAATGAATGTTGTCCTTAGTGTTGTAGTTAGAAATGTGATGTATTGCGCAGTGAGTGATAAATGATCACAAGTCACTATTTAGCTCATAACTGGTTGGAAAATGTCAGACCTGTCTGCAATTTCGTGCTAAAATGTATTTGTGGATAAAAACTCTCAGATAAAGCTCAAATAAAATTGCTCTGGGCAAAAAAAATTGAACAACGATCCACTGATCAATCTCAGCAGAGAGGTATCTGCTCTCCTTATAACCATGACAAAGCAATGTGTGCACAAATCTCCAAGAAAGTTATTATCAGACATGCCTCTTCTACAGTTTTATATACCATTTTATCTGCACCACTGCTCTGGTGTCACCTTGTGAGCATCAAAGGCAGTAATTACTCTGTCAATGATGCAGATCTGATAAAAAAAAATAAATAGGTGAGATAGAGGCCCGTCATAATCAGTTTAACTGAGATTATATTTTTCTGTCAGCAGGGTTTCCGGCAGGTCTCGACATATCCACTTGGCTTGAGGCAGTAAATATTAAAATTTGGGCCACCGAGCTTCAGTGAACTGGAGGCCCGACAGTTTCTCGTATCCGATGCTGTGCAAGTCCAGACATTTCAGTAGGGCATTTAAGATTAGAATTTCATTTATGATTTGATGCAGTACATTCTTAATGATAATGAGCGCTTTCGGTATAACCCCCTAACCATTTCAGGCGGATCTTACGCACTAGAGCCGCATCAGCCATACTCGTTTCCAAACATGCTGTGTTCATATGGAACTTGTGAAGTCGTATTTTCTGTTTCTTAAGTCGTTAAAAACATTCAAATGCCAGTGCTTCCCGTGATCACAACTTGTGAACTCGTATCGGCACAGTAAACTCCACTTTCACAGTGATGTCTATGACAACGAATGCTCTCGACTTAGTAACCCGTGCTTTCGGTCAAAAGTCGTGACGTTCCCATATTCACAATTTTCATTTGAACACAGCATAGACGTCGATCTGTACAACGTCAGCCTGCTTTGCTTCACTAGAGACTGTAGCTTGTTGTCCAAACATGTCCACAAAACTCCGGGGCCCAACATGGTCCACTACATTTCAGGTGTTGGTGGCCCTGCAGGGCCAGTGACGTATGAAACCCTGGGTCTTGCCCTGCACGTTTCCTGCATACCTGTGTTCAGGAGTGAAACATAGGAGCACCTTCCTCAAGCACAAGAAATTCATTTGAATTTGAATTGAGACGCCCGTGATTGGCTGGTGATCACTGTGAGTGACAGGGGAGTGAGTGTAAGCACAAGAAATTCATAATGTTCTATGCAGAAACATGAATATTTACTGTTTACACACAAAACTATGCATATACATTTTTGATAAATGAGACCCCTGGAGTTCCCATCACTGGATCTCACCACACAATGTCAAACCCACAAGTACACACACTTCACTTCCTAAATAAGCTTTTCAATGGTGTTTTAATCTTGCACATCATTTTCCCCTCCTCTATCTCAGCCAGTTCAGTCTGGTTCAGGCTTGTTGATTAGCAGATGAATTGTATCAGGTGACTGGAAGCAGGGAAAAACAAACTAAATATTCAGAGCCATGGAACAGTTCTTCATACATCACTTCCCAAACGCAAGATAAGAGAATGCATACCAGATTAAATAATCATGATCATTTCAAATAGATTATTCAGTTCCTCAAACACACCCAAGAACATGATTAGTACAGCCTCGCTGACTTTACTGAGAGCTGTGTGCACATTACTTCAGCCAAGAGAGCAGAAAACCACAGGTTTCAAGTGTCTCCCATATCAGCAATGCAAAGGAGCAGGGGTGCAATAGCTATCCACGTGTATAAGTTTTACACAACAGAAATATGTATTAACTTTAAATCGGTCGCCGTAACCTTGCCCCAGAACTGAACATAACAAAACGCACGTTAGTTAACCTCTGCATACACTGGCCAAAGCGAGATACCGACACAGACTTCCCTAGATCAAACTGAACTTGTGCATGTGACACCACCCACCCACCCAAAGACATGCCATATTCCATATATGGTAAAAAACTCTGGCATACCGCTTTTAATTTGCCCTTATATGGAAATGCCTATTTACTTAAACTTATTGTGTCGACAGGTTTAGGCACATAAGTCGTAGAAAAACAACTGGAGTATTTTTTGTTCAATTTATCAATTAAAACGACAGTTTATTTCACAACTGACTGTCTTCAGGATGTAATCTGTTTGTTCAAACTGAGGGCCTCTTTTTCCTTCATACAAGAGCCCAAATTAACCGAAAACTAAGAAACTTTAATTAGAGGATCTGCAATAACCGGCAAAAAAACCAAACTGTTAAATAACCCATGAAGAAAGAGTAGCACCTCAGACCCGGACCAGGAAAAAACACTGCCCCAAACTACCACTACCATACGAGAATGCTTCTTACTCCAAAACAGCAGGCATGTCATCGTCCAAATTAGATGTTCCTCAGAAACAACTGGTGGATCATTTCTTACAAAAAAAAACAAACAAACAAACAAACAAACAAACAAAAAACACTACACTGATGTTGAACTGACCTTTCTTTCTGTGATTCAGGCTGAAAACCAAATGCCAAATCATGTACAGTAGCTAAGCTCAGACAACACTTACTTAAACATGTGTGTGCGTGCATGTGTCTCTTACCTGGCAAATTCCGCAAGTTGTTTGGGATCAGAGAGGTCGATGCCTGGGATGCCACCGGGAGGAAGCTTCTTTCCAGTCATGTATTCAGAATAATCTGGAGGAGAGTTCTCTCCAATAATCTGCTCTTCAACCACTGTTTCATGATCGATTTCCTTTTTATCATCTGAAATAAAACCACATTATACAGAACTTAGTAAACAAAAATTGATCACAAAACAGCTCTGATAAATTGTGCAGTGTCAGTGTAATTAATTATACCTTTAGTTAATACAGATATAATGATCGCAGTCATCATAATACCACAATTTCCCCTCTAATATAACAGAAATTAATTTCACAAAGGCCAATCATTACCATGGCTGAAGCACTAAACACAAATAACATCTGCATGCTTGCATTTAGCATGTCTCTGTTTCCACCGTAATAGTGCTAAATTATTTAAAGAAAGATATTAAAATTTAAAGTACTGAATTGCTTGCCACCTTATGGTACTGGAAAACTATTGGACAAACACAATTCACACACCTAAACCTACAAAGCAGGACGACTTGCATTAGTAAAATCAACAAGAATGAAAACAGAGTGTGTAGTGTGTAACTGAACAGGGTGTGCAAACAATGAGAAGCAGCAGGGAACCTCGACACTGCACGCCGTCATTAAATAAACGTGTTGTGAATGTGTGTGTCAAGCTGGAACACCACAGTAAAATAGAAATATCAGAAATTCAGCTATTCCACCGAATAAGAAAGGACACACATAAATTCCAGCGTTAATTGTCCTTGTGCATGACTCCTCACTTAGAGAGGGTGACACCTATACTTTTATAACGTTATCTAACCAGCCAATCATGTGGTAGCAGCACAAATGTAAAAAATAAAACAAATAAAAATCATGCAACCCCTCTATGAAACTAGAGTCATAACACTTTTTGTATTTCAGAACAAATAAACAAAACTTTTGTGGGACGTCCCATATAATAAACAGACCACTTAGCTACACAATTAACGGCTGGACTGTGTCTGTCACGATGTCCTGCTACAGGTGGATGGAAAGACATAAGTGACAGGTTTGTATTTTTACCACCCTGTGATATTCCTTCTACGGAGCTTTACACACTGCTTCCGGTTTTAAAAAATGACAGGTTTGGTTAAAGTGGTGCAAGGAGATGATGCTGGAACTAATGAAAGCTTTAGGTAGCATATCAGGTAAAGCAGCAGGGTACACTTCAATCATTACCTTTACAACCAGTGTACAGCTCTCCAGTGAAATTTTGGACAGTTATCTCATTTAATTGATAGTAAACATGTTTGCCTTAAGGTCTTTTTTTTTTTTTTTTTCAGGAAAAGACATCCTGCCCCAGGGCAAAGAGTCCTAAAGCTTTTTTTCTCAGGAAAGGCATAGCAACTAGAGAACAGTCCGGATCTCAGTCTGACTGAAGCTTTACGGTTTTAAAATAAAAAACTGGTCTGTGATAACCACTATTCAAGATCGTTGAAACCAAGTGTGCATGTATCACAGAATAGTGTTTGTATTATTATGACTAATGGCATATGAAATAATTTGAGGTTCGTTTATGAATTCAGAAAGTTTTTTTAAGCTATTAAAGAAACTGTTGTCATGTTTGTGATGAAATAAAGTCATTGAAGGTCATTTCATGAAGCTCAAGTAAGGACATTGCTTATGAGAGAATATCTTCTACTTGAACAGCAAACAATTGCAATAGCATTATGAAAACAACAGAAAAAGAGAAAGCATCGTTACCAGGTTTATCCCATATACCAAAAAAACAAGATAAAGCTGGAGCTTTCAATAAGTTGATCGGTGAGCTTGAAGTAGAAATAAATAATCAAAAATATTTTCATATATATTATTGTCTTAGATGGTGGACTGTGACATTTAACGAAGCACTGTGGATCACGATCTATAATATCACCCAGACAACATGAAGCACTTTGCTTAAAGTAAGTAGGCTAGCACTTACACATTAACAAATGAACCGTCAGTGGCGTTTAATATGCTTCAACCACTCCAAGTACTGGAGTAGTTTATATAATATAAGAGTGACCGTGCTACAGTTCAAAGTATATAAAATATGCTTTGCTTCATTATTTTGTATTATTATTTTAGTATTTCATAGATCATTCTTATGACAATGTTAATTGTAGTGTGAGTTATTCCACCATAATAAGAAAATTTCACATCTAAAAGGGCACAAAACAGTTTCCTTGCAATACCTGCAACAGTGGACACACATTTCATTCACACTGCACATACAAAAATTTAACATATCAAAATTCTAACAAGTGAATTTTTAATAAACAAAACACAAATCTGTTTATATGTCGATTAGCTTTAAATACATATATTAAAAAGTTTAATAATTACGATAAAAGGTATGCCTTCGTAATAAACTGTATTCCGTACATGCATACCGTGCATATTTAATCTTTTAACTGGAAAATGTCTGTGCCCACGATGGGCTCATATTCCTCATTTTGGCAGACAGTAGTGTAACCTGATGTGCTTTTCTGCTGTTGTAATCCATCCATCCATCTCAAGGCTTGATGCGCTGGACAGTGAGATGCTTTTCTGCTCACCACAGTCATAAAGAGCAAAAGGATGTCGTGTCTTCTTATTCTTCGCTCATCTCTCTCAACAAGGTGTTTCAACATACACATCTGTTCTTTGTTTTACACACCATTAAAAGTGTAAACTCTGTAAGACTATCGTGTTAAAATCCCCAGACCAGAATTCATTTTCTAAGCCGCCTTATCCCAAAGAGGGTCGCCTGGAGGCTGGCGCCTATCTCAGCCAGCTCTGGACGAGTGCGGGGTACATCCTGTACAGCTCGCCGGCCATCGCAGGGCCGACACAGAGAAATATCACCAAGGGGAGCAGATTTCATTAAAAACTCAAATCAGTCCCTCAGGTACCAACAACCATGCCAGAACCAGAGTCCCACAGCCTGCACCCCCGCCACTCTGATGTGAACATGACCTGAAGATCTTCACCTATCTGAATCAATGTTCCTAATAAAGAGGACGGCGACTTGCACAAATAACCAGTTCAGCCTGGAGGACATTTCTCTCAGAATTTTCACTCTGAGGTCAATGGAAACAGAAACTAAGAAGAAACTAATAAAACAGGACAAACCTCAGAGCTGGTACCGGGTTCATTTACTGTATCGGCCTGGGACACGGAGGAGTCTCTGGATTTCTTGACAGAAAATGAAAACATTGCTCTGGGCCTCAGTTTCTGATAAATAGACCCGACTCCTTCTAGTACAGAACATTACTGACTCTGTTACAGCGTGTGGACAAAACCCAAATCCGTACTGCAACACCAATTTCCATCTTTCATGGACGGATAAAGCGTTTTTATCAAAAAAACAAACAAACCGCAAACGATGTCGGCTACCTGTAGCTAACAGCTGTTGTTGCTAAGTTGCTAAGGCGGCTATACAAGGCGAAACACATCCTGTTAGCCTACTAGCTACACATGATATACATTAGCAGAAATACAGATGATTAATGGATAACCCTGTTAACCTACTACGGTATTTTATAGCTGCATGACAGCAGAATGTATCCTAATATCACAAACTTAAAACGACGTCTTGTTTTGCAGCACACATGAATCCCTGTGCTAACAAGCTAGCTTCTGACTAGCGGCCTACGCTCTAGATAAGAGCAGCGCGCTCGCGCTAGCCAGAGCCGCCATCTTCGTTCGGCCGCGCCATCGCCATGTTTTCGGGCCGCCATACTGGACTCGGGGAACATGGCGGCGCCCAGCAACACTTAAAAACATGGCTTCCCTTCAAAACAAAAACACAAGACTCGAACTCTTCGCGTGTTCCCGCACAAAAGTCTCAGAAAGACACTGGTGTCGTTATTCTATCAGAACAGTCGGTGAAAATACAGCGTGCGAACAGACAACGCCCTGCAAGGCCGCGCTTTGTATCTACAGCACAAACCTGCGAGCACAGAAACTTACACATTTCTCACAGTTTAACTTACCCGACGCCCACATCGTAACGGAGAATTCGCCTTCCAGCGTCTTTATCTGCACCTGTTTTTGCTCCCATTTCCTCCCAGTGGCTTCAGTGGCGGTCAGGTATGTCTTTTTGCCCGCTTTCTTCCCACCGCTTCCCCCTTTCTTCATCCGGCCCACGGAACTCTTCCCGGCTACCGTCACCAGAGTCTGTCCGATATATTCCTCCTCAGACCCGGGAGCGGGCACCGGGATGAGGATCTGGTCCTCAAACCCATCGTCCGTCCGCAGATCGGACTCGTCCCCACCGACCACCTCCTCCCGGGTCTGTACCAGGATCACCTCCTGATGGTGGACCTGACTCGGGTCGTCTGTAACGAGCGGCTGCAGCGCGATCATGGGCTGGTGTTCGTCGTCGTCGTCTCCTCCGACCACCGTGGTCTCTATCGTCTCCACAGGAATCGTCTCCACTTCTATTTCGTGAAGCTCCACTATTTCTGCCGGCATCTCCGAGCCGTCTGTCTCGATATACAGCGTTTCGCCGGATGCCATGTTGAATTCCGCCAGCTTGCTCTCTTGCTTGCTTGCATACACACATATACATGCGCGCGCCCGCTCTCACACTCACACACACACACACACAGAGAGCACTCGTTGCCCCACAAACACACACCCCCTCAGCGAAAAGACAGCTGCCCTCCCTCCTCTCTTCGATAACACAAATCACTCCACTTCGCCTCACAGCGAGGATCTCGTCGCTTCTCCGCTCCACTCTCAGATCTCGCGAGATTTGAGAGACTTGCAGCAAGTTTATGGGATGAAAAGTGAGAAAAATAATAAAAAACACACCAATGTGTTGTTCAGGGCATCATCATGTCAGCAAAACTATTACAGATCCCATGAATAAATGTAAATTATTTTGAAGCGAGAAGGTCCTGGGTTCGATTCCCGGGCCCTGGGTGTTTCTATGTGGACTCTGCATGTTCTTCCTGTGCTTGCATGGGCTTCCTCCTGGTACTGCGGTTTCCTCCCACAGTCCAAAAGCATGCACAGTAGGCTGACTGGCGGTTCCAAATCGCCCTTAGGTGTGAGAGTGAGTGTGAATGGTTGTGTGTGTGTGTGTGTTGGCCCTGTGATGGCCTGGCGAACAGGTCAGGTTCTGGTGTACCCCGCCCTCGCCCACAGTCAGCTGAGATGGGCATCAGCCTCCCCGCGACCATAATTATAACGAATGAATAAATGATTCTGATGCATTTATCGTACATATGACTGTTTTGTCACGGAGTAATAATGAGTGTAAAGTACAATCAGTGCATAATAAACTTTCAGGAGAATCATACAGATGTCTCTTATATGTTTTAAGATCTTTAGTTGAATCATATGGGCAGCACGGTGGTGAAGTGGTTAGCCTGTCTTGGGTTCGAGTCTTTGGCTCAGCGAGGGTTTTCCTGTGTGGAGTTGGTATGTTCTCCCTGTGCTTGTGTAGGTTTTCTCTGGGCACTCTGGTTTTCTTCTACAGTCCAAACACTTGCACATAAGGCTAATTAGCTGTTTAAAATGGCCTTTGGTATGAGTGTGAATGGTGGTGTGTGTGTGTGTGTGTGTGTGTGTGTTGCTCTGAGATAGTCTGGTGATGTTCAGGGTGAACCTTTGCCCAGTGTCGGCTGAGATACGCTCCGGCCTCCCCACGACCCTCATTCATTCAATCATTCATTTTCTGAACCGCTTAATCCCAATTAGGGTCATGGGGAGGCTGGTGCCCACCTCAGCCAACTCTGGGCGGAGGGCAGAGTACACCCTGGACAGCTCGCCAGGCTATCGCAGGTTGAATGATATTATGAAGTCATCCATCATTTTCTGAACCGCTTAATCCTAATTATGGTCCAGGAAGGCTGACACCTATTCTCAACCGACTCTGGGCAAGGGCAGAGTACACCCTGGACAACTCGCCAGGCCATCGCCAAGGCATAATAATATGAAGTATTAAATGAAATTGTGCTAATGGGGTTTTGGCCTGTAGAGGGCATGCCTGAAGTGGATATCTGTACAAACCTCACAAATTCATCATTTGCCTAATTTATGCAAGAAATTTCCCCAATTTTATGTGCTCTGCTTGAAATCATGTATTTAAAAACAGAGAACACTTTAAAACAAACAATATATCACTGTACCATTTTAGCCAATAAACATTTTATTAACAACATGATCACAAATACTCTGGTGTAGTGACTTTTTTTTTTAAGATCGCAATATCCAAAAACAAAATTAGTCTCCTGTCCCCCCATGTCATGTTTCACCCTTCTGTCAGTGGTTACACATCTGTGTTGCCAAAATGAGTTTAAAAAATATTTTTTACAAAATCGTGGTGAGAAACAAATATTTTCAAAACAAACAAAGGAAAATAAAAGTCAAATAATATAAAAGGCTGACGTGGACATGGGCGAATTATTATTATTATTATTATTATTATTATTATTATTGTTATTATTAAATCACTAAATAAATACCTACTACCACCTAAATCCTAAAAACACTGCTACTGATAATAATAATAATAATAATAATATTAAGAAGAAGAATCCCAAAAGGGAAATCTAGAACATACTTATATAAAGACAAAGACTTGAAAAGGTCATTGCAAAATATATAATTTAAACAAGAGAACAGAGAGGTCAGTGCAAGTGTCTTCCATCCATTTTTATGTCTGAGGGGTTTTACTACATATCAAAGCAAATTGACCCATTTGCTTTAACATGGCGTCGACGTTGCTGGGTGTCGTCCCCTCTTCAGCTACAGCAGTTCCTGCCAGGGATCAGGGCTCATAAAAGAGGGGTCACATGAGGCTGGGAGATTATGTCGTGCTAATTCTACTAAGTTCATTTCTAATGGCTGGAAGAGAAAATAAAAAAAAACAAAACAAAAAATTATTTTCTTTAAAATAAAATTATTGATAAAAAAAATTTATCAATAATTTAGCATAAGTAAGGTTTTGTTTTACCAAAATTGCATTTTTTGAGAAATCTTTGAACATACCATCAATGATTTCATCTTTCACCTTGTGCAACTCACGAACAACTTCTTCCAAGATTTCCTACAAGTAAGAAGTGAACAGCAAAATAAATAAGACAGAGGAATTGTAAAATACTTATTAAATAATATTCTTAAATGTTAAAATAAAAAGTGATAATAGTCACCACGTAGGTCAGTTTAACAAGACTAAACACTTACTTGTTTCATTCTATCCAAGTCTAAGGCGTCTGTGTCAGTGCTACTTCCTACAGGTCGAACTCTGAATAGACCACACACACACACACACACACACACAAAATCAAAAGGTTCAACTGTTGGGTCCAGTCATATATCCCTTATTTTAACAACATAATTTCTGATCAGTTTTATGGTAGAGACTGAAAAATTAATAGCAGTTAATGAATAATACTGTATAGCGATCTGAGAGTTTAAGGGGTTAAGAACTTTACTGACACTCAGTACTTTTGTTACACAATGGAACTACGTTTCATGTATGAAATGTTTATACTAGTTTCATTCATTCATTCATTTTCTGAACCGCTTAATCCTAATTAGGGTCGTGGGGAGGCTGGTGCCCATCTCAGCTGACTCTGGGCGAGGGTGGGGTATACCCTGTCTATCACAGAGCATAAACATGCTGACGGCAAACCGATGGCCTACTCTTTACGAATGACAGCAATGGTTCTTTTACATGCCTCTCACCACAGACAGTGAGAGACACCGCTGGCCTTTAATAACCCAGTTAGCTGCACTGGGGGGAGAGCAATTCCCCCAGTGCAGCTAACTGGGCTAGGCTAGCGGCTAGCTGTCCTTTTTATACTTTTATACTAAGTTTTATTATACTAATTAATATCACAGAGATCTTTCCTTTAGCATGTAAAAATAAGCTGAAACATTGTGTTTTTGTGACCGTTACATGAATCTGATATAAAGTATGTTTTTTAAGGATGACAAATTTCCCCACAGCCGTCACTCAAGAGTGGATTCAATCAGAGAAATTATTGAAAGGAATTCAATTTAAATATTGAGTTTTTATTTATTAGACTATGAATTACATTAGATGAGGCAAGGTATGATACAACACCACAATAATTCAGTTATCCCATGGCAATAATGTAATACCAATAATTATTTGATGACTTTTTACTGATCAAAAATGAGAAAATATCTTGAATGAATAAAAGTAGGTTTTATTTGTGCAGGTGACATTTAATGATCTGTGAAACTCTCACCTTGATACCAGTGACGATCTCTCTGCAGAGTTGGCTCTGTCCCATGGCTTCTTTGCACCATCTGCAGGTATGAATAAAATGATTACAATTTGAAAATGCAAATGATTTCAGGCTGTTTGACAGCAGCAATCCCTCCTCCTGTAGCTAACTGTCTTTAAATCGTATTGATTTATTGTTAGCATGAATCAG
This sequence comes from Neosilurus mollespiculum, assembly GCA_030014195.1. Classification (NCBI taxonomy): domain Eukaryota; kingdom Metazoa; phylum Chordata; class Actinopteri; order Siluriformes; family Plotosidae; genus Neosilurus; species Neosilurus mollespiculum. The sequence goes on along the minus strand of JAQMYF010000002.1, from coordinate 11,016,465 downwards.
CTAAGTTAATAATATTATCGTTACCTTTTGGTACTGCGCTATGCAATGATAAATTACAGTGGTGTATAGTATTAAGGATATCTTGACAGTGTATATTTGATTTATTACACAAGGACAATATAGGTTATTCTATCTCTACCCATTGGATATGAGCAGTCATGCTCTCTGAGTGGCTAGTGTTAGGATATCACCCCATATAGTTTGACATGACTGCAGAAAAAACAAAACAAAAAAAACAACAAGCATGTGAAACTCGTACTATGCTAATCGCTTAGGCTAGCCAGCTGGCTCATCTGTTCATTCTAGACTTATTCCATGAAAAGCAAGAAAATTTGGGATGAAAATATTAAATGACAATAACTTCCTCTTTATTTTTAAGAGCTAGACTTTCTTCACCCAAGAAGGCAATTTTATTGGCCATTTTTATTGAGGGACAGGCCTCCATTCCTCAGTGTCACCTGAGGCTGGTGACCAGTGGAGAATCTTAACCGCTACACGGCAACTGGAAGTCCATGCTAGCTAAATGCTAACTGGCATTTCTGAAGCATTTAACAATAAAAACATCTTTTTTTTTTTTTCCTTTCCCAATTTTCAAAATTAGTTCCTCTGATCGAATATGACTAATGACTTTCTCGGCTAGTGCCTTGAGGGCTATGAGTTCATTTCCAATCTATTCTAACTATTCTAACTATTATGTATTCAGCATCAGTATTAAAGATGTACATGTGTTAGGTTGGGCCAAATGAACAATGTTCATCTGCTCTACTTGGTGTTGAAAAAAAAATTCACAAAGAAGCAGTAAAAGATCAACGTTACACAATACATACCTGCGTTCTGTCCTCTAGACATTGGAGAGGAATTTGCATCATCCTGTAATAAGTTGTAATAAGAATAGTTGTATTAAATATTACTTACCAACTATAGAATTGTTTATGTTTATATTTCTGTGAAAAAAAAAAAAAAAAAAAATA
>JAQMYF010000002.1:10989759-11014590 GCA_030014195.1 Neosilurus mollespiculum | reverse complement strand
TATATACACCTAAGTACCTACATTTTGGCAGTCTCCATCTTTCTCTGACTGGCTTGCCGCTTTCCGTCTATGAATTGTGAAATGCAAAAAAATCAACAAAAATTATCCCAATACTACTTTCATATATAAAGATATCACCTTGTTGTCTTTAGAAATTAAATTGTTCTTGACCTTCGTGCCAGCAGGGCATTCATCTCCTCCATCAGGCCCCCGCTGCCTCCGCTCGTCCGATTGGCATCATTTTTGGCTCCTGAACTCTCGTCAGGCTGGAAACAAATGGGAAATGGGGCAGTCACAGATTAAACAGAATTACCTCTGTATACGAAGCACCTCCACCATGCTGCATGCATATAAGTTTCAGAAATGTCCTGCTCATTTCAGATCATACACTACATATCAGCTCATATATAAATCTCATGTGTGAATAGAAACCACTAACACACATCATGAACTTTGTTATTATTAGCACAATTTTTCACTATTTCAAGCATTTTGCTAGTATTGTATTAATGGTAGCAGTGGTGGAAGAGAACAAACAGTTTGATTATTTTTAATTATTCAGTGCAGCAGATCACATAATGTTGCAATTTGGAAAGCTCAGAGATCAAACGGACCCTCTGCACTCGGCGCAGTTTGGCCCCGGCGATCATGGCAGCGAGGCCGGTGGGTGCATGCGCATCTTCGTGATGATGATGACCTCCATACCCACCTCCTCCTAGAGGTAAGGGAGGAGGAGGAGGAGGGGCTCCTGCTATTGGAGGTGGAGGCCCAGGAGGTGCAGGAGGAGGTGGTGGAGGCGGGCAAGGACCTCCAATTGACATGACGGGTGGCACTATACTTGGAGGTGCCACTGAGAGCACTGCGGGATGTCCTTGAAATGGGGAGCCTGCCTCCCCCCAAAAAAGCAAAAAATAGATAAAGGATTAATAAAAATGAAACAATAAAGATAACATAAAGACAGGGAACAGCAAGTTCAGCTAATAAAACTCCCACACAAAGTTGTTTCATATGTAGCAATGATGAAACATATATATAAATATTTTCTTTATTTCCTACCTGAGTTGGAAGAGCGCCGCTCTCTCTCAATATGTGCCTGCATTTGCTGCTGTTGCTGCTGCTGTTGCTGCTGCATCTCCATCTGCCTGCAGAGCGCCCATGAATTTATAGAGTCAGAGAGCGGAGTGTATAATCTACATTACAATCAGCTCAATACCATGCAATTACTGTCATGCAATACGATCTCACAGATTCTCATTCAGCAATAGAGAGTCTGGGGCTGTTCAGAATTACTTGTGTGTACTTGAGGATCTGTGGTAATTTTATCCTTTACACACAATACCTGGGAATTTAATTTGAAAAGATCCTGATTGGCAATATTTCTATTTTTTTCCCAATTAATTTATTCCATCTGTCACAACGCTATGTGGCAGAAATGAGGGCGGATGCAAGATGCAGATTAACAGCTCTTTATTAACTTCGACACAATATTCAGACTCAGTATCAGTATCAGAATCAGAATCAGTAGGCAAGCAAGTGTCAAACAAAGGACAAACCAACCAACCAGGGAGGCGCGATGCTGCTACCCGCCTTATTACGAACTGCTGCACATGTGCATTTGGAGGGAAAGCGTTGTCCGCCCCCTTTGTATGAATGAGCCCACAGATGCCCATGGATTGGCTGGTGATTGCTGTGAGTGACAGAGGAGCGTATACCATCCCTCCTGTAAGAGCTCGTCCAATTAGCTCCCATGGACTCCCGGTCGCGGATGGCTGCGGCATGAACCTGGATTCTAACTTGCGATCTCCAGGTTAATAGTCACACACCTTATCGATGCACCACTCGGGAGCCCAGTTTATCATTATTAAAGGTTAAACACAGAGTCATAAACGTGAGAGGAAACTGAGGTCATACACCGGAAGGCTAAAGGGGGAACTGGCCACGGTTCAGTACACACTGGCAGAAAACACAAATATAATAATTCACACTTGAACTTGAACCAATGAGTTCTTAAATAGAGTGATGTTGTCTTCAGCGTGAGTACTGACAGGTGTGCTGAAGTCATGTGACACAGAAGTCCGATGTCCTGAGACTGTGACCATAATGGGTAGTGTAGTGTGAAACCTGGCTCAAGTCCATTGATACTGTGACACTATCATCTTCAGTAATGGTTTTAGCCTAATCAGGGTCATGGTGGATGCAGAACCTATCCTGGGAACACCGGGAGTAAGGCGAGAATTCACCCTGGATCGGCTCCCATCACACACCATGAATAAACATTCATATTTAAGGACAATTTAGCATAACCAATCAGCCGACAGGCATCATTTTGGTAGAAAACCGAAGAACACACAAGAACCCAACACAGACATAAGGAGAATGTGTGAAACTTCACACTGAGAGTAACCTGAGCTCAGGATCAAACCCAAGACCCTAAAGCTGTAAGGTGGCAGTGCTATTTCCAGCAATAACATGCTACCATCTCTAGAGTGAGAGTCTTTGACTCACTTAGAGGCATGCTGGCACCTCAGCACCATTCAGGTAGTCGTCTTTGCAATTGTACAAGCAGACGTGGCTGCTTGTGGATGTGTTAGCAATCACAGGTGATGGATGTTTCGCATGCATTTACACACATTTAATTAGCATAGATCTCATGATCACCATAATTTGTTCACTAGGAGGTCACTAGAAAAAAAGATTGCAGAGTGTGTAAAAAGAGAAAAAAGTGTTCTGTAGGTTGATCAAATTAGTTGTTATTACAACAGCTACAGGAACACAATAAAGAATCATATTAAATACACAAGCACTAACAATTGCAGTTTCTATAAATACAGCACCTGTGTACAATGCAAACATGCAGGCTCCATGGAAACGAAAGCTTTTTATAACTGAGATATGTGAATAGTTTATTTTAATTTATAACTAATCAATTCTGACTGGGCAATTACAGTCTGTTATTATTGTATAGAGCACGTCATTAGCAGGATTAAAATCATTTTTACATACATTTTTGTGTCAAATTATTGATTTCCTTAGTACATAGCCATGCATTAAACAGGATAATGTACATGGTCATTATCCTTTACATGGACACTACCCTGAGAAGTGAATACTGTTATATTATTGAGCTTTGTTCATTACACTTTAAGAAAATGAATCAAAGTGGTCCAGACACTCCAGCCAGCAGAACCATTTAAGTCCAATACATAAAAATTGACCTTATGACCTTGAAACAAGATCAAGGTGACCCATATTTGTACAATCCCACCCTGTTTACCCCTGAGAGGGACGCATACACCAAATTCAGTGATCCTATATCATTTCCTTCCAAAGTTAATGCACTAAAAATTCATACAGATGGATGGAACCCATTTCTATAGTTCCCGCCCTGACTTCGCTAACTTGACTGCTGGCCTCTTGAAACAAGAGCAAGGTCACCCATATGCAATCCCAACCAAGACATTCCGGAGGGGGACCGATCCACCAAATTTAGTATTTCTGTGTCCTTTTTTTTTTTTTTCAAAGTTATCCTACTAACATGCCTTGACAAGCACAATAATAATAAATTAAATAAGTTGACTGTTGTTACCATGAACCAAGGTCAAGGTGACGCATATACGATCCCAACTGAGACCTTCCTTCAGGGGACCCATCCCCAAACCCATTTCTATAACTAAAAAAAGGTTTAGACTGTTCTTAGAAGCATACATTTATTACAGAGTTTTATTCAGAACAGTTTAAGGATCCACTTTAAAAAGAAATCAAATAAACCTTTAGTGTACTTAATGAAACCTATTCAATAAAAGTACAAGGAGCAAAATTTAGTCCTTTCCATGTTGAGTCAATAACATTAGGCAGGCAGGTCTCTTTATGATTTATATTCGTCATCCACATAATCCTGTCCTTCTGCTATAGTATTGAATTTGGACTTTATATTTAAAGTTATTCCACAGATATCATTTGATATTTCTTGCCAGCATTATATGAGAATAGATTATAAGATGGAGTGATGTCAGGGTTTCCACCTGCAGGTTTCTTACACAGCAGACTGCACTAACTGCAAAATATATGCCACAATTTCATTCTTCTATCTTTGGACTTCATGTGTCCTTTCTGGATAATCTTCCAGATCTGTCACCCCCGCATTTTCTATTCTGGTGCTTCTCATTAAGTCAGTCTGCGTCATTCACAAAATGTGACTAAATAAAAAGTTCTGCCTGTTAAACAGTCATGAGGGAGAATGATGTCTCATATCTTTCATGCCGCATGACTGTGACATCTCGTTGGGAGCATTACATAATTACGCTGCAGTTATAAGTAGGATCTTACCTTCTCTGCACCTCCAATTCTTCTGCTGTGGGGCCGTTCTGTACTTGGCGCTGAACTGCTGGACCTGAGAACAGAAGATGGAGAAAAGGATGACTGCAAAAACTACCAGGATCCAACCTTTCATTCTTCACTTTTAATTCAGTTTATACTATACGTTATGTAACATGCATTTCAATGAATTATTTACATTTCTGAATTTTCAGAGGTTAGATAATATTTGTCATTTGAGCATGACTTTTGCCCTTGGATCTTTGGTGAATGTTAGTATGGCAGTATGATATGTTACCGCTGATATATACACTCACTCATTTTCCAAATCGCTTAATCCTATTAGGGTCGCAGGGAGCCTGGCGCCTATCTCGGTTGACACTGGGGGAAGGCAGGATACTCCCTAAACAGCTCGCCAGATCATCACCCACACAACCATACGCACTCATATCTATGCCTGGGGGCAATTTGGAACAGCCAATTACCCTAATGTGCATGTTTTTGGACTGTGGGAAGAAACCGGAGTATCTGAAAGAGACCCACACAAGCATGAAAAGAACATGCAAACTCCACACAGAGACACCCCGAGCCTGGGACTGGAACCCAGCACCTTTTTATGTGAGCTGGACATGACACTGTGCCACCCACTGATATGAATGTTTTTTGTTGTTGTTGTTGTTGTTGTTGTTGTTGTTGTTGTTGGGTTTCTTTTTGCACAGTTCACCACAATCTTTCCGAGTTCTCAACCCAATTCCAGTAATTTCAGTGCTCTCCTCAGTAATGTTTGTTCCTTGATGCAGGCCAATAATATGACCACTGGAAGCACAGAATCATCTTTTCCATGACCACAATTACGTCCTTTGATGTGGTCGTTTTAGAAATGACAAGCTACTCACTATAAAATGTGCCAGAAAAGGAAGCTGCAATAATGTGGTATATCATTTGCTTTTGTTTTTCATGCTCATGGCCCTGCTGTGTATCCTAACAGAACCAAATGAGATTGGTATTTTATTTCAGGTTCTTGCACACGATGCAGTGCCCTCTGGCTGTCACGCAGTGTTTTATGATAATGATCTAGGCTTGGCAGAAATTCAACAGGAGATTAAACCTTCAGTCTGCTTCATGTCCAATAACAATAACACATACACAAAGGTGGATTACCATCTGGCCATAAAAAATGTGTCTGTGTATTCAAATATCAGCAATTATGGTACCTTAATTGTCTTGATAAAATAGGAGTATTACTGCAATTGGTTTAAGATAATTAAAGCTGATATATGCCACCAGATTGACAGAATTAAACGAGTTTTAAATGTAGTGCTGTTTAGTGGAAGGTTTCCCTGAAGACTAAATGAAAAGAGATGAATACAGAAACACACCATGTTACTGCTACGTACACACTGCACCTCCTGCCTGCAACTTAGTAAAAATAAAATGCACAAACATATCAAGTAGAAATATCACAATATATGTGATGGATATCTCACTGACTGCCATTTAAAAACGGATAATCTTGCCTGTAATAGCTCTGTAATAGGGAATGTCATTCTTCAGGATCAAATGTTAGCTTTTAAACCAACAAATAGAATACAGCAGAACCTGATCTGGTCTTTCAGAGCCTGACCCGGCACATCTCCGACATACAGGTAAAACAGTTGAGCAAAGTATTACAGGTAAATATTACAAATGCAATTAACTAAGAAGTGTAAGACAAAACAGCAAAGCAATTATGACTGTATGTAATTTGTATTATATCGAAATAAGTGTAACATTCCGAGCAAACACCAGCTCTTGATGAAGTTACCAGCGATTATGTTTCTTTGTCGGTGTTGTATATCAAGTATTGGTTGTGAGATTACGGGTTTACAATGACCTTTAACATTAACCCGTATCCTTGTCTGAAGTTCCTGCTCTGCACACCCTCTTATTATAGTCATATTGCCATATAATACACCACATATTAATATATATTGCACATGCTGGATATTTTCCAATCATGTTACAGTACATGTGACATGAAATATAATTAATTGTTAATACAATTTTTTTAAATCTTTATTTATATGATCAGTTAATACTGTTATCTTTAATGTCCTCTAATATAAATTTAGTAAGTAGAGCAACATACTCAGAGATATCAATATTCCAGCTCAACCCCTATTTATTTTTATTAACATATACAATTATTTTAAGTAGTTTATTACATGATTATGCTGTTTATGTTTAGAGTGTACCGATACAGGTATTTCCTGACTTCCCACATGCCCGTTAACATACCATTTATACACAAAGCCTTTCCTACAAATCCGAGTCCACTAACCCATCCTGATCAGAAAGATAAAGACAGAAGAGAGACACAGAGCTCAAGCAGTACCTACAGGACATCTTGAAGAAGAAGAGCCGGCCTTGGCAGATACATAGACACCCACAGACAAACTCGCTGCTGATCATAGCTCACTCGGGCACTTCATCCCTTCTCTTTCACTCTCCTCCTCCTGTCCATCTCTTCTACACTCATTCCTGCAGGTTTCTTGTTTCTCTACAGGGTAACCCCATACCTGCAGGGTAGCAGTCGGCTAGCGAGCTCTGACCAGCTCGTATTTCTCCTAAGCTCCCTGGGCAGGAGCATATACTATCACACACACCTCCTAACCAACAGAGACCATTGCAGGTATGACATGAATATAGGGCTGTAATCCAAGTATTTAACATCAAGTCATTTTGGCTCAGTCTCTCACGGTTCAGTGCTTAAACAGCAATTAAAATTACGTGAAACAGTAATGCTAAGACAATAAATTGAGGGGGTCATAAAGAAAATAATGTTGATATGTATAGTGCTTGTTCATGGTCAACAAAATCAGATATGTCAGTGAGAAACATGAACATCTTCCCCTTTCATTTTCAGGCCTCTTTCTGATTAGCCCTGTTTTTGCCTAACAGCATAAATTTAAATAACCTAAAGAATAAACTCTGTATAAATAGCAAGCTGCTAGTAATGTGTTCTTATCTTACCAGAATTTATAACGGCATTTATTATTCTTATAGTGGAAGTACTTTGTTCTCTTTCTGCTTCATGGCCCTTTTATTCCTGTAAGTCATTTTGTCTGAATGAGAGAAAGAGAAAGGAGAGAGGCACTCTCTACTACTGAACCCATGGGAACATAACACAGTCTTGGTTTAATTAAGATTAGCACTGTACTGGGAAAATCCTTCTCAGTTAATACAGTTAATAACGTAGCAGCCCTATATCTCTCCCTATATAATACACACTCTCGACTTCTTTCATGCTTATCATTAAGAGAATGCTGAGTTCATACTGTTCATGTCTGGGAGATGAATCAGTGCTGGTTTTTTATGTGTAGGGCGAATGGCCTGGAGAATTTGGCAAGTAGCCTTTTTTTTGTCTAATGTACTTGAGTTCTTGACTTGTGTCAGCAGATCATCAGCAGAGTGAACAGAAAAAGAACCAGTGTAATGAACACAACAGCAGCATCATCATCATTATTGCCCACTTGGCATGTGAACAGCCTTGGGGTCCAACTGCTTGAAGAATCTGTGTTCCAACAGTTGTGCAAAGACTTTTTTTTATTTAGGGCCTGTTGTTTATCCTTTTTTTTTAATCCTAAAAGATCTTCCTCCAGCTTCTCCTCCTATCGAAGAGCACTTGCTTTGGGATAGAATCATTGTTCATTTTGGAGATTTCTAAGGCTGTAACTTTTTGTAAATAAACATAGATATGTTTATTTAAAATACACTTATACTAATATGCTATGATTTTTACCCAAATTTTGTTGCCAAAATTGGTCTAAATATGCCATAAATGTCAAAAATACTTGTCCACCCTGTAAGCCTCTAATAAACCTATAGTATAAACCAAATTTTTGTCTAGTATCCTTGTATTATACTTAATACTAGTGTCCTAGTATTTTGTGAACAAAATTTCCATCTGTATTATATGTCTTGTTCCATAACACTATTCATGATATTTAAGCAATTTCTTTCCACCCACCATGACACTGCCCCTTTAAAATGTTATTTTCTATATGTTTAATACTAATTAAAAATATATGGCAGTTCTTTTAGGGCAATTAATGTATTGGTGTCATTCATTTTTATTTATTTATTTATTTTTCACTTTTATGGGTAAGCAAAGTTTTTTAGTTCAAGCTAAAAATCTCAAATTCTCAAATATTGTGAGAAAATGTACAAAGTTCTACATCAAAGGAATTTCCCAGGCCACCACATATACGGAGTGACTACAGCCACTGTGAATCCTCATGCTATGTCCCTACCAATTACATTTAACTTCAGTGTTTAAGCCTATCTTTTGAAATGAGTCTGTGAACACCACCTGTGGTGTAGTGCGTAATGAACACCATTAGAGGGCCTCCAGATTCCCACATGAGGAATGCTTGATTTGCTCTGGACTCATGAGTATTTGCTGGGTTAAAAGTGATAAGGCCAACGTCTGCTGCAAGGGTTGATTTATGTTTTCTGAAAAACCCACCAAATCTTGCCGAGTTCACACAAATCTCCTCAGCTGAAAGAATCTTATCCATGAACATACTGACACATTAATATTAAAGATGTCAAGAATATTCACAGGCCACAAAAAAATGGGTGGGTATTTTTTTCGGTTTGTTCTGATTCTTCCTGATTACCCATCTTTATTCTCTGAGCATCAGTACAAGGTTTTTATTACACTACTGATATTCATTGTTCATGCAACAGTTGACAATAAAGATCTCTTTATCTTGATCTTTATTACAGCCAGGTTTAATCCTTTGGGTCTTCATACACCAGTGTTCCTAACAAATCAGTTTTTCTTAAATAAAATCACACTAGCTATTGTCATGACTTTATACATTTTTGTTCTATTTTCATTTTCCTTTAATCCTTTAAGTCAAAAGCTAAATACAAGAAGAGTTTACATGAGGTCACTGTGGTTACATAAGAGCTCTGGTGGGATTTAATTCAGTGTAACATGATGGAGTGTGCAGCCTAGATGCTTTTCTTGCATTGTAGTGTTATGTATATATATATATATATATATATATATATATATATATATATATATTTCAAGACTGACTGACTTGCATCAAATCAAACCGACATTTTTGCTAAATTTGTTTAATAAAATTATCAGCCTTTGATTTCAAGCATCAGTGAAAAGTGTATTTGTATTATGTAGTATTTGCAATAGTCATTTATTCATTGATTTATTTGCTAAACCGCTTAATCTTTCTAGGGTCATGGGGAGGTTGGAGCCTGTCTAAGCCTACTGTCTAGACATATAGAACACTGTGTAGTTCCACATTTTGATTTGTATATATTGAAAAAAAACAACAACTTTATTTCATAATCATATCCCAGCTATACATCTTTTATCATGTAAATTCGGGTATAAACAGTCTAACCACCACAAACTATGCAAAACCTAGCAAACGTGCCTTTGCTACACACTGATGATATTTAATAGCAGTGCCTGGCTAAATGAAATGCTGTTCCAGAAGCAAAAAATCGAGGGTTCGCTTGAACCATGTCCTACATAAAGAAACTATGAAGGCAAGGTGATGTAACTTTATGTCTTGCTCACCTCCATCCTGGGTGCTGAGCACATTAAGAGCAAACAGCATGGCGTTAGAGAAGGTGGTGGCCTCCTCCTTACTGGCAAAGTTGAGTCCATACACCTGCCTGGCATCACGCCATTGGTGAAATGTAGGAGTGGCTTGATTATACTTCAGCCCCTTTACAATAGAGTAGTTAATGACGACCTGTAAAAGAAATGAAAAGTCAGAAGTAAGGTAAAGAATCGTGTAAATGATCATGAGTTTGGCTACGTGACTAGGTACAAGGCTTACAATGTGTTTTACCATCATCTGTTAGCATAACGTGCTTATAAATTATGTTTATAAATGAGCAGCAAAGAAAATAACAGCAACCATTAATGATTAAAAAAGCCTTAGCAAAAAATAGCCTTAGCAGTGTAGAGGGTATATACTTATTGTACTCTTTATCAGTAACTGTTTTATCATTATACGAGTCATGATGCTCCTTCAAGATGACCACTGAAAGAGAAACAGCTTTTATGTGGCCTGTTGTTAAAAGTACATTTTCTATTTCTATTTATAGCAGAGCTCCTAAGCAGAGCCCCAGAGGCGTGGAACAAGACTTCGATGGTTGTGTCCCATTGCTGATTTGATGGCTGTTATGTATAGCATGCACATGATTAGCTTTTAGCCCTGCAATGGCCTGGCGAGCTGTCTGGGGTGTACTCTGCTCTCACCCAGAGTCGGCTGAGATGGGCGCCAGCCTCCCCGCTACCCTAATTAGGATTAAGCGGTTCAGAAAAAGAATGAATGAATGATTAGCGTTTATGTAAAGCTCACACCATAATGGGAAGGAAAGCAAACACAAACTCCAAGATGGAATGGTTACATAAATACAGAGGCTCACACACACACACACACACACACACACACACACACACACACGCACACACACACGCACGCACGCACACACACACACACACAGGAACACATGGGATAGTGTTAAAGAAAATAAGGTGGTAACAAGACAGGTGAAACAAATGAACATGGAAATCAGCTACTGAAAGGCGGTGAACATAAAACTTAACCTTTCCTTATTTTGCTCCAGATTGAATTCGGGAAAACTTTGACAACCCCTGCTTGAGACGTATCAATAGCCTCCTAAGACCCATGCCATCATGTTGTGAGTCTTGCCATTTCTCCCCACCGCTACTGTTCCTTAACACCTGATAAATATTGAACTTGATCAACATCTTTAAACAGGAAGAAGTTTGGCGCAAGATTAATACCCAATGGCCTTTATATGAAGGTCTTACAGGAAAATACACACAAAGTAGTAGAGAAAAAATATGATGTCCTCATATGAGGACAGTGGGGTCTCAAGAGGTTAAAGGTATCTTTCGGAAGCTCTGACTTTAGGCAGTGCCTAAATCTTTATGAGATTGAACTTGACATTTTTTTTTTCATGTCTGGGAGTAAATCAGTCCACGTCTGGGGGTAACTCAGAAAATAAGACTGCACTGATTCATTTTTGTAATCCCTGCTGTGATGCCATTGATACAATATCTAGATCAGACATCCTGATCCACTTTTACTGTTATGGCTCATCTTGTCCTTCAGACCTATCTGATTTATCCTAATACTGTACATCTATTAGTAGTTTTCTTCACCTGTTACTTAACTTCTGCTGCAGTGGATGGTCCTACATGAATACGACAAAGATCTCCCCAACAGAGTAAAACCCAGTGCCAGGATACTGTATCTCAGGGACTCATACTGAACAACTTCTCATCACATTTATTACCGTTTACCTTTACCCTTCTACACATGTACACTGTCATTATTCATAATTCAAAAGAGATGGGTTCTTCTGACAGTCTGGTTCCTCTCTTTATCTGTTTATCTGTTAATTGGAGCAGACATATAAAACTGATTTAAGCTGATCTCAAGCACATGACATATGAGACCATCACCTGCTGATCCTGCAGTTTGACCCCCACCACACGGAAGGTGTTGTTGGCAGTGTTGTGGTAGATGTTGATGCGACTAAAGCCTTGTTGGCCTTGTTTGATGGGGACCCACTTCTTGCTTGTATCATCATAGACCATCACAGAGGCACGCGCCTGGCAAATACTCTGCTCACTGCAACAAAAAAAAAACAAAAGAGACATAAATGGTAGAAGGTCTATCAACATACAGATGCCTAATTTACCAGAACCCCTAAGGAGAGGTAATGCAGAAGGTGTCCAGGTCTGAAAATATGTACAAAAGACACAACCACAGGCCAAGTGGTTCACATATGATAGCGCCAACACATTCATTCATTCATTTATTCAATTACCAATCCACTTAATCCCACTAGAGTCATGAGGAGGCTGGAGCTTGTTTTAGCTGACACTGGGCAAAGGCGGGGTAAACACCGAACAGCTCGCCAGTCCATCGCAGGACAGACACACACAAAACCATTCACACCTGCACACAGGGGAACAGTCAATTATCCAAATGCACATAACTTTGGATTGTGGGAGGAAACCGGAGTACCTGGAGGAAACTCATGCAAACTCCACACAGAGATGCCCTTTCTGAGCCCGGGACTCAAATCCAGAATCTTGTTGTGGTGAGGCAGATATGCTAACCGCTACGCCACTGTACCAACCCATGCCAACATAGAGCCAGTCTAATAGCATAGGTATGATCCAGATATGGTTTTCTTTTTCTTTGGCGTTTCATTTTTATTCCTAATCCAATAACAGTGGGATTAGTTGAGATATGCTTGATGCATTTCTTATGATCAACAATAGATGGTGCTATTTTGCATTTGTGTCTGTAGTCCCTGTCTGGATAATCATTCATTCATTCATTTTCTGAACCGCTTATTCCTAATTAGGGTCGCGGCCTGTCTGGATATGATTGTGATATTTAAGGTTCATGAACAAATAGGTGTAAATAGGGTCCTAATTACTGAAGTCCACAAATGTGTTCAAAGTAACAGTGAAAGGTTTTGACAAGGCCATTGCCTCTGTGATAGTAGGAGAGAGGATGGATGGCAAAGAGAAGGAGAGAGGAAGGGAATGGAGGCTAGAGAAGAAGGAATAAGTACGGATATAACTTTTGCACTAAAATGATGGGGGGGAAAATGACAGGTCCATTTGGCTCCAACCAAGGACTGTGAATTAAAAGGAATGGAAAAGGAAAAAGGAAATTTAGCCTTGAGAAATTTGGCCACAGGGCAGTGGTGGCCTGGTGCTAGGGTGCCGGATTCCTGATCTGAAGGTCAGGGGTTCAAGCCCCACTGTCACCGGGTTGTCACTAGCATCCCAAGTGCAGCTAACTGGGTTATCAAAGGCTGGCCATGTAAAACAACCATTGCTGACTTTCGAAAAGAGTAGGCTGCATTGCCATCAGCGTGTTTCTGCACTGTGATGGCATGGCGAACTGTCCAGGGTGTACTCTGCCCTCGCCCAGAGTCGGCTGAGATGGGCGCCAGCCTCCCCATGACCCTAATTAGGATTAAATCGTACAGAAAATGAATGAATAAAATTTGGCCACTTCAATAAACAATCCATATTTATTCAGCTAGGGGTTTATGTTTGCACTGTAATTTTCACATTCTTTCCTACAGTCTGCCTACTTATAGTTGTACTGTAGATGGAGGCTGTGAATATGGCAGTGATTTAAAAAATGGAGAACACATGCATGACCAGGATGAAAGTTTACAACAAAACACATTTTGACTCACCAGGTCTGTTCCATATATCAGCTGGAAAAAACATTCAATAACTGGTATTTAAGCCATTTAGTTCAAGTATAGAGTGGCACAGTGGTGTAGTGTTTAGCACGTCTGCCTCACAGCACACAGCAAGAAGGTCCTGGGTTCAAGTTATAGGCTCACGTTAGGCTAACTGTACGAGGTTTGAATGCTTTCCCCGTGTTTGTGTTGGTTTTTTTCCAGATACTCCAGTTTCCTCCCACAGTCCAAAGGCGTGCTAACGTTGGGCTAACTGGTTATTCCAAATAGCCCCTGGGTGTAAATTAAATGTTAGTGGTTGAGTGTGTGTTGCCCTGCGATGGTCTGGGAAGTTGTTCAGGGTACCCCGACTTTGCCCTGTGTTGGCTGAGATAGGCATTAGCCTCCCTGCGACCCTAATAAGATTAAGCTGTACAGCAAATGAGTGGCGGAGAGTTCATGTGTACTGCTGGAATTCTAATTGTTCATTTTCCCCCAAAGTTCAGTTAAACATACAGTTTCTTGGTATAAGTTACTTGTAACACAATCCTTTTCCTTTTGGAGAAAAAAAGTGACTGTGAAGTGTACACTCACTAGACAGCCCGGTTATAAATAACCACATGTAGACCAAGAGACCAGTACAACACTCACAATACACCTGCTCTCTAAACCCGGCCATGGGAGCGGTTTCATTTATTTTCCCTAAGATGTTTTCTGTAGCCAATATTAAAAGGAATTCTTGGCAATTAAAAGGAAGTAATGAGAGCCAGCAAGGGAGACATACTGAGATAACTACACACACACACACACACACACACACATAAAGAGAATGAAATAAATATCAAGATGTTAAAAGTCGTTCTTGATGCAACCGAGATATGAAAGCTGAGAAAAAGAAATTGCACACACACACACACACACACACACACACACACACACACACAGCTTGACATCGGTACACACACTTATACCGTACATCATATTGCATACCATTCTGAACTAAAGTAGAATATGCCTCAGTGAAAAAAGAGAAATTATACTGTAGATACCCAACTCTAAATATGTACATTACAAAAACTTTAGGATTTCCAAAATGCCCAAACTAATCCAAAATACTTCCTTTTGGTGAAAGTTATATCCTCTCCTAAACTAGCCTGTCCGCTTCTGTCCTGTCCTATCCTGTTCTCTCCTATCCTATCCTCTCCTGTGCTGTCATATCATCTCCTCTTCTGTCCAATCCTGTCCTCTCCT
The DNA here is from genome assembly GCA_030014195.1 of Neosilurus mollespiculum. Taxonomy (NCBI): domain Eukaryota; kingdom Metazoa; phylum Chordata; class Actinopteri; order Siluriformes; family Plotosidae; genus Neosilurus; species Neosilurus mollespiculum. The sequence continues at coordinate 10,999,749 of JAQMYF010000002.1, read as the reverse complement.
GTCCTGTCATACCGTGTCCTCTTCTGTCCTGCCCTATCCTCTCCTCCCATGTCATGCCCTGTCCTATCCTCTCCGGTCCTTTCCTATCCTCTCCTGTACTATCCTGTCTTATCGTCTCCTGTCCTATCTTCCCCTGTTATATCCTGGTTCTATCCACACATACACAACGAACACACCCCCACCCCCACCCACACACACACAACACACAAGCATGTCTTTGGACTTTGGGAAGTAACCGAAACACCTGGAGGAAACCCACACAAGCTCGGGGAAACATACAAACTCCACACAGAAACACCCTCGCTGATCCCGGGACTCGAACCCAGGACTTTCTAACTGCTACACCACCATGCGGCCCCAAATCCATGAATTTTAAGAAAAAATATGAGTGTATGGATTTTATATATGAGGCCCCTCTTCTTAGAGATTTTCTCTCTCATGCACCTTCATAAGAAGTCGGCAGTTCATTTAATACGAATACTCACAGGATCTTTACTGTATATTTCTCTTTCAAAGCAACTGAAAAAACAAATACAGCCACAGTTTTACATTTGAGTGTGTGTGTGTGTGTGTGTGTGTGTGCGTGTGAGTGTGTGTGCATGAGTGAGTGAGTGAGTTTAGCCAGCAGGCAGGCTGTCAGCACTAAGTGATGTGTGTTTTTTTAGTGTGGATGTCCATCCCACTAAACATCGCACGCTGGCTCTGCACCATCTCCACATCATCCCTGCAGCTCTCATGGATAATTCAGCTGTATGTCAGTGAACACATTTCATCTCCCCATTATCACCTTTTCATCTCTCACTTTCCCCACACTGCATGTTTAATATATATATAAACCATTTCTATTGTCTTGTGCCCTTCATGCAGGATATAAAGCTATAAATCTAAAAAAAAAAATGCAGGATTATTTAAGAAAAAACATTTAAAGAGTTTGTCTTATGTGTTTTTCTAGGTGTTCAATTTGGTCATTTTTATTTATTATTATTTTTAAATGACTCCATAGGTATCTTGCTATGAATTTGTCTTGCTGACCTTACTTCTGCCTGCTCATTGTGGGGCAGTGGTGAGTCAGTGGGCTCTGGATTACTGATCAGAGGGTCAGGGTTCAGGCCTCAGTCCCACCAATCTGCCACCGTTGGACCCCTAAGCAAGGCCCTTAACCCTCATCTGCTCAGGTGTATGGATGAGATAAAATGTAAGTCACTCTGGATAAAAGTGTCTGCCAAATGCTGTAAAAGTAAATGTAAGAGCAATTACAGGCTCTTAATTTAAACAAAAGGCAAAACGATCAATTAATCGTCAAACAGAACAAATTGGGATTGGATGAGAATCACACTACACCTCCCATCAGCCACTGTACCACTCATGATCACCTGTCTCAAGCATCACATGACCACGAACGCTCATTTGCACTCACACCTGATCAACTGCACTCTGCGCACATGTGCACACACAGGCACACACACACACACACACACACACACACACACACACACACACACGTACACCTTTCATGAAGTACTGTTCTGTATATTTATTGGCAGTCTACCATGCCACTGATATTTTGATTACCATCCTGTGTATTACCTATTCCACCCTTGACCTTGACCTCTGCCTTGCCTATGATGTCTGTTTCTGTGTATGTTTTCTGCCTGTGTTAGATCTTACCTTTTGGATTTTCTACTCTGTTTGGGATTTTCTACTTCTATTCTCAGCACGATCAATCGACCTCTGCCTGCATTATGATTATAAGCTTGGACTGTGTATTGGATTTTGTCTGCCTGGCTTTTACAATAAACACACTTTTATCTGCGTTTCCACTGAACCCGCGTCGCGTGATATACAGTGGAAAACATTTCACTGCCTGAAGGATTTTTCTAGGCTACAACACACATTGTCATAGATAATGAATATCTTTTTTTTTAAGGGTAGACAAATTCACTGAAACACCAACAATAGAATTAAGAGGCAAACATGGCCAGCTGGACATTGAGAGAAGTTGAGAGATGTGTTTGTCATTTCTAGTCCTATGATTTTTTTATTTACGCATTTGTGCCTGGATCCTTTTGAGCAGATCGCAATTTAGCCTTAATGCATGTTATTTAGTAGCTACACTGAATTATTCCATTACTACAGATAATAATAGAAGACATATGTATTTGTGGGTGTGTGTGTGTGTGTGTGGGTGAGAGAGAGAGAGAGAGAGAGAGAGAGGGAGATAACTGGGAGTCCTGGGAGTTAACTGGTTAAAATAGAGATATAATTTTAAAGTATTCCCATGTCTGCTGAAAAAGTGGACCTGGCAACCTTCAATGTTTCTCATCTCTTTCTCTGAATATCATTCACTTACTCATTTGCCAAACCGCCCAATCCCGCCATGGTCACTGCGAGGCTGGTGCCTATCTCAGCCGACACCGGGCGGAACACCCTGAACAGTTCGCCAGACCATCGCAGGACATCTCTTAATATCTCCAATCAGTGACTTCTCATATCAAGCTCTTATACAAACAATTAAATGTGGGTCATGTATTTAGAATCCTCTTTACCTAAATTTAATAAGACTAACTTAAAAACTGTTTACTCACCAGACAGCACAGTGCAGGGCATTGTGATGATGTTGGGTACATGTGCACAGCGAGGTCTTGATCATTGTTTAACATTAGTTAGAGCAGCGGCTTTTTGTTCGACACACTCCACCATGTTCTGTTATTACAGTAAATATACATTGGGAAGTGGGCTGGTTGTGTGTGCGCGTTTGTGTGTATTCAGAGTTTATGCCTGTGTTGACAGAAATGCTCTGGAAGCATCTGCATCTCTTTCTCAGTCAACATTACAGCTGACGGAGCACTACAGGCGCTTGCATTGTATCCCGCGCAAGCATTATGATCATTAACACAGTGAACTGGGATCAGTAGAAGAGGCTTTGTCATGACTCCCGCTCAGCTGGTGGTGGGTTTAACATTTATCATTCTCCTGGAGATTAATATAAAGACAAAATTGTTTTAACTTTATTTTCAGCACACAAAAACAAGTATGACCATACACACTGGTGTGCCTCTGTAAGAATGATCTTCCTCATCAATCATGATACGCCAGGATTTATAATCAGACGAGTGTAAAACAGGAATTATCCAATTCACTACTGCAATGAACAATGACTCATGCAGTTGTGATAAAGCATGTGATTCATAGGGTAGCTATTTTTATCAAGAGATGATGTACTCAGAGATGATGATAAGAGAGAAGTATACAGTCTCTAAGGGCGTATGAGCCCATTCATCTAATACCGCAAACTTACTGTAAAGATGTAATAAAGGCAACACAGTACAGTCAGCATTATTAATAATGACATGATGCTATCATCTACACAATTCCCATCACTCACTATCACTGTCATGATTTTTTATAAAAGTAATAGTGTCATTGTATAATAATACCTTTCATTAGCATATCAGATCTAGCGAACTGAGCATTAACATACACAGATTGTATAATATTGTATAAGCCAGCATGTTCTGTCTTCAGTAGGAACAAACGTGTAGTGCAAAGTTACCTCATGAGCAGAACTATTATCTAGAAAGCAAATAAATTAATTAAGCCACAATTTTTATACTCTTAAAGAATGTAGTCCTCTTCTTTTAGGATCCCTATTAAAAGTTTACATACCGTATTATTTATCATCACTACGTTTATACTTTATATTTTATATTTTTATATTTATATTTGACTTTTAACTATTGGTGTCCTTCAAATAGGTATTGTTATTGATATTTTTTTCTTCTTGATATTGACTGATATTGAGTTTTTATTCTTCTTCAAATTTTAGGACAGTCGTAACAAGCATTTCACTACATAATGTACTGTGTATGATTTTGTATGTGACAAATAAAATTTGAACTTGAATTTGAAAAGTGGTCACTTATATTTTTCATGTTTGTAAGTCGCACACACAAATATGTTGTTGTTCCGCCTTTAGCCTTGCTTACAGCATGTAATCATCATGCCATTGTTTCAACAAACTTAATCAACATAACATTTATTTCCATCCAGTGTCGGGTTCATTTGGGTTCACCAATGTCTTGAACTGATGAGGGAAAAATGTAACCACTCCATAAAGTCTTCTCCAGCACATCCCCAAAACTTTTAATAGGATTAAGGTCAGGACTCTGGGGTGACAATACATATGTGAAAATGATTCCTCATTCTCCCTGAACCACACTTTCATTTGAGACCCCATTTTATATCCGTGCCATCAGGGAAGAAAAAGTCCATTGATGTGATAACCTGCTCATTCAGTACATTCAGCTCATCAGCTGACTTCATTTTATTGCCACATTAATGTTGCTGAGCCTCGACCTGACCGACAAGAGCTACAATGCCATAAAGATCACACGCTGTGATCAAGGCTAAATGCTCTTCAAGAAAATATTAATGTGCGATGTTTTTTGGCCAGGCAGTGTATCATTTGCTTTATTGCATCACTATTTATTTAAGTACTAAGTTCAGTAATAATAACAATAATTTCAGAATAACGGTCTGTATTACAATTGTAACAGAAATGTGTACTTTCACAGAGAAAGTACTCTTTAAACATGTATTTCCATTATATATATTACATTAAATGACCTAGCTTTAGTTAACCTGGATAAGGATGTCTGCGAAATAACCTAAATGTAAATGCAAAAGTTCAGTAGCTTCAATAATGTGATAGAATTGTTACTCATATCCAGACACTACATTGTTAGAGGCTGTGATATGTTGATTTATGCACTGACTATTAATAGATGTCTGAGCCTGGGTTTACTTTTCACTGCCTTTCCTTTCCTGTTTTTTTTTATACACATTTCTTGTTGGTTTAAGTATCCATTTAATGAGTTCATGTTTTGTCAACCTTCTGATTTCGGCAGTTGCTCCACAAATATATATTTACCTGTAAGTCTGTCTGCCTACCTGAAGTAGATTGTTTGTTTTTCATTTTGTGCAAGTTTGAGTGGTGGTGTATGAGCCTCAAATTTTTTGGTTTTCAGTTTATTAATAATAAATCAGTTTATTATTATTATTATTATTATTATTATTATTATTATCATCATCACCATCATCGTCATCATCATCATCGTCATCATCATCATCCTTATTATTATTATTATGATTATTATGATTATTATTATTATTATTATTATTATTATCACCATCATCGTCATCATCATCATCGTTATTATTATTATTATTATTATTAGTATCCCTACCTGTTTTAATGCACGTTTTATTACTGCCCGTATTAATGAACGTCAGCGATAAATAACAACCAATCAGCATCAACTTAGCAACACGGCAGCCTTATTTTTTGTGATGGGCATGCACGGGCCCCGGACAGACATGTGACCACCATCCAAGCCATTTTCCATGAGTATGGTTCTCTACTCGGGAGCTCCATGATAAACAACACAGTTAGGGCTTTGAAAGTTTTGAATGTTTCTGTGATATATGGGGCAGAACGCCTGCTGAGAGAAAATTGTTCCAGTGCAGGGAATTGCAGTCAGAATTATGAGTCAGGCTTTTTGGGGATGGTGTTACATAAGATGCTTCCTGGCCTGCACATTTGAGGTTTGGTGGAAATGAAGGAAGAAGAAGCAGAAAAAGCTTTCTGTGCTTGAAAGTTTTCACTGCAGAAATAAAAAGCACTGACATTTCAAATTCCTGGGAAAACATTTAGAGCTTGAAAAGATTTTACTGATAGGATGGACTTGTTTGAAATGATCTCTTTTATATGTATCAGTAACAGACATTATTAAAAACGATTGAGACATATTTTATAGGCATGATCCTTGTGCTTTTTTTATTTTATAGGCATGATGTTATTTGCTGACTATCGTTGCTGACAGAAAATCTAGTTACAGAACCAGCTGCCTAAATACACCTCCAATTTAAACACCATGGACTGCGTATGAGAGCCACAATATTAAAAATATGGATAAATCATCACTCTAGAGGGTACTGTTCTAGATATCCTGTATAAAACAATGGTATAAGCAATTCCCTCCAGCAATATAAAAAAAATAATGTTTTATTCATTACCTATTATATAAAATTACAGGATTTTACTCAATCGAGAGATGGCTTTTATTTCTTGTGAAACTAGCGATATCAGTTTTAAACAACTCTTATCAGGATAACTTTCCAAAGTTTTCCAAAGCATTAGCAAGATGCCACTGTAATTTATTCCAATATTATCGATATTTTTTCATTATTAAAGAATGACTTTTAAAAAAATCAATTAATAGTTGCATTTAATTTACATTTAATTAGTTATCAAGAAGCTGCAAAAGTCAACCCTGAACAAAAGTCAACTCCACCGTGAACACTATCTCTTACTATAAAAACGTAAACATAATACAATTTAAATGAAATCTACACTTTTCTTCACAGTCAGCAGTAATGTCAGACCTGCTTTATAGAAGATTCTTCAAAACTTAACTAAGAAGAGTAAGTGTATACTACAAGGGAACGACACAATTTGATTGGTCCGCCATCTGGGGATTGAAACATACTATCCCGGGTGAATAATGCTAGACTCAATACAATGGACACTCACAGTTTTTCACGGTCTCTTGGAGCAGCTGGCATCATTATTGTCCCACTTTAAAATGAAGGGGGGAAAAAAAAATAAATCTTGTTTGCGTTTGTTTTAATTGTTTCCACATATTATATACTAAAAATCTGAATGAGTATAAAAACACACCTTTACGAAAAGCTCTTTACGCATGTACTAAACTCTGAAGGAATAAACTACAAACAGATGCCCTTTAGCTACACAGCATTTTCCTCAGCTTGGAGCAAACTTAGCTCACCTCAGGTATATTCACTCACTATCATCACTCACTCACTCATTAGCTTAATCCTAATAGGATCTCAGGGAAGCTGGAGCCTATCTCAGCTGACACTGGGTGAATGCAGGTCACCAGACCATCATAGGGCCAACACACACACACACACACAGCCACTCACACTCACAATCACACCTACGGGCAATATGGAACAGCCAATTAGCCTAAGGAGGAAACCAGAGTACCTGGAGGAAACCCCCGCAAGCACAGGGAAACATGCAAACTTCACTCAGAGACACCTGAGCCTGGGACTTGAACCCTGTACATTCCTTCTGTAAGGCGGACGTGCTAACCTCTATGCAACAGTGCTGCCCAGTACATATTATATGGCTTCTAAAATCATCTGTGGCTGCTAATATCATGGCTTATATATAAGCTGGACAGGTTACAATCCTTATACAAACCTTATCATATAAGGGGGAAAATACACTTTTCCTATGCAAAACATTTTCAAAGGCTTTGTATTAATCGCATGGATTACACTATATGGAAAATAAGAATGCAAAATCATTGGCCCCTTCTACAAGTGTGTAAATATTTAGTAATACTAAATAAGGCGGTACTATGTAAAGACAGAATTAAATGATGACATGTACACAGTTGATTAGACAAGCAGGATGTATATTTCCAACATTCATTGACTTATAACAACATTTTAACCTAATTACCAGATATAAACTGTATTTAAGCCTCTTTTCCTTGGATTAACAAGCAAGGTTTAAAAGAGGATTCCGCTGGAACGTTCAAAAATCTGAGAGCCTTGCTGGGTTAGAGTGACTGCAAAATCAAAGAAATGCCATTACACTCAGCTTCCACCAACCCGTGAAGCCAGGACAGTCTTCTTTTATAATTATTGAATTAGAAGAAATTCATCAATGCCACTCAATGAATCCTTGTTTATCCAGTTTTTTTTTGTTAACTACCACATTGCTCATGCACAAAACAGAAATATAATATTATAATATTAGATCAAACAGTATTTAAACAGTATTTTTGGTTTTGTGTGTCCCAAGCTGGTGGTGGTTCATGAGTGGACAGATGGATGAACGGAGGGATGATTGTAACTCTGCCACGAAATGTCAGGTCCACCGTATTCTCAAGCGTATGGAGTTTTAATCAGTGAGTGATATGTGCACAGGAAGCTCCACTGTGAAGGCAGATGTTAACGAGTACGTATCAAAAAAAAAAAAGATTAGGCCTTATATCTTTACCACTCACTGTCTGAGGATACAGGATACAGTGAGTGCTCTCATGTGGCATGGTTACCATGGAGATTTGGTCAAGTGTATTATGGGATGCTGGGAAGCACCACATCTCCATGGTATCCAGAATCCCTTCTGTGGTGCAAAGCTTTTCTGTAGCATCCATTTCCTTACATTACATTACTCCACCCCCTTAAACACACACACACACACACACAGAGAGAGAGAGAGAGAATTTCAAATATATTGTTCACTCTTTCGCCTCCGTTTTCTATTCTTAATTTTTCAGTCTGCTTCTTTTTAATTAGATACTTATACAAATATATATAATTGTATTTTTTTCTCTATATCAACCCATCTGGCCTTCACCTCTCCCTTTACCCTTTCCTTTTTTTTAATGTTTCCCCCTCTATACTTCGCCATCTGACTTAATTACCTCATTGATCATCCTCTAAGCCAGTGTGTCTGTAGCCCTGAACACTGAAGCTAGACTCTTCTAACTTAGGCCAGCTGATCTGTATTATCTGAATAACCATCAGTGGGAAGTGGGCACATCAAAACCACAAGCCTCACAACTATTCTACAAACTGCACAAACCAAAAACCTCCACTTCTAAAAACAACCCCAGTTCAATAACATAACCACAATGTATGCAGCTCCACAGTGAATACTTTTATTATTTTGTCACCGTTAAACAGCATGGAACACCAGGCTTTCCTTTATGCATTATAAAATGTAATGCATGTCTTCAACTACTGCAAAATAAAAGCAGAACCTTCAACAAATTATGTTGAAGGAATGTGCTAAAACAATACCTCTGCTCCCAGGAGAGGACGTGGACTCTGGTTTAGAGCCAGAAATCACTACCACGACATCCAAATCAAACAGATATGCAAGGACTATTGCCCCAAACCAGAGTGTACACACATTCATGCACGTACACACACACAAACATACACACCCGCACACACCCACACCCACACACACACACACATACAGGAACACACAATTAGGGTCGAGTCTCAATATCTAGTAACACATCTGTATACTGTATTTTGGACCGAATTGAGTTCTTCAGATAAACAGAATACAGATTAGCTCTAACTTTACACATTATATTTAATTGGCTTTGATAACCAAATTCAAATTCAAATTCAAATTCAAATTTATTCATCACATACAAATTATACACAGTACAATATGTAGTGAAATGCTTAGTACGACTGTCCAGAATGTAAGGAATAAACAATAAACAATAAGATCAGATAACAAGGAGAAAAACACCATGGAGTAATGTTAGAAAAAAACCCTTACCACTCACTCTATTTGAGCTAGTTACAAAATCTTTGACTCCAATGTGTTCGTTCATTCATTTTCCAAACCGTGTAATTATTCTAGCATCATGGAGAGGCTATCTCAGCCACCTCTGAGCGAAGGCAGGGTACTCCCTGAACAGCTTACCAGTTCTTTACAGGGACAGCACACACACAACCATACACACACACACACACACACACACTCACACTCACAAACACACTCACACATAGGGGCAATTTGGAACAGCCAATTAACCTAATGTGCATGTCTGTGGACTATGGGAGGAAACTGGAGTACCCAGAGGAAACCCATGCAAGCACAGGAAGAATATGCAAATTCCACACAGAAACAACCTCACTGAGTCTGAGGGTCCTTACCCAGGACTCTCTTGCTGTGAGGCGACGCACATGCTGGACACTACACCACCATGCTGCCCGGAGCTTTGTAGCAGTTTAAAAGGTGGATAAAAGAATAATAAAATAATATTTTTATCTTTTAATTGAGTGGCATTGGTGATCAATGAGGTAAAATATATATATATATATATATATATATATATATATATATATATATATATATATATATAT
>JAQMYF010000002.1:10970391-10983269 GCA_030014195.1 Neosilurus mollespiculum | reverse complement strand
GCCTGCGGGCGACTTATGTGGTCCTTGGGGGCGACCTGGTGCCCGCGGGCACCGTGTTGGTGACCCCTGGTTTAGTGTGTTTTCCGGCCCTACAACCCAGTGGTCAGGGGATAGGCTCCTGAACCTTTCATGAAGACCCCAGCAGTTACTAAAGATAAATAAATGGATCTATCCAATGCAATGTACTGGCTGTGTTTAACAGAATTCCTCAGATGGACCCGGGTTACCATGAATAGAAAGAACAGGTTTTTTTTAATTTTTTCAAAGTGCAAATGAGCTCGATCTACACTGCAGCAGAATTCTCCTTAGACTAAATGCCACCTAATGTAACAGCTCGTGTATATCTATGACAAGCATGAAGTAACATGGGGTCTTTTTTCCCTCAATATCCTTCAAACAAAACTTACAAAGTACCAATTACTTCCTTGAGAAGCAGATGGATATTTTACACTTGAGAGAATAATTGCAGTGTGACGTTAATGCCAGACTCTGTATTTACTTAGAAGACGTCTGTGAGTGGGTTCCTCTGCCTTTAAAGACATCTTAGCAGACCCAGAGAGGCATCCTGCTTAAGCTATTCTCTTTCAAACTCATATGTGGGTCATCCAAGCAAACACCACTCTGTACACTGACCAGGATCAATATTGACTTGAATGGATCTGTAGTACATCTGTTTAGTGTTTGAAAATATACTTCAAAGTATATTTTAGCTCTAAAAAGCCCAATATACAGTCGTCATGTCTGCTCCAGCAAACCCTGAAATTACATCGAATTTTGGGTGACGTCGTTCATTTTCATTTTATACATGATCATTTCTTACATGATATGGGATCTAGGACTACGCACATCTTGCTTAAACTTTGCTTTGCCCCAAATTAGCTGTGAATAGAAAGAGCATTCATCACGCTCTTTGATTTGGAGATGGGATGGATATTAGACAGAGAGACAGATGGATAGACAAAGAGATAGATACAAGGGTGGGTTGAAAAACTCAACGCTGACTAAGAAGGCATAATACCAGAGCAATGAAACATGAGAGCTTTTATACCAAGTGGATTCAAGTGCTACAACACCGATGGAAGAACCGTGTAGTCCGTAGGGGAGACTATGTGGAAAAATTAACCACATTTGGTCAGAGCAACCAACTGCATCGTGGTCAGCTTATGATCTTTTCAGCCCACCCTTATAGATAGACATGGCATGGTGGCACAGTGGTTAGCACGTCAGCCTCACAGCAAGAAGGTCCCGGGTTCAAGTCCTGGGCTCAGGTGTTTCTGTGTGGAGTTTGCGTGTTCTTCCCGTGCTTGTGTGAGTTTCCTCCGGGTACCACGGTATCCTCCCACAGTCCAAATACATGCACTTGCACCGGCTAATTGACGGTTCCAAATCACCCCTAAGTGTGAGTATGTTTGTGAATGGTTGTATGAGTGTTGACCTTGCAATGGTCTTGCGAGCTGTCCAGGGTGTACCCTGCCCCTGCACAGAGTTGGCTGACATAAGCGCCTGCCTCCCCGTGACCCTAATTAGGATTAAGCGGCTAAGAAAATGAATGAACAAATGTCATTAACCTGATTATGCTAAATGTCCCTAAGTCTGAAAGAATATATATGAATGAATGCACTCATTGAGATGGACAAGCATCCCATCTATTGGTGTATTTCTGCCTCCTGCCCAATGTTCCCACAACAGGCTCCGTATTCACAGTAACCTTGACCAGTAAAGCAGTTCCTGAAAATAAACATATAAATGGATCTCATAACTTGCATCCCATGCCACCTTTTCTCCCTTTTTAAATTAAACCTTGTCCAATTTTAATTTTCTCTTCTACTATTTGGCACTATACTACCTTTTTGTTGTTATCAGATCTGAAATTCATTCACTAAAGCACATGGCTGTGATCCCCTACATTCCTACCCCCCTCTGCTAGATTTATACGTGTGACCTATAAAATATATGCCAGATTTTACAGTACCTGAATTGGTGAACATGGGGGATCAGAAGATATTCTGACTCAGCGACTCTGAGAGGAATTAAAAAAAGGTCTGCAACTGCTTAGTCTGTCTGCTCTACAGCAAAGTTAAACCAGAACAAGTAATTGCAGACTGGGTCCAACTAGGTTTAAATGAGGTCAATAAACTTCACATGCTTCTTATATGCTTAGATCCATCAGCATAGAATTATTAGCTAAGTGTTAAGTATGCTGTATATATAATAGTTAAATTATGTTATTATAGAAAATGCAGCATTTTTTAAATACCTTATTCTTATTTATGCTTCCATGTATTATAGTCTATTATCCTGTAACTACATGAAAAAAAAGATTTACATAATATTATGTTTACAGTGAGGAAGCCCTCCACTGAAAAGGGGATGACGTACAGCCCAGCTAACCATTTACATTTTTACAACGTTACACAAAAGTTGCAAAAACATTATTTCTAGACCCAAAAAAAGTTGTTAAAATGTTTCAGCTAACTTTTTCATAATGTTGTTGGAAAATGTTACAGTAGCCTTAATTTGCATGGACTGTCTGCATGTGTACTGTGGTTCCTTTCAGTACCTGTGTGATTCACTGAGAAGGAAACCCCACTATGGATGTGCACAGTCTTTGTCCCATGCTAAATGGCTCTGTACTGGGGGCCAGGATGTGTGCAACATTTTGGCAACGTCAAAACAATGTTATGCATGAAAGTCATGTACATGTTCTCAATAAACATTATGGTTTAAAATTGTAACAATGGGGCTTTGATCTCAGGTTCGAATCTAGGTTGATGCCGCAGCTATCTGCAGCTGGGAGTCCATGAGAACTAATTGGCCGAGATCTTACAGAAGGGAGGGGTGGCTTATGCTCGACTCCCTGTCACTTACAGGGATCATCAACCAACCATGGGCGTCTGTGAGCTCATTCATACAAAGGAGCAGAAACGTGATTTTTCCTTGAAGTGTTTTAGGTCATTCCTGTGTGCACATGCACAGCAGTTCATAAAGATGTGGGTGGACAGCATCATGTGTCACAGAGGGGGCCTCTCCCTGGTTGACTGGAGTTGTATGTGACAGGGAGGCAATATTTGACAGTTGGGAATTGGATGCAACTTAATTGGGGACAAAAATGCGGGGAGGGGTGTCACAATGTTTACAAAATGTTTTGTGCAACCAACCAAATTATGACCTTTATGCAACGTTGCAAAAATGTTGCAAAACATTGTGGGGATATACTTGTCCACACACAAACCACAAAAAGACTGTGATACTATCAGCAGAATCTGAAACTAGCAGCAGACAGAATGCTGGCAGAATTGTTGAGGTAGCATACTGAGCACACTCACTCAACACCTCCAATCCAACACAGTCCACATCAACTGACTGAAACCAGACTGGGTAGTTTGTAGCTCCTTGAGAACAACCAGCATATCCTTCTCCCTGCATACTCTATGGGGCAGACAAAATATATACACAGAGAGACACTAATATATACAAGTGTCTCAGCTACAGAAGTTCACCCACACATCATTAACATCATGGAAAAATTCAATGAGCCCAACCAAAACAAAATGTAAGACAGATGGATGAATGTAGATATACAAATATTTATACATCCGAAAGTTATGTAAATGGTTTGAATTAGCAAATAATCTTACGTTCTATCCAGGCTAAAAGGAGTAAACAGTATTAAAAAAATGAAAATGGAATGTTGGTTACCCATGAAACTGTGGTTCAGTTAACATCAGGATGGTGAGAATCTCCAGGATACCTTCTTGTGCATTTACACATGCATGCAGGGACCATCAACAATCACAAAGTGATCATTCATTCATTCATTATCCGTACCGCTTGGCCTGTTTATGGTCACAGGGAAGCTGGAGCTCATCCCAGCTAACTCTGTACAAAAGGATGGAAACACTCTGAACGACTCACCAGTTGATTACAGGGCCAACCATTTACTCTCACATTCACAGCTAGAGAATATCTTTATTAACTAGCCTAATGGGCACGGTAGGGTAGTGGTTAGCATGTCGGCCTCAAAGCTTGGAGGTCCTGGATTCGAGTCGTGCTTACGTGGATTTCTTCCAGGTACTTCGATTCCCTCCCACAGTCCAAAGACATGCACATTAGGCTAACTGGCTCGTGCTAGGTGTGGATATGAGTGTGAGTGGTTTTGTGTGTTGCCCTGCTAGCTATTCAGGGTGTACCATGTCTTCATCCAGTGTTGGCTGAAATAGGCATCAGCCTCCTCGTGACCCTAGTAGGATTAAGCAGTTTGGCAAATAAGTGAGTTAGATGATGATAAAACCTCCAGTAACAGGGTTTGTGACAGCCGCCTTAGATAGATGACTATCAACCCGGAGATTGCAAGTTCGAATCCGGATTGATGCCACAGCCATCCGTGACCGGGTGTCCGTGTGAGCTAATTGGCCGAGGGATGGCATACGCTCATCTCCCTGTCACTCACAGTGATCACCAGCCAATCATGGGCGTCTGTGAGCTCATTCGTACAAGGGGGTGGATAGCACTTTTCCTCCAAGTGTGCAGCAGTTTTTAAAGAGGCCGGTGGCAGCATCACATGTCATGTGTTACTGGTTGGTGGTGGTCGTGTGATACGGAAGGCAAGACTTGATGGATGAGAATTGAATACAACTAGAGAAAATGGGGGTGGGTGTTAAAAATGGTGGTCTCACAAAAAAAGTTGATGGCTATATCAACTGCCTTCATTTCCATTTGGTTGATATGTCCTGCTATCATGGTGGGGCTCCACATACCACCTGTGCTTCTGTGATACATTCTGTCAGGCAGTGAAGGAAACATCTATAACTATATCTCCCTACAGGCCACTGCTCCCAGACAGGCCACTTGGGGAGAAACGTCTTGTCAGAGCATGTTAGCGCTGTCTGTGGTATCTGGGGTTTAGTCTTTGATTAGTGCTCTGATACAAATCACGATACAAAACACTGTCCTGCAGGTACAAGGCGACTGCATGTTCAGCAGCAGCTGCAACATGATGAGATAGATGTTTGGCAATTTCAATTAATCTTGCTTCACACTGTTGGTTCTTCAGACTGTTGTTGCACTGTTTTGGTACTGTGGAGCTTCACTGTGAGACACTGCAGTATGCAAGCATGTAGCATGGATGTCTACCAGATGGCCTCCTCCATGGAGGATTTACGTATGTGCCAGTCCAGATACAAACACAGAGGTATCTTGAATCCTCTGGTACTAGAGAAAGCCCAAAAAGTGGACAACTTTAAATTTGAATGCCACAGTGGCGTAATATTTAGTGTATCCGCCTCACAGCAAGAAGGTCTTGGGTACAAGTCCTGGGGTCAGGCACTCTGGGTGGAGTTTGCATGTTCTCCCTGTGCATGCGTGGGTTTCCTTTGGGTACTCCGGTTTCCTCTCACAGTCCAAAGACATGCACATTAGACTAACTGGCTGTCCCAGACTGCCCCTAGTTTTATGCGTGAGTGTGAATGGTTGTGTGTGTGTTGGCCTTGCGATAGCGTGGTGAGTGTTAATGCCTTCGCCCAGAGTAGGGAGAGCTTCCCTAGTGAGATAAAGTGATTCGATGAGTGAGAGTGGTGATGATGAGCATCCTCCTCTATGCTCCAGACTTATGGAAACATGGAAATAACTACCATGCAGATCGAGTGACTTAACCAGTCTTGTGGTTGCACCAAACGAGGGAATTAGAAAGTATGCTGAGGAGAACCGCTTGTTCTAAACCATGGGATTTACTCTTGTAATCTGTCAAAGAGGGAATATATTTCCTGGAACTGAACAGCAAACTGAAATAGATGGGACCCTGAGCCCTAATAATGCCTAGGGCTGACTACAGACTCTCCTGGTTTGATGTTTTCTCTTCTTAGTGAAGAAAACAGTATCCATAGGGCTTTACAGTCTGATACACAGGTTAAAGGAGGGTGCCTGGTTTCTCCATGGTTTCTTTGGTCACAAGTTCAAAAAGCATCCTTGGCACATTGGTTTGACTATTTCACTGTCGGACTGGAACAATGCAGCCACAGACATAGCATCCAATCCTTCAAAATGGGTTGTTAATCAAGGCAAATGCTATTTATAGTGTAAAATGTGGTGGATAACCTTGAGGATCACACGAACATGCTGAAAGAAACACTCAGACACATTAGCAGAATGAAGTCACAGGCCTGCGAGTCTTTGAATGGTGGGAGATGTGAAAGTGGAATGAATAACAGAGAGAAAAAAACTAACCGGATGCTGATTTTTGCCTGGAGCTGTAGCTTATGATATCAAATGGAGCTGATATGGATGGCTTATCATTTACCACTGTAATGCGGAGATATGGAATCAGAACCACACAACTATCTGTTAACTCATGACTACAGATTTCACAAAAGATCCATCGCTGGAAGGAAGAACTGTACGGATTTCAAGCTTCATTAACACACTGACCTTTAAAGATTGTTGTACAGCGATGCATAATGCATGTATTTACACAAATGTCGGCCTAATACTACACCTGCTTTAACAGTTACTGGCTGAACATGATGTTCTTATAACATCGATTATTATTTGCCAGACTGCTTAATCTGAATAGGGAGCCTATCTTAGCCAACTCTGGGTGAAGGCAAGGTACACCCTGAACAGCTCAACAGACCATTGGAGGATTTGCTAACCACTATGCCACTGTAAAGTTACAGTACGTTTATGAACATCCTGGTGTGTGTGAGTATCAGTAGGCAGGCAGGCTGCAGTGTGTCAGTCTGAGCTACTCTATAACAGGGGCCTCCAATCTATTGGTTTCGTCTTTAGGTGATCAAGAACTTCTTAAGGCAATAATCAGACGGTGTGATTGATTAGGGTTGGAGTCACAGTATTCAGGAAGGTAGCTCTCCAGGAACATGGCTGGAGACCCCTGCTGTATGAAAATACAGTCCATGCACAACAGCATCAAATAACCTAGCATGAGGGTTTCATGAACTTGGGGCCATGAAGAGAAACTGTGCTGCAAGGACCGTCTATAGGGGTCTTGGACATTTGGTTCCAATATAACAGGTGAGATTTAATCATTCTCAGTGGTGCATATTAGGCCCGTGATGCTGCTACATGCATGTAGTGATGTCAGTGATGTACTACATCAGCGCTCAGCTCCTGCTGTCTCTTCATCAATGAAAGCCGCACGTGCGCTGGGGGGTTTCCATGACGACGGCTCCTTTCTATGCAGCCCTACGGCTCCTGGCGCGTACACTGGGGGTTGTATGTTGCTCATATTGTGCAAAATGAACGAAGATCCATTCCATGGCGTTGGAGGGCAGGGGCTATGATCTTGTAGATGTGGACAGTACAGAAAAGAATCAGTATGGAGTCCCACCGGAGGAGTGATGTGTGGGGCCCCACCGGCCCCACCTCAAAGGCCTTACATCAGGTGCATGCTGGTCCACACACACACACACACACACACAGCAGATTATTTATTAATAATGATGACTAGACGAAGTGATACCCAACAGGCCCATCCTAAAAGACGCACGTGCCAGACAGACGTGCAGAATAACCTCAGTCTGTAAATCCCAGACACGCGGCGGGTGCAGCAGCGCTCGCGGCGCCGTGGGTCAGGACGAGCGCGTGATTTTGCTTACCTCATCTCTCTCCTCTCCCCTCCGTATGGAGGACTGCGCAAAATCGGTCCCGGCCTCCTTTCCTCCTGGATTCCCTTCCCACGTTTCTGGTTTGAAGTGTCTTCTCCTTCTCACACGGACGGCTCCGTTAACACGCCGGCGCTGGGACAGGCTGCCGGGGATGTAGCCGTCGGTTTGGTGTCGCGTCCAAAGCGCAAGACGCTCTCCGGGAAGCCTGTGGACGTCTGCGCTCCTCCGATCTCTCCCTCACTTCCATTTCACATCGATCGCTACTGCTGTGTCTGAGGAGCCAGTCAATGTGTCCAGAGGCAACAGCTTCGGAAATGCCATCTTCCCATCCTTAGAGAGAGAGAGAGAGAGAGAGAGAGAGAGAGCGCACTTTGCTGTGCTGTACTATTCCAGTGATAATGATTCACTAAGGAATCGGTTCCTTTTGAACCATTGAAACATTGAGACAAATCCATCTTCTTATAATTATTTACACTTTTTTTTTAATGTTTATTTGTAGAATGCTGCCTATTGCAATCATTCATTCATTTTCTGGGCTGCTTACTCCTTATTAGGGTCGCAGGGAGGCTGGCGCCCATGTCAGCTGACTCTGGGCGAAGGCAGGTTACACCCTGACCAGCTGTCCAGGCCATTGCAGGGCCAAAACACACAACCATTCACACTCACTCTCACACCTAGAGGAAATTTAGAACCACCAATCCACCTACTGTGCATGTTTTTGGACTGTGGGAGGAAACCGGAGTACCTGGAGGAAACCCACGCAAGTATGGGGAGAACATACAAACTCCACACAGAAACGCCCCGAGCCCGGGATTCGAACCCAGGACCTGCTTGTTGTGAGGTGAATGTGCTAACCACTGTGCCACCCTATTGCAAACATTTTATGTCATTTCATGTCAGTAGAGTTCATTTACTTACTCATTTGGAAAACCGATTTATCCTACTAAGTTTGCAGGGAGACTGGAGCCTATCTCAGCCTACACTGGGCGAAGACAGGGTCCTCCATGAATAGCTCACCTGACCATCTCAGGGCAACACACAAAACCATTCACACTCACAGCCACAGCCATTGGAATTGTAAATGAGCTCCCATCCTTTCAGTGTAAAATGTAAAAGCGCTCTATAAACACAACACAGGTCTGTTTATAATTATTATTAAGAATATTCTCGTCAAGGTGGTTCAGGAGTTAGCAGTGTCACCTCACAGAAAAATGGTTCTGGGACCTTTCTCTCTCTGTGGAGTTTGCATCCTCACTATGTCCTCACTATGCTTGAGTGAGTTAGGTCAACTGGTTAGTATGCATTGCCCATCGGTGTGAATGTTTGTTTGGTTCGTGTTAACCCTGTGATAAACTGGTGACCTGTTCAAGGTGTCCCTGCTTCTTTTCCGAAGTCAGCTTGGATTGGCTCCAGCTTCCCCCATGACCCTGATGGGAAAATGGTGCACATAATAGATGGATGGATGTCAAGATTCAGTCTCCACTGGCTAAGTAGGTGAAGAAGATTTGATTATTTAAATTTTTTTTTTACCTTGAGCCTGCCCTCCATTCCCACCCATGAACAAAATGCCATGGTTCAACATGCTAATAGAGTTAGCATTAGAAGGGATTGTCAAGATATTACTTTTGCACACTCTATAACACTATAAAGATGCCAAATCCTTTTCGTAATTATTAATCAGTCTCAAGTCTAGTCTCCTGAGTGCAGCTGGTGATTCATTTATATTATTATATCATTACATTAATCAGTGTGGGGCCGATAGGGTAGTCAGGGGTTAGGGTGCTCGGCTCATGATCGAGAGTTCATGGGTTTCATCCCTGTTAGACCCCCACCGTGCTAAGACCCCTGAGTAAGATCTTAACCACAAGTGTGCCTCTGTCCACCGAGCAGTATAAATGGGTACCAGTAAAAAATACTGGGAAGGTAACCTGCAATGGACTAGAGTCCCATCCAGCAGGAGTTGAACTCCTAGTCGCTTCATGCAATGGAAACCGGGGATAAGCTCTGGCCTGATGAGCCAGTAGGCTTGAGTGTAAAAAGCCCATTCATTCATCCATTCATTCTTTCATTCATTTTCTGAACCGTTTAATCCTAATTAGGGTCACAGGGAGGCTGGCGACTATCTCAGCCGACTCTGGGCGAGGGGGGTACACCCTGTATAGCTCACCGGGCCATCACAGGGCTGTAAAACAGCCTTATATTAATCTGTGCCATACTGCAAGTGTACCAGTATGTTTATAGCTCTACTATTGCAATCAAAGGCTTCTATAGTAATCTACAGATACTCCACCAATCAAATATGATGGAAATGATGTTTATATCTTGGTGATAGAATGGCTAATTTTGGGAGCCTTCTTATAATAAAATATATTTAAACTTTGTAAATATTTATAAAATTTTTCAAATATCTTATATATTTCATATTTCCAACCACTTGTATCTTTTTCAGAGATACGTCAATTCAGTAACAAGAAAACCAAATAGGAAAGGGCAGACAAGAAAGAGAAAACCATTAAACTTATGTTTTTTAAAGATGCCCCACACCTGTACTTGCCCCTCCCCAATAAAAAAAGGGTCAAATAAATTCACATTATCAAAACCAAAATTCAAATCAATTTGTCAGCCATTAAATAGTTAAGAAGAATTAGACACCATGTGACACCCAACAGTCAACATTGAACAGCTTTATTTAGTCATTCTGAGCACCAGATCAGATCCAGGTTAACTACTGTGTTTGCTTAATAACAGATCTGGAAATACTGGCTAGGAGACTTGATGGGACTCTTGTAGATGGGGGTGTCAGCAGGGGAAAAGGGGCTCTGACATGTGCTCCTGTGTAGGGATAGTGTGCAGGGAGGCTTCTTCCCGGCTTCTAATTTCCTCTTGTTTAGGGATGCTTTATCTGGAGGCGGCCCAATCGCAGGCGGGCTCACACTCGTTTGGACAGCTGTAGCGACTGCATTCTCAGTAGGCCCAGTCTTTTTTGCTTGGTGGCTCAGATAGATCTGCATAGTCACTAAGTAAAGGGTGCATGATGGTGGGGTTCAGAAACCAGAAAAGGGGTGGAAGTGCAGTGAAAAAGAGGAAGGTGGAGAAAAAGGATATAAAATAAAGTGACATCAAAGACTCAAGAATAATTATCTTATGTATCTGAATCTGAGCTTTCACTCTCACTGAAAATATGATTTATGATCATGATGCAGGTAAGAGTGGCATGAGGTCTACCTTTGCAGTGAGTCACACGGCGGCTTCCTAAAGAACAAAAAAAGAAAAAGATCACATGTTCCTTTAGTCCTCAATATTTATACAGTAATTTAGTGTTTTAGTGTGTGATATTTGTGCCTCATTGTTTGAAATGGTGCAATGAAGCACCACAGACACGAGAATGAAAAGAATTATTACTAAGACAATTTATTTCAATATTCCAGATGGATAGCATTTTTGATGATCTTATGTATAGTTCCTACAGAGACCAGGATCACATACTGTCAACAAAACTATGAATTTCAAAGACCTTGTGTGCTGACCTTGTGTGCTGTTATAGGAAAATAATTGATGATATGATGGTGTGATGTGGCCCGGTATGAAGCGGTGTTTACTCTTACCACCCAAAAATGTAATATTTCCTATAACAGCATGTCTGAAGCACTTTATTAATTCTTCATTATTCTCTTTATTCAAGAGCAAGAAAAGCACATCATACATGCTATTTTATTACCTTTTGCATGAGCTACACGGAAGGTACTGTGACACAACGAATTTCGTTCCACGGGAAATTTTGTATGTGTGTGTGTGTGTGTGTGTGTGTGTGTGTGTTTGTCTGTCCACAGTCCACAAGTGTACACTCAGTCGTAGTAAGTTATTATGACTAACAAACAAACAAACACCTGAACTACGGGTGAAACCTAAGCTCTTTGGTGAACGTAATAAGAACATTAGAATAAACCTGAGATTGCTGTGATATTTACTATCCATTAACCGAGCATGAGGTCAGTGCAAGGACATTTCAGACTGAGGCCAAATGATTGCGAGGTCAATGCATCAAGGTCAGGTCAGGGATTTCCTTCTAGTGACTGAACTAAGAAGGTTAATAAGTTATTTATTATATGGCATTTTTGTAACACCCCTCAAAAAAGGGGGGAAAAGGAACCAGAAGTTGGTGCTTATGTCTGGTAGCCGAAAGCTCCAAATGCTCTAAGATGTAAAATGCTCTATGGGTAAGCGAGCTCTTGCTCTTGAATAGAAAATGGGCAGCAGCAGCATTGTTTCTTTCTAAAACTATACGCTACAAACATGGAAAGACATCAGAGTTCTTGAGCCAGTAAGTCCAGAATGTCCATGTTCTCTTTTATTCTCTAATTGCAGATGTCTTTTTGCTCATTTAGTCTAGGAAACACTTTCGTAACTCTTCCTGGCTGTTACTGTTTTCATCACTTGCAACACCAACAGAGTTGTTTTCTCTTTCTTCAAACTCTTCAGGATAGTATAATTTACTCTCATATTAAAAAGCACACAAATAAGACCAAATGTACTTTATTTAAAGTTTATGTTTGCATCAAGTGTTGGAGGCCCGTGAAAAAGTTATTTACTGTTCTGTACTGGGGATTACAGCTCGCTCAACAACCAATCAGATCATGTGTACTGTGGTTAATAAATAATGCATACAAATAATGATGATGCTATAAATTATGAAATAAATTTCACTATATACAGTATGGTTGTAGTATATACAGCACATTACTACTGGAATCTCCTTCAGTAACAAACTACAGTCAGGGGTGCATGATTAACTGAAATAGCAGTTAACCAATTCCAATTCCTAATTCTTAACACTAAAATAAAAATGTGGTGCCATTGCTCATGACACAAGTTTTTGGGGGGTTTTTTCTGAAAGTGGCAAATTTTTAATTTATTTTTTTTTTTTTTCTAAAATGAAACCAATTGCATGATCTGTAAATTATTTAATTATCTCAGCCTTTTCACTTGTAAAATTGACATTTAATCTCTACTAACCTATAATAATCTATAAATAATTTATATGTATATATATAAAATCCTGAGTCGATTTTCCGTAGAACAGTGCTCAATACATCGGAGTAGAGCAAAAAATATGGTATGTGAGAAAAATAAAAAGACTACAATTTGATCCCGACAAGCCTCTTTCGGGTTGCCCAATCAGGGTATTTATTAAGAACATTCGTTACCACAGTTTATATACAGTCAGTATCATTTACATGGTGTATTTTAATTTATGCAGTG
>JAQMYF010000002.1:10946340-10962077 GCA_030014195.1 Neosilurus mollespiculum | reverse complement strand
ATAATTATTGTGAGAAATCATTAACGTGATCAGTGTCTTCACATAGATGAGTATCATTAATCATTATTGATAATGTACAACCAAAGGCAAACTGAGCAAATATGTAATTTCAGGAGAGCCTATCAAACTGGTAGCCCTTCGTATGACTTAGTACCCATGAAGTAGCTCTCAGTTTCAAAAAGGTTGGTGACCCCTGCTCTAGAGTAATCCCTTCCCAAAAAATTGGAGGTTATTAAAGTAGTAAAGGGAAGTGAATGAGACCCAGTCTGGGAAAACCTGGTCAAAGCCAGAAAATCTCAACGCAGCAAGCAAGCTGTGATGTGACTTGTTGGTACAAAATCTGTGCCAAAAATAGGTCATTTCTATTTATTTCTCTAAATGACAGTAATATCATTCAACTATAACATGCAATGGTTTCTTTTTTTTTTTTTTGCAGTATAAACTGACTAAACAGCGGCATGGTAGCGTAGTGGTTGGCATGTCCACCTCACAGCAAGAAGGTCCCGGGTTCAAGCTCCGGGCTCGTCAAGGATGTATCTGTGTGAAGTTTGCATGTTCTCCACATGCTTGCGGTAGTTTCTTCTGGGTACTCCAGTTACCTCCCTTGGTCCAAATACATGCACATGACAACAGTGGATTGCCTTTTGTCACAGGGTGCCCTCATGTCTGTCTTTCTTCTGGTTCTCTCTTTTTAGTTTTGCTGTCACAGTCAGTCATTCTGGATTCCCTGCTAGCACTAATAAACTCTCTTCTTTAACCATTACACTGTTATGCACAAACCTAACAACTTCTCTGTGTTTTTGTTGAGGTACCCAGGGCCTTGCAGGGCCAACACACACACAACCATTCATACTCACATCTAGGGCCAATTTGGAACAGCCAATTAATCTAATGTGCATGTCTTTGGGCCATGGGAGGAAGCAAGAGTACCGGGATGAAACCCATGCAAGCACGGGGAGAACATGCAAACTTCACACAGAAACACCAAGGCCGGGACACGAACCCAAGACCTTCCTGCTGTGAGGCAGACCACCCACCTATTATTAAAATATTGCGTATTTGTGCTGCTACACTTTATTTGAAGGTAATGTTTTCATTGCACATCCTTTAGCTTGCTTTGAGCCATTTGCTATTAAAAGAGAAGTTTCCCCATATGTCCAAAGACCAAAGAGGTCAAAGATATAAACCCCATAGTTTGACCATGTATGACAGTCATGTGTGCAGGTGAAAGAAGCAATAAAACACTTTGGACACGTTTTAACAAAAGATTTTTATAAATACTCTTTCATTTGACAATAATCAGCAGGGATTCTTGTTGTCATTAAAAAAAGTGCATGACCTAGCGACACTGATAAAAACACATCCCCCCAGCCCCATTTAAAAATAACCTCTGTTTAACCACTGTTCTATTCTATCAAAATATATGTTAGCAGTAAGCATTAAACTAGCAACACAGAAACAAAGTTTAAGCATTGTTCAGGCTAAGGGAAAAAAAACGCTTGCTTTTTGGTCACTGTGGTTAAAAAGAATTCTAACTCATACAAAAGCATATCAGCAAAAGTTACTGCAACAAAGTGGTCAACCAAGGCAACTTTCATAAAATAAAAATAGTCAATTTAAAGGGGTAAAAAAAAAACCTGACACCCACTTCCAGTCTCCTTATAAAACTTCCCATATACAAAAACAATTTACTATATTTTCCAAAGAATTTATTTAGAATTTCCAGATAATCTGGTAAGTTGACCACTGTGATGAAAAACTTGCTGTAGAGGCTTTCATGAGGAGCTGTCGCACTCGTGAGGACTTCCTGGCACACAATGGTTATCTGATGTTCAGGAGACCTCAAAGAGAACATGCTTTATGATGATAATTAAAAAGAAATCACACACCCACAAAAAGCAGCAGAGTCGACCTCACAATGACCAAACGTACAGTGGACTGAGACTGTTGTCACCTGCTGTTCTCGAACAAAGTTCAGCTTTCTCAAGTTTATTGATTTTTCCTGCCATATTTGTTCCGAGTTAATTTGAGGTTCGTTACAACTGTAATTAAGAGTTATAGCCCATGGCCTGTCAATCAAACCAAGGAAACTCATTATAAATGGGCAACGGTTACATGGAAAATGAATATAATAAACCTATTCATGAAAACTGATCATTCAAGTACCTGCCTGATTTGTTTGGTGACAGAAAGTCTTTCTGCAGTGTTGTACAGAGTAACCCCATGTAGATGCAATATACACATAAAGGGGCACCAGTTTAAGAGTGTGCTTTGGTCTTTAACCCTTGTTGCCCAGTACACCATAAATACAACAGTTTCAGTTTTTAATCAATTTACCAAAGACTTCATAATTTATAAAAGAAAAAAGAAAAAATATGGCATTCACTGACAAGTATTGCAACAGCACTTCAAAATACTTTAAAACTAAGACAACTTGTTATCTTGAAATATAGATATCTATATCATTTTCTCTAACCAATGTTAAATAGCTTCTTTAAATAGAATTACTCAGAAGTAATAAAAATGTATTGTGCAACATTTTGTCTTGTTTGAAACATGATCGGGTGTTTCTTCAATAATTAAGATATGTACAATTAATTTATTCTACATGAATGGCTCTTGAGTAGTCCATGCCTTTGGATTCCAATCTAAAAAATAATAATAAAAAAAGCCCTAAACACTGTCCATGTTTTAGCTTATGCTATTTGGTTATTATCATTTTAAATTTATAATCCACATCAAAAGATGTAATTGGGTTAAACAATACAAGTAATTAAATTTAAACAGGTTCCTCAAAAATAGTCCCAAAAATATATTGCATATTCTAACTTTAGAAACAGCCTTAACAAAATATCTTGTTTGCAGAAGAAATTGAAAAAAAATTTTTTTTTTTTTTTTTACGAATATGGGATTTAAAAAATTTCCTTTTAACCACAATATTATTATTATTAATATTATTATTATTATTATTATTATTATTATTATTATTATTAAGAAGCCCTGCTGATCAAGGAATAATTGCAGCAAAATCTGTGCCAGTGATACAATGGAATAAAACAGCTTTTGGGTATTTCACACACATTAAACATACATTTATATAGATATATATTTATATATATTAATAATAATGTTGGAAAGCCATCTAAGCTACCTTACTGAAGAAATTCTGATCCCACTGTACAACAGTTCAACATGTCAATAATTCATACATCAGCATGGACATGGTTTATGAGTAAAATATTAAAAATGCAAATGAAAAGCATTCCTAATTTTAAGCATCTCAAACACTGGAAATTACTTAGAATAAACTAGCCTTAGCTAATCTAAAAAGTGCTAATTGAATTTTGTTCAAAAGCTTAGAGGTCACTACTGGTAATATATAACAAGAGATTTATCTCTAAGCACATAGGCCCTGATTCAAACATCACAATTAATAGATTCACATAGTCATTAGAATTCAGGTGTAGATGACTGTAAAGGCTACATGGATAGTGGAGCACAGTGAGTTCACTGCATTTAGTCAAAAACAGCGCTGCCGAAGTGCCATGTGTTCTGGACGTTCTGGAAAAATAAATACTTAATGAGATACACAAAAAGTTTGAAACTATTTATTTTGATAATTATCTAACCATTTATTCAGCGCAGACTCTGTGCTGTCTGTGTTTTAAGGATTCCTATGATAACTCTTTACGCTTAGCAAATGTTTTCTGTTGCTATATTTCTGAGCGATGAATAAAAGCGCTTTTAGCCGTGCACACCTTTCAATAGGACTGTGATCATCATCCCTACATGATGTGACACTGCCACAGTATCCAGTGATCTACTGTAATTATATATTACCAGACCTGCCATCAATTAGATATTTTGCATAAAAGTGCCATAAAAGCACTGACGTACACTAGTGTTTATTAGTAATGTGTTACTGTTCAGAAGCACTGCATTGTGTGTATTGTAATTTGGGGTATTACTATATTTAGGGTGGCACAGCAATAGGTTAGGGTGGTGATCATAGGGTGGTGATCACTGTCGGCTCACAACAAGAGGCCAATAGAGTGTGTGAGGGGTCTGCATTTTCTCCCTGTGCCTGCGTGGGTTTCCTCCAGGTTCTCTGGTTTCCTCCCACAGTCCAAACACTCATTCAACTCTAAATTCTGACTTTGAATGGTTGTGTAGCACTGCGACAGACTGACAACCTGCCAAGGAGTTCCCGGCTTCTCACCTGAAAAGGCAGGGAATTGGCTCCGGCTTCCCCTACAACCCTGATATACAGTATAGATAATGGATGGATGCCTTTAGGTTTTCACCTGAAAGAGTTTGACCCAAAATATTAAATATTCTTACAACAGAGTTTGAAATTAAAACTTATTAAATTACTCATTCATTCATTCGTTTTCTGAACCGCTTAATCCTAAATGGGGTCGCGGGGAGGCTGGTGCCCATCTCAGCCGACCCTGGGCGAGGGCAGAGTACACCGCCAGGCCATTGCAGGGCAGCTTATTAAATTCAAATTTAGCTAAATATGCTGTTCTCTTTACTTTTTCACGCTCAGCACTGATCAGCATTCGGAGTGAAAATGTTTGCTATATGAGCATTAGGCAAATCATTTGTAAAATAATTATATCCAAATGTGTTGGGGTTGTTTTGGCGTATGACTGCAAAATCACTCAAAAATCCACCATCCACCTGAGTGTAACTGCCTTAATTTCTGATTGCACAGCAGGTTATATTATTACACGTCTCTTTATTCTACTTAATCTAGAAAAGATGGAATTTTCACATTTTCCTGTCTCTTTTTTACTATATGGCCTTCATTTTAAAACAAAAAATCACAATCGGGATCAGTTAAATCAGTATCACACAAGCCCACCCCTTTTCGCCACCATTTTTAATTATTTTTTTTGCCCAATTACATGTTGTCTGTTATTATTATATTAATATTGGTTATATTTATTTATCTTTTAATCTGCTATAAGTTGAAAAAAGTTCTGTAAAGGCATCTTTCCTGTTCACTTCCTTGCTCCAAACTACACCTCAGTGCTGAGAATGGTGGGGTTAGAATCATAAAGGAAAACTGAAACGTGAAGTAAAATAAAGGCATGTGATGAAAGAAAAGAAACTGGAAGAATGGATTAGTGCAATTTAACTACAGTACAGGAAGGTAGAAGTTCGGGAAAATGGAGACATCCAGGATTTTGTCAAATATCAATGCCACATGTATTAAGTATCTCCACTTAATACATGATGAAATATCTTATAAAACCAAGTGTCAGCTTCTCATACGTGTGGCTGTATCGAGAACATATCCTCTGGGATTAGTTAGTACTGTGAGTTTAGCACTGTCCTGACCTTTGGTTTTAGTAGAGGAGTTCAACTAACTAGCTGCCAACCGAGAGAGCTGCAGGTCATAAAGCAAGACATGAGAAGAACCAAAATAATAAGCTTCTACTCTTGCAGACGTTTCATTAATGGACTGAAGAGTCGTTTGGCCATTCAGTAAAATCGTACAATTCATGACCCCTTATCCCACACAAAAACAAAAACAGGAACAGAAAGCATTTGTCTCAACATAAACAAGAACACCTGCCTTCAATGCCTTTTCTTTTTTTCATCCAAACACCCAGACTCTTCTAAACTGGGCTCGATTATATTAAGGATTCTGTCTGAGCCTAAGATTTAAGCACTTTGAAGAAATTGTATTTGATTATACTCTGAATCTGAAATGGCAGCTTTATCTAATTTGCTGTGCCATTGTCATAGTTCACACTGTCCAGTGTACAAGACAAATCACTGAAGAGAAATATATAAAACTCCTTCCAACTTTAAATGGAAGAGTAAATTAAAAACTAAATTTTTGTCTGAGAATTAAAAAAAAAAAAAAATCGAATCAAGAACTCAATAAAGCTTTCATTTCCATTCTTCTGTAGCACTCACTTTAGATGCTTTCCCTCTGGGAATGTATAGACAGTTTAAAAATGATCTTGTCCGACAGCCCCAGACCTCCCCGAGGTCTACCCTCCTGAGCGAATAAGAAGAAAACCAGACTGTTTATGTTTTCAACAATAAATCAACAAAAAAAGGCCAGTAGGTTGCACAGGGATCTTTTCAGTATGAAGGCTTTCCATCATTAGTGAGGTGCAGATGTGTGTATGCGCTGCACACAGGCTTGCACCCTTACTGCGGGTTCTTCAGTATGCGGCCATAGCGAAAGTCGTAGACATGGCGGCATAAGTAAACCAGGTCGGGATCAATGTCATCGGGCACAAGTCGGTGAGTGGGAACGGCACTGTCAGAGGGCCGGGGCACCATGGGGAGGCTGTTGGGCACATCCTCTGAGCGGCGCTTCACCAAGGCACAAAATCTACAACAAAGACAGCAGACTAACATTTACATTTATGGCATTAACACTCCAAATCTGACTGCTATTCTTTCAGGCTCCTGAAGGAGATCTTCAGAGCTCCTCTAATAATAAGAATGCCTTCAATTAGTGAATTTAACTGAAAGGTACCCAGTAAAATTATAACAATTATCTTACCTACAGTACTGTGCTAAAGGTAAAACATAGCATCTGTCCTCAATACAGGCCACGCTGTTTTCATCTTGATGTCGAGAAGCGAATATTTCATTCTGTATGTGATCCAAAAACAAACGTTTCAGTGCCAAAAGTAAACTGTAGTCAAGACTTGTCACTCTTTCAAAAGCTCTTTGCATATATTTGTATGTGTTCACCTCAATCCTTCTGCTTAACATTTAATTACAGTAACAAAAGATTTGAAACACAAGACTTTACAACATTTTTTTGAAAATTCCTTTTTTTAGCTGTAACTATAAATGTAGAATACATCAGAAAATATTCACAAGAGAGAAAAGTCAGATTACAAGGTTTGCATGTTGTTAGACAAAACACAGAGAAAACATGCTTGTATAACAATATGACATTTAGTGTGTTAGGTTTCACAGATGTTCTTTCATCCAAGTTCATAACTTCATGCATGTTATTAACTTGGATGGTACTCAAAACCATGAAAATGACTTCTGTTCTAATTCAGTTTGAATGTTTGGATTTCTCCTATTCTCACTTTTCACACACTCGCAAGAGTGAAACGACAGCCTTTTCAAACTGGCTAATGCAAACTATCAAACGGATTTTGGCAGCCTCCAACTTTGAAAATGTAAGTAAAAACCACCTGATAATGAAAATGTACATATGTTGATGTGTAACAGAAGAGTTTGGAAGGCTTTTCTTTAATTTCAAGTTTTCCTTTATACCAGCAATCAATGTTTATATCTAATAAGCAGTGAGATTTATCCACATTCTTCCTAAGCATGTCTATTATAACTCCAGATAGCAGATAACAGCTAGATACTGGATTCTTCAACTCAAGTGTAAAGACTGAGGGGGCCACAAAACAGAATTTCTTGCTTTTTTTATTATTATTTATTATTTTATATTTTTTTTCATTTTCCAATATATTATATTTATTTTTTCTTGTGTATTTGCTTGGTTTTGGGATAAACCAACATGAAATTTTAACCAACTGAAATTTGGACATAATTTGTTCAGGTTTTTTTTCCAAAAACCAAAATATATATATATTTTTTTTTTTATTATACCAGAACCCACTGAGGGAAACAAACCTAACCTAACCCTATATATTACCGAATTTTAATATTGGACTCTGATATTAGCTCTTAGGTCAACAATTTGTCCCAAAAAATTTTTTTTAATTAAATTAATTTAAAAAAAGTTAAATAAACAAGAGGAAATCTACATCGCAACTTTCAAAGGAATATCTTTCCACATTTTTTTATGAAATTGTGACCATTCTATGAATATTTTTTATAGCTCTTAAAAAAACACCTATGAGGAAGTGTACTGCAGTGCAAAGCTAAATGCAGGAAAAGGTGGATAAAGGACGAGTTTACAACATAATAAAAACCATACATTAGTGAACTACCAATCTGAGCTGTCTGGGACGAGCGTCTCATTGAATGTCTCACCTCACAGTGCATGCTGGGATCTCTGCCTCCCTGTGTGTGTTCTGGTCGATAGTACCAGAACAGGCTCATCATCAGCTCTCCTGAAAAAGGGACAACAAAAGGTCAGTGGTAGCATAAATAAATAAATATTCTTCTTCTTTTTTTTAATAATATATATAATGACCCCATATTTATAATATATATAATGACCCCGAATAAACATTTAATCTATGAATATGTCATATGTGTCAATTAGTGAAATTAACAGTCAGTTATAAAATCTAAAACACACACATACACACATATGAGAGAATCCATATATAGAACATAAATAAGTAGACTTCCTCTACTGTACGAGTGATTAGAGGAATCATAAATATCAAGCAGAGCTATTTGTGACTTAAATGGAAACAGCTTTAATCTTGCAGGACAGCTCTAATCTTTTTGTAATCTTCAACAGATACTATATATACACACATATATATATATGTGTATATGTGTGTGTGTGTGTGTGTGTGTGTGTGTGTGTGTGTGTGTGTGAGAGAGAGAGAGAGAGAGAGACATGGGAACATTTTATCAGAGAGCGAGTCTATTCTTTCCTTTTCTTTATGAAACACAGAAGTGCAACACTGCATAAAGTCAAAGGCAGCTTATATAGCAGCTCATTATAGCATCTTCCCTACAAACTGACTGCTGATACTCATGTTTACATAAAGAGTTCTGATAACCAGAGTAAGCATTCTCTCACCTGTCTTCGGGTCATCCCACAAAGCTGATATTTTAGCCACATAAGGTAAGGTTTTCTTTCGTGGTCCGGAGCGCAGCAGCACTGTGTCTCTGACCCGAATCACCTCTCCATCTCGCTCCACACCTTCATAACACTGTCGTAGTGCTGTCCTGTCCTCCCCCTGTAAAACAGAGCACATTCACTGGGAATACTCTTGTAGAGCAAACCACTCTAACCACCAGAGGAACAAAACTCACCGCAATAAACACTTCTTTCTCTGTGGGTTCTCCAAATGGGTGCCAACCGTTTGTGGCGCGGTGGCGATGTACTTTTTTCTGTTGTTTGGCACTTGTTGGGCTGCGAATTGGCTGTTTTTGAGACAGTTTTGTAGGTCTTGCCCCAATAGAGCCATTGGGTGGTTTCGTATTTTGAGGGCATTCCTTTGGCCCTCTGAGCCTGACGTCTGTCTGTCTGTTGTCTGTAAGAGTGGACAGAAGACGTGGCAGAACCTTGGAGGATGGGCTTAACCTAGGCAATGGGCAGCCAGAAAGGGGCAGGGCTGGTGGAACAAGTAGAGAGGAACTCTGATCCTCTTGAGATGAACAGTAACCTTCTGCACAAGCAAAATGCAACATATTGTTTAGTATAACTGGCAACATACCAAAACTGACTCTAAAAAACTAAGGCTACTTTAATTTCACATAGGGCATGCATTAGAGCACATCATTCTCAGTGATATCAATGGTAACAGGTGCTACAGTTGACCGGTACCCAATAAATTGCATGTGAACCCAGCTTATGTACCACTTATGTGTATGCTGAAAAACAGTATTCTTTGGACAGGCTGTTAAAAGAGCCATAGCAGAATTATTTTCCAAAAAACTGTTGCGGAGTTTAAAGTAGAAACACCAGTTGTTTTATAAGACACACACACTTTAGAATGCTACATGGAACTTTCCCTTAAAGCTGGGGTTGGTAATCTGGAAGGTGCATCTCTTCAGGGCTTCGGCTAAACCCTCCCTTGCCCTCGGAAGTGCTTTCAAAGCCACGCCCCCTTCACACCCACAAGCTCGACTCTGACGGCTGGTTTGTGCATGGTAGGGTCATGCATGAACAGAGACACATGGGAGCTTTTGATTGGATATTTTCCAGCGGACCACAAGGCAGTGAGTGGTCCATGTTTTTACAGGATTACAGTGGCCACAGATAACCAATTTTTTTAGGAACTTTTTCAAATCTTATATTACCAATTGCCGTCGAGGTGGAAAAAACATTTCAACTAATCTAAGAGTTTGCATTTATAGCCAAACTTTTACCAACCCTGGCTTTAAGACAAATGAAATCATGGTACAAAATAATGCCATAACTGAAGAAGCCTTTCAGATACAGTTCAAAAACAGTACGAATATCCTTACGACCTCTGTATGAAAAACTTCATAGTGACTATATGTTATAAAGAACTAATGCTATGCCAAAGAACCATCAAATGCTTTTAATTCAATGTCACAACAAGAGACAGATCAGATTTTTTTTAAATTGTATTAGAAATTACCTGTTTTAATTTGATGGCTACAGTTGGAACAGCCTGTAGCATAAGAGCACGCCCTGCTGGTGACAGGCTGCATAGCACTGAAAGCGTAACTGCCAACTCTGCAGCCCTCATTGCAGCACGGAGAGCGCACTGAACTGCAGAAGGCAGGGTGTGAGATTCCTGAGGCATGGGAGACAGAAGAGGACAGCAGCTTCGATGCGGGGATCCTGCTGGGACACATGGAGCTGTGTGTACAAGGTAGTGGCTGCGTACTTAGACAAACTGAACGGGGCCCATGATTTGCAAAGTGAACGTAGTAACTAGAGTAGCAGGGGTCTCCACACAAGCATGGGTGGGCACTGAGGGTGAGAGCTGGGTGTGCCAGTGAAGACGGGGCAACCAGGCATTCGTGCTTCACTGAGCCCACAGAGTGCTCATCTGTCTCACTACAGGTCTTCTGACTCAGATACAGTGCCAACCTGTGACAGTATTCCATCGAGTCTTCTGCAGAACAGCAGTAGCAAGGACCAAGTTCAGTTTCCACCTGCTCTTCCTTTACCATCTTAATGGGATATCCCATCATGCCATGAGAATGATACCCTGGTTTAGTTAAGCAGGGACAGTCAGCAGGTCCTTCCCACTTCAGTTTAGACTCACTCGACTTGATCTTACACGCTGCACCAGCACCGTGAGGTAAAGCCTGTTTGAGTCCTTGCTTTTTAGACTGCTGCACCTGGGATTTACCGCATGCCGTCTGCTTCCCTGCCACACAACTACCTTTACTGTCAGTCTTTATTCGCTGCTTACTTCCTGTAGTGGAGCTTGTGAGCTTCAGCAGAGCAGCAGCATTGAGTCCGGCGAGGCGTCTGGGGGTAGGAGTGTACAGACTCACATCATTGTTGTCTTTTTCCTCTGACTTGCTCTTCTTGTGGTTTTGGCACATTTCAGTCTTGCGGGCTTGAGCAGCAGTTTTTGACAGGGAGCAAATCTTTCCGTCATCTGTTTCATTAAAAACAGGTGGTGTCTCATGGTGCCGTTTCTTAGCGAGTTTGCTGCTTGGTGGTACGTCTGCTTTCTCCAGCAGAAGGCTGTTAACAGCTTCGGCATTGAGAGAGGCAAGCCGGCGTTTGCGGGGCTCCTGAGCTAGAATTGTATCAGTACTCGCTTCATATTTAGCTTTAGACGGTATTTGTAAGGATTTATTGGTGTTTACTATCTTTTGGTTGGGTTTGCTTTTCTTTTTTCGCTGACATCTTTTAGAAATTGCATTTGGCTCTTCCTCATGCACTTCGCTGTCCTGTTCAAAGGCATTCTCCTTTAGGCGGGTAAGCAAAACTTGGCAACCTAAGGCCTCATCTTTTGATTTATTACTTCTCCGTCGCAGTGGATAAAGCTTCCTGTTCCGCTCTTCCCTCAATTTCTTTGCTTTGCCTTTTTTGGCTGCAACCTTTAGAATTCTGCCCTTTTGTAACTTGGCTCCTGTCTTCCATTCACCATGGAGACATCCTTCCATGTGCTGTGTTCTCTTTTGCTTGTCTCTTCCGGTTGTATGCTTTAATGCCTTGGACTCCTTCAAACAATGCTCAGGCAAAGCACGACCCATGGTTTTACCATGGGGACAACCATCTACATGGTTACAGCCCTTGCCACCACTCTGGCTGAGGGAGACCTTTCTCTGAGCTTGGCTCATCACATGCTTTCCAAGAGAATCTAAATGAGTCAGAGACAAAAGATTTATTTTAGAAATATATCAAGCTGTAACAAGCCACATAAAGTATTTAGGGTGTTCGTAAGGAGGTTAGACTGTTTGTTCAACACTGGATACGTGTCACACTAAAGGTGTGCATTAGGACTGAGATTACTCAGGGTCCTACAAATAGTCAGAGGTGAAGGTAGTGTTTATATGCTCATACAGGCACTCATAGGAAGCGTGTGGAACACTGAATGATCACACGAAGTAACACTGGTGTGAACCAGACATGGTGGGTTCCTTGAGTGGAGCAGCATAATGCATATGTATATTGTGTTTATGAATTTTCAGTAACTGCTGGTTTATCCTGGGCAGGATCACTGTGTTTTAAACGACATATGTGACTCTCTATCACCAAACCACTCAGAAATTGCAGGGCAGTATTTTTAGATATATAAGATTATCTACGCTTCTCTGAACGGGCATGAAATTAGTGGAGGTGAACAAGCCAATATGAAGCCAGATTTCATGGTGGTGCAGGAAATAGAGAAAAGTTTGTTTACACTTACTGAGAGAATTATGTACTTTTACATCAAATGATTCAATAGCCAGATTTCCAAGCTAAGCATTGACACCGGACATGGCGGGGAAATCCATTAACTGATGATTTTGTGGCAATTTCTACATATTTCTAAGACAATCTGTCATTAAAGACGGGTTTTGATGCATGTACAAAAGAAATGTATAAAAACACTTGACTACCTGTGAAATCTAAACATTTTTGTAGTGTTTTTAATATTAAATTGCTATTGACCATCTAATGCACTATATCTAAAAAAAATGGCCCTGTGACTTCCGACTGGTTTGGTGCTGGAGGGTCACATATTTGTTTAGGTTTTGGGAAGCAGAACCAACTTACAAGAGAATCATGAGAGCAGGATTGGTCAAGAGATATTATGGGAGTGGGTCAGTTGGATTAAAGAAAACAACAGTCAAGCATACACCTCAAGTTCACACACAGATAAGCAGAACTGTACTGCTACAATGAATATCTTAATGTCCTCATTTGACTACGCTGAGAATGAACAGTTTCAACTTATTCAAACTCATTTAATTCATGCAGTATATACAAGAATTACACACTCACTCATCACTCATTTGTCAAGCCACCTAATCCTACTAAAGTCACGGAAGGGCTAGAGCCTACCTCCTTATATAGATATTTTTCTTTATATTGAGACGTTATCTTTATCTTATTCTTTACTTGGTATGGAGCAACTGTGTGCACACAATTTCCAGGATTAATAAAGTATTCTCAGCCAACAATATGCAAAGGCAGGTACACCCTGAACAGCACACAAGACCCTTGCAAGGCCAACTCGCACACACACACACACACACACACACAAAACCATTCACACTGACATTACACCCTAGGGCCATTTGGAACAGCCAATTAGTCTTATGTGAATGTCTTTGGACTGTAGGAGGAAACTGGAGTAATCAGAGGAAACCCACGCAAGTACAGTATGGGAAAAACATGCAAATTCCACACGAAAATGCCTGAGCGCCGGACTTGAGGCCGGGACCTTATTGCTGTGAGGCGAATGTGCTAACCATTACAGCACCATGACGCCCTGTATAGATCCGATTTCTTTAAATCTGGTAAAGCACTTTATATGAAAGGTAAACAAAAGGATAAGAAATGTATGTAGTAGAGAACTGATAAAATCTCCTAGTTTAATCAGAGTTTGATAGAAATATTCAACGCTTGCTGATTTCCATAATTTGGGGTAAATGCCCTTTTATCTTGTTTTCTTTCTTGTCATTAGTTATCTAGCATGTGTCGTAGTCATATGCTTCTTCTCACAGGTGAATTACTGGTACTTCCATGATTCACAACCCACTACTCTACTGTAGTCTGTTGGGCTTTTTACTTACACCTAATTTCTCATCACAGCAGGAGCTCATCCTGGGAGCATGCAGCAACTACGAGTTCTACGTATCCTGGATTGGACGCGAGTCCATCACAGGTTACCAGTATTTTTACCAGTACCCATTTATAATGCTGAGTGGATAATGGCACACTTGTAGTTTCGGACCATCGGTCTTAGCACGTTGGGGGATTCAAACCCACAACCTCTTGATCATGGGTCCAGAACCCTAACCACTAGACCACTGGCCCCACATTATCCTGCTATAGCGTGGTGAAATTATTCACCATTTAAAACCATTTATATTTATAAAATTATTTGCAGGAAAATGTAAATACTTCTGCTTAATACAGCTGATAATCTCGCTAAGCATTTGGATGTTTGTAACTATTCAGACTTTACCATGCTTTTTATACAACCCAAGGCCAGATTGTATTCATACCATTTCATAGTCGATCCCTATTCAAAGGAATAATTGTGCCACCCTTGGACTACAGGCTGTTACTGAAATAAGCAGCTGACTGAATCATAATAAATAATAGATGCTTAAAATGTGCATGCTTTCAGCAAATGTGTCTGACAGCAGCATAAACCTCTCAACTTCCTGCATAGCATCCACTGTATACATTGCCAAAGGATATATTAAAGTCAACGTTAAAGAAGATAGTCTTGCATTAAATATAAAAAACGATCGGCTCACTTATTAGTAATATGAACAGATGATCAATATGAATAGATCATCACTTTCTATGACGTGAGCAGAACTGCTTACTGAACACATTTCTGGGTCTTCAGATAACTGTGGAAGTAGTGGGAAAGGTCGGAGACTCATCAAAATCTATTCCTACACCTCAATATCAAGTTTAATAATAATAAGCAAAAACTATCAATGGATATTAAACAATTTTAAAAAGACACTTTCATCTCATCTCTGTCACTCATTTGCTTAATCCTACTGGGGTCATGGGGAGGCTGGAGCCAACCCTGGGCGGAGAGTCCCTGTACAGTTTGCTAGTCCATCATTAGGGACAGTTTGAAACAGCCTATTAGCCTAATGTGCATGGTTTTAGACTTGCACCGGGGAGAAACCCATGCAAGCAGGGGGAGAACATGCAAACACAGAAACGCCTGAGCCAGGGACACGAACCCAGTATAACTTTATTATACTGATCGGAAATGACATCACTTCACTTACCGGGAATTAAAATCTTCCCATTTTACTTCAAGTGCTAAAAATTTGGCTGCCATTTTAAGAAAAATTGAAAGCCCCACTCCTTCCATAGATGGCCATGAGCGCAATCATTGAGGACAGGAAGTGTGCAGCGATGCAAACTTAACATTTATTCTCTATTTTGCAAGTATGAAAATTGAGACATAGTAAATGATTAAGAGCAAAATTAATGATCTCAACTTACACTCCTACATTGTTACCGATATTCTTGCTGAATCTTTTCTATGCATTTTAGAGCAAAGGCTTCTGTAACCTTGTGTTTTGGATTCCACTGACTCTTGGAATCAGCCGCTTCATGAAGGTTAATTGGAAACATAAGTTCATTGAAAACAATGGAAATAAAAACTGTGCCTAATAAATATTCCTTGCTTAATAAATATGACTGCTGACTGAAACTGTGCTGCTCTGATAGATAGGTCACGTAATAACTGGTGGAGGGTTTAAATAAATAAATTTCATAAACATCAACCTCTATATATAGTTAAATCAACTATAAAGTATGAGAAGTCATTTTATATTCATTCACTCGGCAACAGGTAATTACACAATAAAAAACTATTCATATATATATATATATATATATATATATATATATATATAAGATCTTGGGTCGATTTTCCGTAAAACAGTGCTCGATACGTCGAAGT
>JAQMYF010000002.1:10886676-10930846 GCA_030014195.1 Neosilurus mollespiculum | reverse complement strand
CTGAAACTAAGAATTGCATGTATAATGATAAATAAAAAGTTTGCCAGACAATACATGGAATATCTTGGGTTCATGCTGTCTAAAATAAATTGCAGGTAAAAAAATAAATAAATAAAAAATTTCAATCAATGCTTTCTTTCTTTACTTGGATTTTACATACCATCCCAGCTTTTTTGTATTTTGGGTTTTATACCTAAAAATAATCCTAGCAATTATAGTCTCTTTTCAACTGATCAAAAGTGTGTGTGTGAAACAGATTTTTTGCTGCAGATATAGTAAATGTGGTGCCTTGATGTGAATGTTTTCCTTTAGGAAGAGTTTTCATGGTTTGAGGGTAAATTATATAAGTTTGAGACATATTAAGATTTCCGGAATATGTGCGCTGCTTTGAGAAATGTGTAGAAAAGACGAGAGACCCTGTTCCTTGGAATGTAAGTAACTATAACTCCTATTAACACAGGATCTAAAAACATTTCAGTGCTGACACTGATGCTGCAGGGCTGCTTGAGGCAAGTGGGTTAAATCACTACTATTAACTGTGTATATAAATGAATAGCCAACTGAAATGAGGGCCACTTGTAAATTTAGTACAAAAAGGTAAATCTTTAGCTTTGCTGGTCTGAATACAGCATACAAATTAAATTCATACAAACCTGCGATCACTCTACCCCATGCTCGCGGCAGAAGGGAGAGAGTTAATAGTTACCTTAAGAATTTTTGTCCGGATCAAGGGGAAATATGGAATCATGTTATAATTCGCATATCTGAAACAAATACCAGCACAAGCCTAAAAATAGAAATTAGTCTGAAGTTAAAATAAAAAAGTATTTACAGACCTTAAAAAGCTGTTGGACTGGAAACATGGAACCTGATGCTATTATATTCTTAAAGCAAAAAGTAATCACACCGCATATTGAATTAGTTTCATTCATTAATGTTAACTGTGCTTTATAAAATTTTTATGTAGAGATCTTTAATTTAATGTCAGTATTTCTATGTAAATATAAGGCACCTTTGTTCTACATTATTAATTTGCATGTGCCTACAACTTTTGCATAGTACTGTTTGTCTAAAATTTGGTGTAGGTATAAACAAAAAGTATGGTTATATAAGGTAAACATAACGGTATACAAAGAAAGACGTCAAAATGCCAGGATAGACAACTCAAAGCCTTATGATTTGTAAATCGAACATTCCCAACAAGACAAATAAAAATAAATGGGTGGGAACAAGAAAATTTAGGTGTAAAAACCCAGCTGAATATGACATGGGATTCAAATATGGAAAAGCCAAAGGAAAATCAGAAGTAACACATAAACACAAGAAAACAAGGATGCAGGGGTTTTAAAGAGAAGCATGTGTCTAGGATTGGATGAAAATGATATTCAGTGATGAGTCAGTGATGAATCTGAATTAGCCAACGAGATGATCCTGGAATTATGGTCAGCTCTAATTAAAAAATACGTATGAAGACGACTGCTTGAAGAAAACAAGCAAATTTCCCCTACTCATTTGTGATATGGTAAAGGACCAGAGGTGATGGCGATAATTACCTCAACGGTCAATGCACATGTGTACACTGGAATTTCAGACAGTATTCTTACTCCTTCAGCAGAAAACAGGCTTGGTGATGATGATGTCATTTTTCCGGAAGATGACACATCTTGCCACAGAGAAAAGAGTATTAAAGCTTTTCATCAGAAAAGACAGATCAACTCAATTACATGGCTGGCAAACAGTCCAAATCTCAACCTGATTGAAAATTTATGGAGGACAAATAAAAATGGTCCATAATATGGCCTGTAGGACTGATCTGTCAACGGCTATTTGAGAAAGACGAGGAGTAACAAAGAATTAACTGTGTTTTGTTGTTGTGGTTGTTGATGATTTGAAAAAACATGAAGCTTTTGTTGCTAACAAAAAAAAAATCTGATTTATTTGCTTAATAGTAAAAAACGTTCAGTGATGTTGGCACAATATACAAATCTCAGAAGCGCTGGGTATAAGAAGAGAGAATCGAGTGCCCTCAGTGTGATGCCAGCTAGATAACTACATGAAAACTGGATAACCATAAACCCATTAGGTAATGAAAATCTAATTTAAAAAAAGAGAGAGGCCTAAGTTAATTTTTCCATTCAGAATGGTTCACATGAAAATGAACTGGGCAAAGAGAAGGCGCAATATGCAATAACTACTGGTTATTGAGTTTGAGTTTGTTCTAATTTGGTGGAAGACATTGCAAGGAGTCCAACAGGAAGGAACTCGGTCACCTAAAGTAAGACTGATAGCTACATAGCACAGAGGCTGATTAAATACTCATAATGGATGTGTAATGTATTATTGTACACTGTGTGTCCATGCATATGTAAGCATCTGACAATCAACCCCATAAGTGTTTGTTGAATGTCCCATTCCAGAACCATGAAGTTTTAAATTAATATGGAGTATTAATGCCCATACATGAACATTTTTGTTATTATGACAACTTCCACTCTGACTCTAACAACTGTGCGCTTCCAAATATTATAGCAACATTTAGGTCAGGCCAGCACGAGTATGATGATCATGTGTCCACATAATTTTGGTCACATTTTGCATGTGATGGGTGGTACACTGGGTGATTAGCAGGAGACGGGTATTATTAGAGTTCTCTGCATTGGTTCATGTAGCACAGGGTGAGTATGGGGTTCCTGTCTAGGTCTCTGCTTATGAATCCAGGACCCACAGGGACCCAGTCTAACTTAAAACATCTTTCTTTTGTTTCAGACACGCAGCCTAAATGAACAGGTAACATGATTGTTCAGAAGATGGTGATCCATAAAAAAATAATAATAGTAAAAAGCTTCATTCATTCATTTTCTGAACCACTTAATCCTAATTAGGGTCACGGGGAGTCTGGCGCCCATCTCAGCCAATTCTGGGCAAGGGCAGAGTACACTCTGGACAGCTCACCAGGCCATCGCAGGGCAGAAACATGCTGACGGCTATGCAGCCTTCTCTTGACTAAAATCAGCAATGTCTCTTTTACATGCCTCTCACCACAGACAGTGAGGGACATGGCCTGCATTTGATAACCCAGTAAGCTGCACTCGGTGGACAGCCGTGACATCCCGTTGATAATGGGGCTTGAACCCACAACCTTGGGATCAGTAACCCAGCACCCTACCACAGGGCCACTCCTGCCCAGTAAAAAAAAAAAAACTTAACGTTGCAAAATATCACATCCAACTTTAAGCCAAACAACGGATTGTGTTCTCAGAGAATAAACAGATCCAGTTGCACAAAATTATTTAACTGAAGCGACTTGTGAGTCAGAACAGAGATACCTTCTGACGTCTGACCAGCGATGACATCACCAGGACTCTCATGTGGGATAAATACACTTCCACATGCATCACTACAGGTTCACCAGGTATTCATTTATCAATTCTGTATAAATCTGACCTGCTGGATCCTACTAGGGTCACGGGGAGGCCTGATCCTATCTCAGCCAGCTCGGGGTGAAGGCGGTTTACATTATTAACAGCTCACCGGTCCATCACACACAACCCTTCACTCATCCACTCACACCCAGTGGCACCACCAGTTCTCCTAATGTGCATGTCTTTGGACTGTAGGAGGAAACCGGAGTACCTGGAGGAAACCCACACATGCACATGAAACGTGTCTAACAGGCAGTTAGGACTCAATTCAAACATGCACAAAACCAGTTCCATGCTAATGAAGCTTCGACTACGTGTGTGCGTTTCACCACGAGCCCTCTCCCAGCCTGCACGTGCCTTGTGCACACACACACACACACACGCTTTGGATGGGAGGGTGTGAACCTGTAACATGTGGCACGAGTTTAAACGTGCATGGAAACATTTACACGGCCAGTATAAACAACGAAACCACAATCGTGCACCAATTTGTCTGGAAATGATACCGATCGGATTGTTGTCCAGATCCCCGCCAGCTGTCACATTCACACACTGGCACGTGGGGAACGTGCCACGAGCCAAAAATAATCCACCAGATTACTGTTGCAACTAGTTCGGATCCAAGCTGACGAAGTGTAGTGTAGCTAATCTTATTAAAACCCGTCCAGATAACTTGGACGGGAGAGCCGGGCTGCAGCTGATTGGAAGTGGGAAAGCGAAACTTGTGCGTCCTTTATTATGTTGTTATTATCATTTTATTAACATTGTTACTATGATCCTGCGCAGGTTTGCATCCAGTCTGCTACACTGACACATAACTGCGTCGGTGTGTTTCTGTGAAATGTTTCCAGGCGTCTTCCGCTCTACCCCGACCTCACAAATGATTCAGCAAACGAGGAAAACAACTCTGCAACAGCCCCGATCACAGCCCAAACAGACACATTCCTTCCCATCGGCATGGGTTTACAACCAGGGAGTGATCAGGGTTAGAAGAAGTCGAGATCAGTACCAGCTTTAACCCAAATCCGTTGTACCTTTAAACAGCAGCAGTAGATCCTTCTGTCTTACCTCCCAGCCAGGGCTGAAGAAGCTCCAGTGTTCCTCCCTGCAGCAGGAATAACCCTGATCCAACGATTTACCCTGTAAAACTCTACTACAGGCTTTAAATGTCTTCTTTCCTGATGCTGGAACCGAATGCCTTGTTCAACACGCACACTGTTCTTCAGAACCGCACCATCCTCACGTCGATGTCCGATCACATGTTCCTTAAAGGGACACGACTGTTTAAACAAACAGGTCCGACATGTGTAGCTTTCCTGGTTTTAAACATCAAGTCATTTCGAGGCGACTTGTGGAGTCCTGCAGGAACTGGTATTAAACACCCGGACACTCCAAGACCACATGGTTCCAGGGTGAAGCCCCTCAATCCATCACCCCAGTCCTATGATTTAGCAATAAGTCCCTAATATATTCATTTATTCATTTGCCAAGCAGTTTCATTGTTCTTGGGTCATGGTGAGGCTGGAGTCTAGCTCAGCCAGCTCTGGACGAAGGTGGGGTATACCCTGAACAGGGCCAACACACACACACACACACACACACACACACACACATATACCATTCACATTCACATGCAATTCAATTTTATTTGTATAGCGCTTTCACCCCTAAGCTCAATTTGGCAATTTAACCTAATATGCAGGGCAGTGGTGGCCTGGTGGTAGGGTGCTGGATTACTGATCAGAAGGTCAGGAATTCAAGCCCCACTATCCAGTGCAGCTAACTGGGTTATCAAATGCCGGCCATGTCTCTCACTGTCTGTGGTGAGAGGCATGTAAAAGAACCATTGCTGATTTTCGTCAAGAGTAGGCTGCATAGCCGTTAGCGTGTTTCTGCCCTGCGATGGCCTGGCGAGCTGTCCAGAGTGTGCCCTGCCCTTGCCCATAGTCAGCTGAGATGGGCGCCAGCCTCTCCGCAACCCTAACTAGGATTAAGCACTTCAGAAAATGAATGAGCTTAATGTGCATGTCTTTGGAGTCTGATAGGAAACCAGAGTACCTGGAGGAAACCAACACAAGCATGGG
Organism: Neosilurus mollespiculum; assembly: GCA_030014195.1. Lineage (NCBI taxonomy): Eukaryota > Metazoa > Chordata > Actinopteri > Siluriformes > Plotosidae > Neosilurus > Neosilurus mollespiculum. The sequence goes on along the minus strand of JAQMYF010000002.1, from coordinate 10,925,340 downwards.
GAGAACATGCAAATTCCACACGGAAACGTCATTGCCGAGCCTGTGCCTCGAACCCATGACCTTCTCACTATGAGGCGAACGTGCTAACCTCTATGCCACTGTGCAGCCCAATCCTTACAGAGCTACTGTATAATCTGTCACTATTAACTGTGATCATTTTAAAAGAGCTTTTTTAATACACTCTAAAAAATGGAGGTACCAGTGTGTACCTAAAAGGGTACAAGCTCCCTTCTGAGAGACAACTGTGTATCATTCAGTGCTGGATCATTTGTGTATCTTATCAAATTAACTATGAACTAAGTAACTAATAGACTCTGCATTTTTGGTTATTTTGTTTTTGCAACCCTCCAAGGAACTGCAGGAACCCTTAGGGTTGAAATAGTACAAATTTGTTCCTTCTTTTGTTTTACATCACGTTGTATCAGTTCTGCTAGTCAAAAGGTGCACTTTGGGTTTCTTAAAGTACAACACTGTACTTATGAGGGAACACTTTTCACAGGTGTACCTGTAAGTACATATATGTTCTTGTTTCATGCCTCCATTTTTGAGACTGTATTTTTACCTTTATTCTGTGTTTCACAGGTGTAGTTATATGCCACTGAGTGCAGCACATCTGCCACAGTGCTTATTTTATCAGTCCCTCTTTCCCCACATATGGCCTTAAGGTCCAACATGGATCAGAGTTGACAAAGGCATGAGCCTTATATCCATTAACAGGAAGAAGCTACACTGTGAGAGGGAAGTTTCACTAAAGGTCAGTCTTTCATTCAGCATTTACTATTTCAAACAGTGTTTACTCTTTCTATGTTGTCCAAAACCTATGCTAAAATTAGATACCCCCCCCTTTTTTTTAGTAAGAGGAATTTTAATTTTCCAGGTTTTTTTTTCACCTTTACACCAAAATCTCAAACTGTCTTCCTGCTATTTGAAACATAATAAATCTATGTGGAATTGTAGTGCAACTGTTCTACATTCATGTGAACATGTTCTCTGGTGGTTCATTGTATATAATTATGGGTTTCCATCTTTCTGTTGTAGGGTTCTACAAACAACCTTTAAAGGTTCTCTTTTCAGCTTTGCTGAAAAATCAACTTTGGTCTGACTACCAGGACTGGTGCGAGAAACACCTGTCAAGCTGGTCAAGCTGGTTGATCATCTTTGCCACTGGTAAGCTATTTTTAAGCTTCCTTTTTGTTAGACCAAATTTATCAACAAATATTTAAGATTGTGTTACTGTTGTGTTATTTTCCAGACAATAACATTTACAATACAATAACATGATAATTCATAAACTGTTTTTTCTTTCTTCCAGCACTTAAGAGGTGGTTGAAAAAGTGTTCAGCTAGCGGCTGGTCAGAGTACTCTGGAGGACCCTTAAAGGTTACCAGACATATTAAATAAATAAAATGTCTTTCTGAAACCATTTGCTTACTCCTGCACCAGGCACAATGACATAAGTAAATGTTTCTTAACACTTGAAGAGTTTGTTTGCAAAAACAGATAAATCCAATCATTCTAATTATGAATGTATGAATTATACAACTTTTTCAGAAGATTTATTTTAAAGCTACTGGAAAAAGTTATTTAAAACCTACTGGGAAAAGTTTTTTTAAAGCTAATGGAAAAAGGTTTTTTTTGTAAAGCTACATAAAAACAATTTTTCCTCATAATTAAAACAATTGGACTTATCTGTTTTTGCTTGCTGTTTAATCTTCGGCTTTTCCACTTTCTATGAATCTGTGTTGCACTGCCAATTTATCACGCAAGTGCAAGATATTTCCTCTTGTCACACAGTCTTGGTATGGTTATTGTAAACAGACACAGATCCAAAAAAAAGCATGTAATACAAACAGTTGAATAATTGATACTAAGCAAATGAGCCGGGTTGCTTTCGTCGAGAAACATTTGTATTCAGCCAAAATGAACTGATAATGGAAGATAAAACACATTAAATATTAACTAGTGAATGGGCCCCTTTAAAGAATTTATTTTTTCTAAAGAAATACATTTTGATGGGGATAAAAAAAAGGTCAAGCATGAATGTTAATGATTCATGTTAGACAGCATTTACAAGTTACAAGTAGATAAACCTGCCTTTTTGTTCATCTGTAAACTGATATTCAGTAATCCAGGTCAGGGTTACCGAAGCAATGAGACCCTGAACATGTCAAACTCTGTTTAGTCAGCTATTCAAACAGGATCAAACCAGGGACCCTGGAGGTGTGGGGTGAATGAAAGTATGGAGAGGGTGGAGGTGTGGGGTAGATGGAGGTTTGGAGTGGGTGGAGGTGAGGGGTAGATGGAGATGTGGGGTGCCTTTGTTCATTCTGTTAATGTCCTGGGGCTTATTAGCATAACATGGCCCTAATATGGTCCATCCTAACAAATGTGAATTGTCTAACCATAAAGCTGTGGGTTGTTTGGAATATTACTTTTATATAGTTATATATAGTTTTGACTGATGGTATATTTAGTCCTAGTCTCCTAGTGAACCAGTATCAGATAGGGATAGTGACTTAAAGCACTTTTGTAAGCCACTCTGGATAAAGACGTCTGCCGATTGCCTTAAATATAAAATGTAAATTTGAACCCCACCTCACATGTCCGATCCATATCCGTGTCACTGCTATACTGGAAATGGGGCTTATAAAATAAACCCATTTTCCAGACATATGCCACTAATTTTTAATTTATTCACCATAAAATACTTTCACAAGGGTAAGTTGCAGCAGATAGCAACATAATGGGCTGCCAGCTGACAGGATCCATGACTGTGAGATATAATAAGATAAGATTATTGCAGATTTAATGACCATTTGTGTTTTTCTCCTACGGATTTTCCACAAACCATAAACACTGCAATGTTTACAAGGCATTTACTGATGTCAGCTACACTGTAAGCCTTTTATTAGACTTTTGAGAAAACAAGTAATTATTCTATCTGCCACTTATCCTAACCCGAAAAAGTACGATCTTTTTCATGACAGCATCTTATTTAATAATAGATTACAGCAAGCAATACTGGCTTAAACCTCTGGTTTATACTGTTTTTTTGTTTGTTTGTTTTGTTTAGTTTTGTTTAGGCCAACTACAAAAGCTTTAAAATCACTTCCTGTTTGCATCTGGGTTTTGAGACAAAAATGTTCCTGTATAAGCAGCACATCAAATAGAGGCTCCCATTGTTTAGAAACTATGTTAATGAAAAGCCCGGATAATACGTTTCAAGATTTTTGCAAACAATAAGTTAGCAGTTGAGTCACAACACCCCAACATTTTAGAGCTAAAAAGGTTTATCTTTAACCAGCTTTACTTGGAGCATTTCTCCCAATTGTATTCAAAGGAAAAAAGCGTCATCATTTGCTATATCAGTACAACTGTTATAAAACATGTAAACTTATTATATTGTACATGTAACTATTTCATATCAGAAATTTACCTTTAAAGTATGAAAGGACACCCAATGCATTTATGAAATTCCTTTATTTCATTATTCTGCTCCTACAGAAGCACTCTGTGTGATACATACATAGATTTCCGTGGTGAAATCCAATATATATATATAATCAAAAAGATTTTTGTGTGTTGTATTTCTTTTCTAGTCAAAATTAATTATTTCACTGATCTTTTAAAAGTTCAAGCAATGTTCTCCAGAAAAATCAGTAGAAGCACTGGAAAAACTCCTTTGGTTTAATAAAAATACTCTATGCTTATATAAGGATTCAGCAGTTTTAGCTCTGCAAGGGCAGTTAGGTGCATGTTTCTGTTCTGCCAAAAAATATATTAGTCATTGATTTGGGAATAAATAAAAATGTAACTTATATATATATATATATATATATATATATAATCAGATGTGTTCTGCTTAGCTGGAACCCAGGACTACACAAAGACCCAAAGCATGAAAGGCTGTGGTAGCACGCATGGACAGATGAATAGACGGATGGTCTTATGAGCCATGAAACGTGAGGGCATTACCATATTTTCTAAAGAATGAAGCTTCAATATTAAATATGAGGGAGCTGAGGACAGTCTAAATATTGCAGCACCACTGACTTCAGTAAAATAATCAATATTTTATGGTCAGGGATTTGGTGGATCTCAAGCAAATCCCAGGAACAATGGCTGTGAAGCAGAAATACACCCTGAAAGGAACACCACACACACAAACACACACACGCACACACCTATTCACCTAGGGATAACTTACAGTAATCTATTTATTTATATGTGTACAATTATTAAGATTATTAATAAATTAATTCATTTATTTTACGAGCCACATAATTCTCTTGGGGTCACAAGAAGGCTGGAGCCTATCTCAGCTGACCCTGGGCGACGGTGAGGTACACCCTGAATAACTCACTAATCCATCACAGGGCCAATACACATTCTACCATTAACACTCAGACCTAGGGGCAGTCTGAAACAGCTAATTAGCCTAATGTGCATGTTTTTGGACTGTGGAAAGAAAACAGAGTGCCTGGAGGAAACCCACACAAGTATGGAGAGAACATGCAAACTCCACACAGAAACTGTCTCTCCAAGCCCAGGACTTGAACCCAGGATCTTCTTTTATATTCTTCTTTTAATATTGTTATATATATATAATGATGATAAAAAACAAAAACAAAACCCACACACACACACACACACACACACACACACAAAAATGCAATAAATAACCAGTGGGCTGCTCTCTCTAACAGGAAACTGTTATTAAAAACTGTATCTTTTTTAACCTATGCCATTTTTAAGCATTAATTAATGTGTCACTTCAAATAAATATCAATTCTATTCACACAACCATATATAAAAACATACTCTTCTGAAAATAATTTCTGATGAATTTCTAACAATAACAGTAGTTTTATGTAATACAGTGAAATTTTCACATTTGCTCATTATAATTATCACAGTTTCTATTCTGAGGTCTGCAGGGAGGATTATGCTTTCCTGAAATGCTTAATGCTGAAAAAGTTATTTCCCACACCATAAATATAGGGGATGAAACCTGAATAAATTGTTGTAATGAAGAACTCCAGCTCTGACCAAGCAGGAAATTCATATGGGTTCAATGCTAAGTGAAGAATCAAATACAAAATACAGTACACCTGGAAAAGTGTCATTGCTGCCAGGATGCTGATGGTGCTCCGATGGAACACTTCATTCCTGTGTTGATGATGGTTGGCGGCTACTGCAGCTGAATCTGACTCATGATGTGCATCTACCGCATTTTGCTGAACAATTAAAATCCTGATGATTAAAGCACTAGAACCTGTCACGATGATGAGAGGCAAAGCATGACAGATGATGATTAAAAGGTACCTGTAAATGTTGTTTACAGTGGGACAGTGATCTTTTGAACACTGGAAAATATCTGGCGGGCAGTTTTCTGTAGTTGAATTTTCCACTTGCCAACGGTTCAGGGTTATAAAAGATGCTGGTAGACCTAAAAGCACAGCTAGCAAAACACATCCCACACTGAGACCAATAGCAGCTTCCCTACTATCCATTAAGATAGGGGCGATTCTACTCTTGTGCATCTTCTGATAGCGGTAGATGCTGATAAGCACCGTGGAAAAGATGCTGGCATTCTCTCCACAGATGTTAAGAAGTTTTAGCACCACACAGGACCACATGCTTAGGGTATTCTTAGAATGGATAATGGTGTCATAGATATCCACAAGCATAATCTCCATGAAGTTTATGAGAGCCAGTCCAAACAGGAGCACTTCGAATGTCTTCACTCGGGTCATGACGAGGATTGATATGATCAAGAACCCATTTCCTAATATACCAATGGCAGAAATAATGATCCTCAGTAAAAACAAGATAAAAAGACTCTCCTCCATCAGTACACACTGCTAGATGTCTGAGCTAACAAATCCCTGTCAGTCTGTAGTCTCTAACTACAGAAGGATGCTGAACAATTAGTTCTTTTGCCTTCTCTACTTATATTTTCTGCCTCAGTGAACCAGAGAGCTTGATATCAGGAGACTAACAGAACCTTACTGGCTGCTCACTGGCTAATTGGGACTTGAGGAGAATCTGAAGGACCTATAGAGGACTGGGAGTCCTATAATTGATGCCTTAGAGCTTTGTCATCTTAACGTCAGATGTCTTGATGTCTTTGTTTTTCCATGAGGCTTACTGGTCTAAAGTCAACACTGAAGATAATATGTATCTCTGTGCCTATGGCACTGAGACCCCAGTCATGAAGTTACACCAAAGTTTATCATACAACAAAGAGATAACATTAACGCTGTGTGTTTTCATTCAACTCCAGCTAGATGCAACATTTGAGGTCAGCACAGTTGTGTAGTAGTTGCCTCACAGCAAGAAGGCATCTCTGCTTGGAGCTTGCACTGCCTGTGCTTGCACTGGTTTTCTCTGGTTACTCTGGTTTCCTCCAACAGTCCAAAGATATGCATATTAGGCTGATTGGTTGTTCCAAATTGCCACTTGGTGTGAGTGTGAATAGTTGTGTGTGTTTTAGCCCTGTGGTAGACTGGTTGTACCCCACCTTTGCACAGAGTCGGCTGAGATAGGCTCCAGCCTCCCCACAACCCTACAACCCTAGTAGAATAAAGTGTTTCAACAAATGAATAAATTGATGCAACATTCTGGCATTAGCTAAGTAGTGATGTGGTACAGTATAAATACAGATTGTTTACTTGAAAGCAGATGTTTTTAAAAGGGTAGGAAATGTCACTGCTTCAACAACAGGTTACACGACACCAAAATTTAAGTGTTTACACTTTTATAGAAATCGTTCTCCTTGGCATATTGTCCTATCAGTATAAAATCAATATTGTCATCCTAGGAAAAAGATTTTGGGATATTTTATTGTTTTTCATCATTCATGTGTAGTCAATAATTACAGGATGTGTGTAAGAAAGTATCATCGTTAGGAGCCTTTCATGAAGTCAGACCCAAGCACAGACTAAAATGCAACTCTATCTTGAAAGTACACTCTGCAGATTTCCTGATCAGAGTGACTGAAAATACGACGAAAACTTGAGCAGGCTGACAAAGTGCAGACCCTGCACACGTTGGCTGACATGTCTAGGTGACACTACACTTCCTAACTGCCAAAAGTACAGAAATTTAATTCAGCAACTTTCAGTTTCTTCATCCTCATTTCTACACTCTCACCAACACTGATAAACTACTTCTGCTGTTAAAAGTGCAGAAGGAGAGCATTGCTCTGTCCGCGCACCCCTGATCCAATATCTGGTGGAATATCTTTCCAAAAAGGTGTAAGCTGTTGTATCAAGGGATGTTCTACAAGCACATCTGTTTGTTGTATTCAAATGTCCACAAACATTTTGGTCATATAGTGTACGAAATTCATAATATACAAAGGCTGTGAAAACTTCCAGGGAACTCTAAGTGACACTTTATACCCCTTAAGGCTAAAAGATGACTGTGTACATACTAATATTAATTCAAATACCTGTCAGATGGTAGAGAGGAGTCATAATACATATTTTTGTCTTTCCTGACCGCCACCATGTAAGATTAGGCAATCTTTGTGCAATAAATTCTTGCTGTGTCTTGGCCTTTATGCCACCGTGCTGCCCATATTTGTGTTTATTTTTGTGTAGTGGTTAACATGTCCACCTCACAGCAAGAAGGTCCTGGGTTGGAGCCCTGTGTTTGGCATTTCCATGTGGAGTTTGTATGTTCTCCCTGGGCTTTGTGGGTTTCTTCTGGGTGCTGGATGTGAAAGTGAGTTTGCATGGTCATGTAACTGTGGCAACATAGGCTTATGCTGGTCCCAAGTCTGGGTAAATGGGACGGTAAGGGTAAGGTCTGATGACCAAAAAACAACCAAACAAACAAACAAAAAAACCCCCAAACAACTTGCCAAGATAATAGAGATGCCAAAAGTTGGATTTGACTTGATTTGTGTAATGGAGATTGTTCTCAAGTCACTTACATACGTATTAACTTATTTCAGCCCTAGTCATGTCACATTTTAAATGTAACTATTTATTAAATACTACAATTAGCTTATACAGATCAGCCATAACATTAAAAGCATTATTACCAGTAACAAGTGAATAACATTGATTATATTATCACAGTGGAATCTGCTAAGGACTGGGATGTACTAGATAGAAAGTAAACAGTCTGTTCTCATAGTGGATGCATTGGAAGTAGAAAAAATGAGCAAACATAAGGATCTGATTGATTTTTAAATATGGCTAAACAACTGGATCTGTTCATTTCTAAAATGGCAGGTCTTATGGAGTGTTCCAGGTATGCAGTGGTAAGTACCTACAAAAGGTGGTCCAAGGAAGGATGAAGGAAGGCAAGAGTGTCATGGGTACCCAAGACTTATTGATGTGTGTGAGGAGTGAAGGCTACGTCTGGTCTGATCCCACAGAAGAGATACTGCAGTACATATTGCTGGAACTTAATGCTGGCTATGACAGAAAGGTGTCAGAACACAGTGCAGCTTTGAGTGTATGAGAAAGCCCAACCACAGACCAGTCAGGTGATGATAATATTGTTGTAAATATGGCTGATTGGTGTATAAGGACAGTAGTTTTACAAGAAATTGTCATCATAGCTTGGTGAGACACATTCAGAGAGGAACTTCTAACCCTATTAAAAGGATTAAAGCCTATGCGTTTTTCTTTAACAGCTCATATATAATAATGTTAATAATAATAATAATAATAATAATAATAATAATAATGATGTTATTAAAGATAATACTAATAATGATGATGATAATGATCATAATAATAATTATAATAATAATAATGATGTTATTAAAGATAATAATAATGTTGATGATGATGATAATGATCATAATAATGATAATAATAATAATAATGATGATGATGATGATAAAGATAATAATAACGATGATGATGATGATAAAAATAATAATAATAATGATGATGATAATAATAATAATAATAATGATGATGATGACAAAGATAATAATTATAATAATGATGATGATGATGATGATAAAGATAATAATAATAATAATGATGATGATAATGATCATAATAATATTAATAATAATAATAATGATGATAATGATCATAATAATAATAATGATGATGATGATGATGATAAAGATCATAATAATAATAATAATAATGATGATGATGATAATGATCATAATAATATTATAATTATTAATAATAATAATAATGATGATGATAATGATCATAATAATAATAATGATGATGATGATGATGATCATAATAATGTTAATAATAATAATAATGATGATAATGATCATAATAATAATAATAATAATAATAATAATGATGATGATAATGATCATAATAATAATAATGATGATGATGATGATCATGATCATAATATTATTAATAATGATGATGATGATAAAGATAATAATAATAACAATAATAATAATAATAATGATGATAATGATCATAATAATATTAATAATAATAATAATGATGATGATGATGATAAAGATAATAATAATAATAATAATAATGATGATGATGATAATGATCATATAATAATAATAATAATAATAACAATAATAATAATGTGGACCAGTACATAAAGCTAAAATATAATACGATTAAAAAAAAGGAACAATGAAGAACAATGTGGGTTCTTATGTTACAAAAGCTATGATTGAAATCCTTTACAGGTAATAACAGTCCCTTTGACTTGAGGAGCCTGCGCGGTCTGGAGAGCCGCCATGGTGTGCTGACGTCACGCCCGTTAGCAGTGCATGCACATGTGCACGAGCGTTAGTTTTGATACCCGGTACAGTTCGGTACTGAGAGATATAAAAGCCAAAAACATGGCGAATTAACTCGAGGAGCACTTTCAACGTGTATGCAGTGTTAATAAAAGGAAAGCATGTTGTAGCTCAGGGTTATGAAAGTGTCCTTGTGTAAAGCTCAGGTCCCGCTTCGAGTCGGACTTCTGTCGGGATCATGTGCCAATGGCGGCTCAGTTCTAGCGCATGCGCACTGGGTGTCTCCCGAGCCCGTGTGCTTTAGTTTGCACTTAAGCCACCATTGGTGAGTTTGGGATCTTCGTCGAAGTTGACTAGCTTTTCGCAACTTACAAGGTAACACAATGCTTTCTTTGTTTCCTTTATCAGCCAAAGTATAAATACTGCAACCCAAGTAAATTGTAATTATACATTTATTAGCAGAAAGCTGTGCGCTTATGTTTGTTTGTGCGAAGGGCAGAAAGCTAGCAGCGCTGTTAGCATGAGTTAGCTGTTTATGTATTTAGCTAGGTAACTAACTCATTCATTCATTTTCTGAACTGCTTAATCCTAATAAGGGTCGCGGGGAGGCTGGCGCCCATCTCAGCCACCTCTGGGCGAGGGCGGGGTACACCCTGGACAGCTCGCAGGGCCATCAGTCACACAACCACTCACACAACCACTCACACCTAGGGGTGGTTTGGAACAGCCAATTAGCCTACAGTGCATGTTTTTGGACTGTGGGAGGAAACCGGAGTACCCGGAGGAAACCCACGCAAGCACAGGGAGAACATGCAAACTCCACACAGAAACGCCCGAGCTGGGAATCGAACCCAGGACCTTCTTGCTGTGCTAACCACTGCGCCACCGTGCCGCCCAGGTAACTAACTCACTAGCTAAAATAATTGCTAACCTGTGTGCACGGTGCTAATGTTTCTAACCAATATGGGTTTGAAATGGTTATATAGAACAAATAATAACAACAGAGCCGTTATACACACTGAGTTTACGTTCAGTCAACATTTGATTCTAACGCAAGGATCGTCAGGTGATGTTTTTACCGGAAGTGTCTGCGCGCGCGCGTGTGTTCATGCTGGGTCTATAAACAGTGTTTAGCGAGTTAGCTAGCAGTGGTTTCCATCTAGGTTTTGTATGTTTTGCTTAACACTCTATTATAAAAATGTATGCAGATAAGAAATACCTGAAAGGCTGTTCTGTTTGTTAAAATTTTCTGAAACACTTCACCACTGTACAGAGCTTAAATTAAAATCTTCATATCATGTCTTTTATAGAGTCTGAGGGGTCGGGGTGTAGCGCTTACAGTAGTTTGGTGGGTTCATGATTGAGAGGTCATGGGTTCGAATCCCCGTCAGCTAAGATCCCTGGGCATGGTCTCAACCACAAGTGGGCCTCCAGCAGTATAAATGAGTACCAGTAAACACACTGGGAAGGTAACCTGCGATGGAGTCGTGTCCCATCCAGGAGGAGTTGAACTGCTAGTCACTTTACGCTACAGAAACCAGGATGGGCTCGGGGCTAAGAGCCCAACAGACTTTACTCATCACTCACTCTCTCATTCAATTGGCAAATTAATTACTCCTACTAGGGTTGCAGGGAGGTTGGAGCCTATCCCAGCCGATACATTGGGCAAAGGCGGGGTACACCTTGAACACAACCAACACACATAACTATTCGCACTTAGTCACACCTTGGAACAGCCAATTAGCCTAATGTGTATGTGTTTGGACTATGGGAGGAAACCGGAATACCAGGAGGAAACCCACACAAGCACAGGGGGAACATGCACATTCCACACAGGAATGTCTGAGCTCGGGAATCGATCCCAGGACCCTCTTGCAGTAAGGCAGACATGCTAGCCACAGCGCCACCATGCTGCCCACGTTACACACTGTTTTGCTAAAATCTTTCCATGTGTTGGCCTGAGACAGCCTTCAGATTTTTTTGCTTGTTTCTATATGAAAATGTTTACAAAATTAGAAAATCTGGATGGCCATCAATTAAGAAGTGGCAGTAGATTACATGACATGCATATTTATTTTGTGAGCATTTGGCCTAATTGACAAGCATCTAAAAAACACATGGATCAAATTACATAAAATTACAAGGGGCAGCCTTTGCCTAATGGTTAGAGAAGCGGGTTTGGGACTGAACATTTGCGGGTTCAGTTCCTGAACCAGCAGGAAAACCCCTTCCTCCACCTTCACGGTTGAAGTGACCTTGAGCAAGGCACCTTCCCGGGCGCTCTAAAGTGGTGTGTGTGCTCACTTTGGATGGGTTAAATGCATTATCCCTTACGGAATCAATGTAGTGCCCACACAGGCAAAAAGAAAACACAAGAGGATCACCAGTGTCCATATGCATTGCGATGCTGACTGGATGTTTTGCATTGCAATGCTGAATTTTGATGCGAGCTGAGGTCTGGGAATGTACACTAAGACAGTTTATTTTTGAAAACTTTCAAGGTTTTTTTTTTTTGTTATGGAAGCAACATCCAAACAACAAAATAATTACCCCTTTAAGTGTTGGTATTAAAATGCTTCACATGCTTAGTGTTCTTCATACATTTTTATGGAAGTAGTATGGATAATTTGTCCATCTTATTTGAATGTTTGGAAAAGAAGTGATACAGTAAAGAGAAGTAAAAAATTTTTGTAAAAAAAAAAAAAAAACAATTGGGGGCCTTAAGGGTAAAATTATTTTTGTATTTTTGGCAATGCTAATATATTTTTAAATCATTGACAGGATCAATAATTATGCACACACAAAAACATCCAGGCAGCATTGTGGTGGAGTGGTTATGTCCTGGGTTCAAGTCCCGGACTCTGGCGTTACAGTGTGGCGTGTGCATGTTCTCCTTTTGCTTGCGTGGGTTTCATCTGGGTACTTTGTTTTTCTCTGACAGTCCGAAGATATGCACATTAAGCTGATTGGCTGTTCCAGATTTTCCCTAGGTGTGATTGATTGTGTGTGTGTTGACTCTGCAATTGTCTGGCGAGCTGTTCAGGGTGTACCCAATCTTCGCCCAGTGTCAGGTTAGATAGGCTTCAGCTGCCTTGCAGCCCTAGTAGGATTAATGAGGTTGACAAATAAGTGATGAGTGAGTGAGAAAAGAAACACAGCCCACAAAGATCTTATGGAGAGCTTCACTTTTAGGCAGTGCTTAAATCTATATATTAGGCCTACCTGTATTAGTCCAGGATATTTTTCTGGTGTGGCCTCCACTGGTGGTTCATTTCGGACCTCAGGACTGACATTGCCTGGATCTGTTTATCAGCTGGGCTGTTCTCAACACAGCAGGATCACTCCAGACAAATTCTTTTATAGCAAATCATGGGCTACATTTCAGCAATTATGAACTTGTATATTATGTGACAGCAGCCTACCTGTTTTGACAAAGACCCTGTAATAGATGACGGGTATTGTTTTTGGACGTTGTTTGAGATCCACCTGTTTTGTCATTGTTCATAATCTTTACTACTCTCATGCTTGTTTTTTTTTTGTGTGTTTCTGTTCAGTAGGATGCTCCAGGGAAACAGAATCAGGCTACTTCTTACAGGATTGAATGTGGTCTGATATTGGTAACACCATGGAGGGTGATGGAACAGAACAAACATTGGAAAAGTAGAGATCGAAAGAAAAGACTCATCTAGTCTCCTCTCTACACTTCATGTCTATGTTTCTAAAGCCAGGCAAAATTGATGAGTGTGGCAAGAAACAGACAAGTAAGCAAGTTACAATGGCACCTGTTACACTTACTGAAAGCTCTAAACTGGAAAGTCACACAAGAAGTGATATTACAGTTACTCTGGAGAATGAATCGGTTTGGAACCGGTTTCACAGCTTAGGCACAGAAATGATCCTCACAAAGCAGGGCCGGCGCATGTTCCCCTGCTGTCGCTTTAGACTGAGTGGATTGGATCAGCACAGGAAGTACTTCCTGGTTATGGACTTCATGCCTTTAAATGATTTTACCCACAAATGGAATGGGAAGACCTGGGAGCGTGTCGCAGTGGATGAGCCGCATATGCAGGGACAGATATGTATTCATCCAGAGTCCCCCGCCCTGGGCCAACAGTGGATGGATAGCCCTGTGTCTTTTTACAAAGTAAAGCTAAGCAGTGAATCCGTGGATCAAGATGGCTGTGTGCTTTTGCGCCCAATGCACCGCTACCTACCACGACTGCATGTTGTACCTGTGGATCCAGAGTCCGAGGGGACTATAGCACTCGATAGTCCAAATGTTAAGAAATTCAGCTTCCCCCAAACAGAGTTTTATGCGGTCACTAGCTACCAGAACCCCCAGATAACTCGGCTTAAAATTGACTGTAACCCTTTTGCAATGGCCTTCAGAGAAGACAGCAAGAGCTTTAATCTTCTACAAAACAGACTCGGGCTCAGCTCTTCTACTGGTAAACCATTTCAATCTCCTCTTCAGAGTTTGGCTTGGAACTTAAGTGGAAAGCATCAAGAGGGTACCAAGGAAAGTACAGCTTCAACCTGTTTTCTGAACAACAGGTAGCTAAATTATTTATTTATTTATTTTTGATTGGATGGTTGAGAAATATTTTTGCACATTTTTAATTTGGAACTTTATTTTGAAATTATATATGAAGTATAATTAATTATTCTGTACAAATATGACTGTGTATTAACAATTGCCTTTGACATTTAAATATTTTTGTCCTTTCAGGGTGCGTGGTGTCTCTACAAGATCAGCATCTCTTAAAAAGGGAGAGGGAATCTTAACCACAATGAGAAATAATATGGCTTTGTGCCAAGAGAATACTGATTACACTGAGAATGCTGGAGAAAATGAAGCTGTTGCGAATCAGAATCCATCAGAAACTGTGTGGGATGAGCATCTAGGATCTTTGGATTTTGAACCAAGTGAAAGGATGGCTTTAGTAGAACCCTTGTCAAGCTCTGAGGAACCAGTTCCTCTCATAAGCAGCACTGAAAATCCAAAATCTTGTGAGGATGCTGATAATTCTTCAGTAAGATGGCCAAACAGTGAATCACCTATACAATCATCAATGGCTCCTCAGAGTCCTCAGATTGAGGGGGAAATAAAGTCTTGTGAGGTTTCCATGCCCAGACCTGCTTTCCCTAATAGTCAAGTTCACAAGTATAAACCAGGCCAACTGATTAGATGTAATCGGAGGAGCAAGAAAGCTAAAGTTAAGCGGTGGAGTCATGTGAAGCATCAAAAGCCCCCTCCTGCAGTTGTATCTCCTAATGTTCCTTTGCACCCAGATCTTGAAGATGTAGAGGGAATGTTGTTTGTATCTTTTGTTGCAAAGGTATGATTTTAGATTTTTTTTCTCTGATATTTTAATGAATCTGTATTGTGGCTTGCTTTAAGCAATTTGAAAATAGATGTCAACTGGAGACAAATTAAATTTTCCAGCTGACAAATCTTATACTATATATATATAAGTATATATTTAGTATATATACTTAAAATGCACTTAAAAAAGCAAAAATTAGAATGAAATGACGTGATAGTAAGTTTTTTTTTGTTTTTTTTTTCTTTTAAATTTTAAGGATCATTATTGAATTTTTCACAAATGAAATTTTACTGTTGGCTGTTTCTGTCAATTTGCTGGTTTGTTTGGATTTAAATCAATAAGGCACACAGCCAGCAAAGCTGAAATGGTCTTTTTTTTTTTTAAACATTTGAATAAAGTAAATAAAATGCTTCATTTCTATCAGTCCAGTGGATATGGATATAATACAACTGTTATTGTGTTCCATCTAATCATGTGTGGCTCATAGCCGAGTGACCACTCAGCGCTACGCACCACGGCAGTTCTCACTTCGTGTGACTTGATTTGGTGGAATAACTGTTAAACGTTTTCACTGTAATATCTTGAGGTGATCTTGTTTTTTTTCTTCTTTATTTGTTATTCCAAAGGAAGCTTTAAATGTTTGTGATGAAAATGTAAAGGAAAGTGATCATCTGCCCCCACCGTCTCCACCACTTAAACAGTCAGATGTTCATGAAGCTGATGGTATGAAAACATGCACAGACCTTTTGAGTCTCCTCAGACTTTTCTTCATAAGAAGGCTTGAAATCACAACGCATTTAAAACACAAAGCATTTTAATATTTTCTTCTGTGTTATAATAGTTGTGAGTCTTTCTGTGGAGGAACAAATTGCCAGATTGGAGAAAATTTTACTTTTTTATATAAAACAGCAAAAGCACCGGCAGGTGATTCACCCATGCCTTCAAGACGGTGTGTGGAAAAAGTCTATGTAACATTATAAATTGAGATTTGAGGCAATGTGCAAAGAAGTGAAGATTTATTATATGTTTACAGTTGGTATAAAGTTGAGCTTTCTGGATCCAACATTACCTATAGACTTACAGTACCTTGGTGTACACTTGCCCCTTCCCCCACCTGTTCAAGTGGGAAAGGATGAAGGGAATATTGTGAGCCCATCATCTTCTCCTGGTGAGTAAAATATTTATTTGCATTGCAAAATTGTTAGTTTGTGATCTTGCAGGATAAGCAGCTTTTAAAGAGGATGAAACTTTTATTTTGTAGATATCCATTACTATTTTTATTGTAGTTATCCATTAGGGGGCATCCATAGTGTGGCTTTGGGGTCGAAAGGTGATTCCTGAACCTCTAGGAAAAATGTGTGGTGGTGGGGGAGTGAGCTGCACCTTCCCTTCCACATTCATGGCTAAAGTGCCCTTGAGCAAGGCACCTAACTCCCAAATGCTCTCCGGGCACCCCCAATGTGTGTGAGAGGCTATAATTTCCCTTGTAGGATGAATACAGTATAGCAAAATAAAAAACTCACTATTTTAATTAATGAAATGGATGAATTTGTTCACCATTTTAACAGCAAACACATTGTAGGCTTATCTATCTAGACTAGAGGTGAGCAGAGTGGGAGCTATAGAAATGGGTTCGGTCCGTCCATCCGTGTGTATGAATTGTTAATGCAATTACTTTGGAAGAAAATGACATAGGATCACCAAATTTGGTATATGGGTCTCCGTCAGATGCGAATTAGGTGGGATTGTATATGGGTCACCTTGACCTTGTTTGGTGAAATATGGTTTCAGTAACCAAGCATTCGTATTTGAATAATACAAATTTGAATAAAATTATTATTAATAAAAGTTTAGCACATCAAGTTCCGGTGACACAGTGGCTCAGTGGTTAGTGCTGTTTCCTCACAGAGAGGAGGTTCTGAGTTCACATCTTACCCAAATGTGTAGTTTTCCCCAAGCTTGCATGGGTTTCCTCCAGGTACTCCAGTTTCCTCCCTCAGTCAATGGTGTCCAATGTTGGGTCTCTAATACTCCCTATTATGTAAAAACTGTTCTAATTACCTGTTTGCACAGACACAGTGAAAAGTTACTTATTCTTGTTAAGATAAAGCTGGATTTTTTGTGTCACGGACTGGGAAGACTAACGATCCCACAAAGATCAAAGGCTGGAGAGAGAAATTTAAGACCAATGTGGTACCGAGTGCCCCTGATGGTAAGCACTTGCTATATGAGCAATTATTTTAATAACTATATGCCTCTATTCATTTGATTTTAAACCTTTTGGTTCTGAATAGGCTTGAAAAACAGTTCAGCATTCTGTAGTGAAATGCTGGATGCATATCTTGAAAACGAAGCCCAGCAGATCAGCGATCGTGTTGCTGTGTTTTCCAAATGCTCTGCATCACCAATATCATACCAACTACCTTCAAAGAGCAGCAGTTATGTGGTCACCCTGGATAGCCTACTTAAGAATCGATCTGTTTCATCAAACGGCAAGCAGACCCAAAAAATTCTGCCCAAATCTCCACTTAGAGGTTCTCTGAGCCCTGTTGTGCCTTTGTCTTCATCGGGATTTCAACATGGGTTACAGAGAAACCGAGAAATGGGAAAAGAATCAGCCCATTCATTTCAAGAACCTCAAAAAGCAGTTTCTGCAGTTCGAACCAGCAGCTCCATGAGCATTGTTTCTGGACCTGGAATAAAGAAAAATCATGGCAAATTTCAGTTAAGATTGAACTCCAGTAAAAGGATAGCAGGCCGCGTCAGTCGTATTCAGAATACCACGATGTCTGCAAAAGTCAAAAACCTGATGATGCTGCTGGACAAGGAGGAAGAGGCAGTGTCTCAAGGTAAAGGACGTACATACATCACTGCAAAGAGAGCAAAGTTTGCTCTTTCTTCCCTGCTTGATTTCACGGTAAGTTATACTTGCTAACCATAAGTGGCTGTAATAGTTATTAAAACTTTACATCACCAGTACAAGTGCTGTCATTCTTCATCTCTTCAGAAACAGAGTAAAAGGCCCAAGTTCCACATACAGTATAAAGATGAGAATGCATGTCCTGAGGAGTTCTGTCGTCTGGGTTGCATTTGTGACAGCTTGGAGAAGGAATTCCGAGGGGCTACACACTGTCGGAGAGTTGAGTGCATGTTTGACTGCACCTGTTTCAAGCACAAAGTTCTCCTGCTCCACCCTCCAAACGAGACAGCAAATGTTCAGCGGGGTCGAAAGAGATCCGCACTGGCTTTTTGTAAGTTCTCTTGCGTTCTCCGGAATCGCATGACCCTTTAGCAAAGTCCTATTTGGGACCAGTGCAAGTAGTTTCTGATGATTATTTAGTCAGGGTTAATATGTTAATTCAAGCTGGATATAGCATGAGTATAGCATCTGTGTATGTATGAGATTATAGAACAACCCAAGCTATAAAATTTTGTTTCACCACTTATTATACTTATATAACACATTACTTCCAGTAACTTAATACCTGAAGGTAACATCCAACTTTTACCCAGAATTGTAATCCACCACCAACCAGTCAAAATGACTAACATGAATTACTCTATTCCCAAAAGCTATTGCAGAGCCTGAGAGGAAACCCAGACCGCCAGCTGCACCCAGTGTCACCACTCTTTGGAAAAGGACTGGAGGAGAATATGACCCGGAGCCGTTATTTGTTCCACTATCTTTCATTTCTTTTAAACCTGTCTCTTGTACCAGTCTTACCCATTTCACAAGTCAGGTCAGCATTAAATCTGATTAATGATTGTTGTTTTATTTGTGCTGTAATGAAAAGTAAAACTGTTGTATGTATATTAAGATGATGATCCTTAAAGGACTGTACCATCTTAGTTTCTCAGATTTAAATGAGGACACCCTGCCTGGCCAAACAAGAAAAAATAAAGTTGTGCACTGAAATAATTTGTTGGACCACCTTTAGCCATGATTACAGCGCATGATCACCATGGCATTGCTGGGTTCATTTTTTTTCATTGGCTTCATTGTTCATTTCTTTTGTTTACTTTTTTTTTTTTTATTATTTTTTTTATTTATTTTTATTTTAACAAGCTGAATTGATGAGAGGAAACCACTCCATAAAGTTTTCTCCAGGGTTAAGGTCAGTATTCTTTGGTACCAGATCATGTGTGAAAATCATTCCTCCTGCTCCCTGAACCACTCTTTTACTACTTCATCCCCAATTTTATCTATGCCATCAGGGAAGAAAAAAAAAAACCATTGATGGCATAACGTGGTCATTTAGTACATTTAGGTCATCAGCTACGTAATGTTGCTGAGCCTTGACCTGACCAATCCTGCCATAGTGACCACTTGCTGTAACCAAGACTGAAGGTGCTCCAAGAAAGTAATAACATGTGAAGTCTTTTTGTTTTGTCCAGACAGTGTGTTTTTCAGCGTGATGATAATTTAGTTTGAACTTCGACCTGCCTGTTGTAATTTTAGGTGCAGGAGGAAGAGAAGGACCCTGTTTATCTGTATTTTGAGAGCAGGATGACCTGTGCTCGTGTAAGAGAGTACAACAGTCATCCACCACCTGAGATTCACATTCTCCCTACCAAGAAAGACAGGACAGAACCTGAACAGCGTGTAAGTATTATAACCTCTATGGAGTGTGATCAATAGGTGTTGCCTCTTGTGTGAGCTATGCAGAAGGTACACAAGTGCGCGCTCAGTCCTAATAAGTTGTTATCTTTCGTGTGAGCTATATATTGTTCATTTTATTATTACTAGACATTTGAGAGCTTACGGAAATTGTACTAAAGTAAAGTAATATTATGATAGTCATTACATTTACATGGACAGGAACTTTCCGATAGGTCTAACACCAGGATTTAATTAGGTCATTAGAAGTTCAACTCTGTCTTCAGGTTAGACAGAGCATGCGTCTGTCCGAAGACTCGGAAGAGGTACATTTTTAAATTCGAATTTCTCCACTAATGACATACAAATGTCATAAGAGTTGTAGTATTAGCGTAAACATGTCATTCAGGTAACACAACCTAACTTTAGGCCCTATTATACAACATGGATCTGACATTATATATGCAAGTTGGTGCCATGCGAAAGGTCAGTGAACGCATGTGTTCACTCCACCAGATATTTATTTTTTTAATTTAATGTTTTCTTCCTTTCTTTGATGTTTTTACAGTAACTCCAAGTGACTGCTTTTTTTCTTTCTTTCTAGAATGAAATGGCTGAAACAGGTGAACCACATCCCTCTCCAAAAATATCAGGTTGACATGTAATCTTAAACATTCTTCATAACATTGTGCCCTTGTAAAAAAATAAAATAAATAATAGCCAGGTAGTAGTTACCCATTGACAATTTTGATCTGTTTTATTTTTATTTGCTAATCTGTTTACATTTTATTTAAAAAAAAAGCCTCTACCAGTGCTAAATGTATTTGCTACAAAATGGTATGTTAGATACAGAAATGTACACTCATTAACTCATATAACAACTTTATTAGAAACACCATGCAAGTACTGAGGAGTAACATGCATAGTATATCTTGCTAAATGAATAGATTTTAATGAGTTTTAGTGATAACTCTTTAGCTTAACCCTGAGTTTACACTGGGGCCGCGATGTCCATAGTCTCCATGATTCAAAAAATAATAAGTGTGGAGCGCCACGATTTCTGACCACTCTTGGAGCATGATTTAGGTATAAAAAGGAGGCAGGGTGTATGCAAGAGATGAAACTTGAAGAAATTGATTCCAAGTTCATTAAGATCCCCTACGATGGTGCATCAATGTCTTTTGCACTCTTTAAAGTTATGTTAAGCTCTACCATGCTTTACTGTGATTCCCATGTTCTATCATGATTGGCTTCAAATCATAATAATCGCGGCAAAATTTTTGACAGTCAACAGACCCCCCACGCTCATCAAGAATCTCTCAAATCGTGGAGATCGTGGCCCCAGTGTAAACACAGGTTAAATGAAAATGGATTAAAATGAGCTTTAGTGAAAAGTCTTTAGTTCAAACTATCTGTCACAGGGTGAATGGTTAGTAAAATATTAAGGATTATGTGATATCAGTGAAACCCAGCAAGATTATATTATCTCTGTAATATTCTTCTTTTTATTGTTCTGAGTTTATTATGAAAACAAAAACATTATAACTGTTGTCTTGGCTTTTTAGTAAGTAAATTATTTTTATCATTATATTTCACACCTTGCAAAGCTTTTAGATTTAGATCATGATTATTTCAGTAGTGGTGTACTCACTTATTCTCAGTTTGTTTTTTCCCTTTTCATGTAAAAAAATTCTAAAGGTATAATTTTTTTTTTTTTTTTTTTACTTAGATAATATATTACACTGAGAACTATATGCATTACTGAAACTATAGTGAACAGAAAAATGATCTGACAGGCATTCAAATGATCCTGAATTATGTAATTTAATTTAGATTTTTAGATCAACTGTTAGACTTGGTGATATGTTCTTAATCTTAATTTCAGTACATTTTGTCTTTGACAGATGAGCCCAAGCCCACTAAACTGGTGGAAATCCTGTCTGAGTGTAACTGGGAGCCTCATCGGAGTTTGCTGCTAAGCACATTGTTCGAGCGCATGAACAGAAACCTTCTCTCTGAGCCTTTCTGCTTGCACATGTACAAAATTCAGCTTGTTTCGACTACCATCAAAGAAGTAGCCACATCCACTGTAATTACTTACAAGGTGTGTATCTCCCGGGCGAATGAGAAGGACATGACAGACAGCTTGACAGCTCAAGTGAAGAAGACAGTGAGAGACCAGTGTTTAAAAGGTTCTAAGACCAAGGCTTCCAAAACCAGAGGAGCACGAGCTCAAAAAGGTAATGGTGTGTCTGATAATACGAACACTTATTTATTATTAATATAAATTTTTTGTCAACATTTGAGAGTTTATTTTGTGCGATGACTTAACATAGAAATTTTGCACTTGTTAATTCCTGTAAATGATGTTACCTTTTGCACAGCAACAGCTGACGCTGCTTCTGGGCAAATAAGTAGCACCTTGGTGATGGATCAACCAAAAAAGCCACCCTGTAAGAATCTATTAATGGGTTTGCCATTCAACCATGCTGATGTTGGTGTTCTCAAGGCAGAGAGAAAGAAACCAGGAAACCCCAATCACAATCCAATTACGGTATATTGTCTTAACAACATTGAGACACTTGAAAACAATTTTGCCTTTTTCTGATTATATTATGCCTGAATAATGTCCTGTATACATGAATTGCAGGTAAATGGCAAAACATACGCTAAAGCAAAACTCCACCTGCTGGGACAAGTGGGAGCATTAAATCCAGTGACTCGCTTTGAAGCTTTTGTCACTGGAAGGCTGATGCCTGTACGCCTAAATCAACATAAAAATCAAACTGAGGGTAAAATCTCTCAGGCTTGTCGTCCCAAAGCTCCTCTTGAGCCAAGCTCTGTAACTGAAGTGGCAACTGATTCAAATCATGATGGAGCCAGACCTGTTTTATTCACCATGCCTGAACCAAGCACTACTATCAAAAACAGAAAAGTGAACACTTCTGCCTCAAATGCCCCTTCAAAACTTGTGGGTAGGTAATTAATTTTTTTTTGTGGATAATAATTTCATCCTGTGGTGTATCTCTTCACTTTCAACAGTCATGCAGAGTATATTTGACACCATAAAAAGTTAAATTAACAACTTTTTTCCAGTCTTAACTTTTTCCCATCCTAGTCAGAAATATAGGATGCCTTTCATGTATATGAATATTTAACTTAGTTCTTGAAAACCTTTTCTTAGGGCATAAAGTGACACCAAATACTATGTACAGTGCTTAATAATCCACCCGCCATAAGTGAAAGAAACATCACAGCAAAGTGGGTATTAATTTGGAAATTATTAACTTTGAATTATTGGTACCATTTGGTACCATTTTAAAATGATACCAAATTTTTGTTTGTTGCAAGTTTTGGAGTAACTAACCAAAACCTGACAGGAATTTTTAGCCTTTTAAGCTTGTAACTTTGGAGAAAATCACATTTAAAGTTCAAACTTAAAGTTTGCATGAGGAAATTAGAGTACCCAGGGGAAACCCACAAAAGAATTGGGAGAACATGCAAACTCCACACAGATATGCCGTAACTGAGCTCAGGATTTGAACCCAGGACCTTTTGTTGTTAAGCGGATGTGCGTAGCACTACACTACCGCACTACCCTAATTGAACAAATTACTTGAATATAGAACACAAAAGAAAACCCTTTATTCTATTTTTTTTTTTTTTTGTATTTAGTTTGGCCTCCTTTGGACTTAACAATAGCGAGCACTCTTGATGCCATTGTTTTACATATTCCACAGTTTCTGTTGCACTGTGTTCCAAATATTTGTAGCTGTTCCTTAAGACTGTAATCTTGGCCAGTCCATCTCTTCCACTGTTCCAGATGTTCAACTAAACATCGCACAGTTTATATGAATGAATGGGGTTGTTTTCTTCTTGATCTACATCAGGGGTGTCAGACTCATTTTTACTGATGGCCACCCAAAATCAATTTACATTTTTCTCAGTTGTGACAGGTAGTCTAATAAACTAAGCACTGTATGTTTACTTGACCTTTGTAGAATATCTGCTAACCTTTTGGATTTAATTTGATTAATACTTATTTGGTTTTAATATATACGTCTGCTTTGATGTATGGACCAATCCAGTTATGTAATTGACTTGTGGATGATCAATGTTCTCATCTGTAAAACCTTTCCTATGCAAAATATAAACTGTGTGTGTTACTTTTAAGACAGTAGTATTCACTATTAACTATTCACATTTTTCATAAAGCACATTTCTTTAGCCTTGAACATGCAGCATCTTTGAAGTAAGTTATTTCTGTTATTCCTCTAGGTCCTGACACAGGCCTTATTATGCCTGATGGCTCCAAACTTGTTCTTTTGCCAGTAACACTTCCCAAGTCTACAGCTGCTCCTTCCACACAAACTGTTACTAGTTCCCTCCTCCCACCTGGCCAGCAAGTGGTTCTGCAGCCTGCTCAAGGAGCATCAGGGTTGAACTATTTATGTCATTTTAATGGCCAAATGATCCAACTAAAGCCTATCAACTCTGGGTCTCTCGTTCAGCCACAGCCCAGTTCTTCCAGTGGCGGTCAGTGAGCTTTCATGCTTTCAGTGGCATTATGTTTTTTAAACTTTAAAACATTATAAATTAGACAGTGTATGTAGATTTTTATGGGAAGACCCAATAGCATAAACTGTTATTCACTACATAACTTGTAGATAACCTTACTACATTTTAATGTGTTTACTTAAAATATTAAATATGTAAATATGATGGCAGAATCATATAACAAAGCTATGCCATTGTGGATGTTCTCTTTAATCAATCTTTTCAAAATATCTTGTTTTTTTTTCCTTCTCCTGTAATGCCTGTATAGGCAGCACTTCACAGAATATGCAGACTGCTTCCAGTACAAGTCTTCCAAAGGACACCATATCACCTTGGAAGTCTAGTCGTCTTATGATACCATTACTCAAGCCTCTACAAACCATCGCACCCAAAGGGATTTCTTTGTCAGCAAAAAGTGGCATAAACATTGTTAATGGCATGCCAGCTTTTAATTTACAATCAAGTTTTCCAGGTAAAGCAGGAACATTCTGTTTTCGAATATGTCCCCCTTCTACCAAGGAGAATGCTGAAGGATCAGAGCAAGGTGTCAAACCTCCTAAACCATCTGAAAGCTCTTCTACACTACGACTTCCTGGAGGTTTCACCTTGGTAAAACTTTTTCCATCTGCTGTGCCAGCTGTTTGTACAAATGCCACCTCATCTGCTTTGCATACTGCCGGAATCCCACAGAATGATGAGAGTTTGAAGAAGCCTGTCTTAGAGAGTTGCTTGTCCAGCCTTGAAAAAAATTGTGTAGTCTCGGAAAACATTAACAGTCCACTTCCTCCAGAAACATCAAATTCTGCACAGGGGTCTACAGCTGACTTAAGTCAGAGCAGCAGTGAATTTCCCTCAGAAATTGTTATTAAAGATGAGTCTGTGGAACACTCCTCAGAGTCAGTAAATACAGTGCCTCCAGGCAAGTATGACTGGAGGCCTAAGGGTGCTGAGATGGTACACATAAGTAATTTGAGTGAATCTGAATCTAGGGATATGGATGATTGGCCACCCAGTGGAGCAGAGAGGGTTTTGTGGGTAAACTCTCCTGATGAAATTGAGAATGAAGATTTGGATAAAGAATCGAGTAAGAATTTGGATGTTGCTGCTGGAAGCCCGAGAAAACGAGATAGGATTCAAGAAAATTGTCTTTCAGTTCTCATAAAAATTGAACAATGCACTGAACCAACAGAGACTGACATGGCTAGGAATGAGCCAGACCTCAAGAACCAAGGTCTCCTTCCTGAAAATAGCAGGGAACACCAGCTTGGTTCTGCTAATAGACTTGGTGTTTCTATTAAACTAGAATCATGCAGTTACTCACCCAAGACAGACACCCATGCCGTTAACATACCTAAACAGCACATTGCCTCAGACAATATTTTACCACTTATACATGAAGAGCCCTTTATGAGTCAAACTGCAACAGAATTTTCCTCTGATCCAAGTAAGCAAGACTTGGGCTCTGAAATTGCTTCTCAAATTCTCACTGATAAGGATTTATTTGATAATCCATCAAAACCCAACGTTGCAGCTTTATTACATACTGAAGACAGTGATGAGGATATTGACATTGATGGTATTGCTCCATACTCTTTACTGGATGTTCAGACACCTGTGGTGTACTCCCCACCTTCAGCACATCTGCTAAACACAGTTTCTGTTGGTCAGAAGTTTGGTCTAAAAAACATTTCACCTTTTCCCCAAGATGTACCAGAATCATCCCCTAAGCTTTTAGATGATCTTGGTAACCTGTCAGACAGCTGTACTAAGACATCCGAAATATTAAAACAGGATTTCAAAGATAAAGTAGAGGATAGGATCAAACAGCTTGTGCCAAAGACGGCAGTGGAAGAACTGTGTGATAGTGATAATGAGAGTACTGTGGAGGTGGGGAACTTTAGTGAAATAGAAGATGAAAATCCAAGTAAAGAGTCTGACAGAGATGAGAACAGTTCAGTTGATGATGATGATGAGATGCACTTAAATGGTGATGAAGAGGATTCCAGTATTGACGACACTAGTGACAGTGAAACAACAGAAGACAGTGTAAGTGAACCAGTTTTATACCTAAAAGAGATCATTCTTTAACCAGACATCATGATGTTCTGACCATGCTTATAATACAGCTGTAAGAAAATATAAGATGTTATTATTCCTGCAATCCTAGGCAGATATGTCTAAGGAAGATGATGTTGACATTGAGTCTTTTGACAACAATGATGGAAAAAGGGTTTTGAAGAATTTAAAGGATAAAGCCAGAAACAAGAAGTAAGACCTTAGTATAAACTTGATTTTTGCTGGTTCTTCTGGCATCTGGTACTTAGTTGTAAAATAAAAAAAAAACAAAAGTAGACATCTTTAGTGGCAGTAGTGAAGTGGAACATTTTATCACAGCTCATATATTCTTCCACTATTATGCAAAATGCTTTGTGCTGATTTATAATTTATCCATATACATTATTCACACAGGATTGCAATGAGATTGACTAAGTTGAAGAAAATGGTAAGTTAATGTATTTTGGAGGTATGTGTTTTAGTTTAGTATACCTCTGCTGGATGATTCACTTATTACAATATCACGAATGAAATAGAACATTCAATGAATCCTTTTTTTTTTTTTTTTTTTTTTTCTTAATAAATGAATGAAGCATGTCACAGACGATATCGACACGGCGGGATACATTCGTGAGCTAGAAAAGCGTATAAATCACAATGAAAAAGAACGTGCTCGCAGAAATGAAATGAATCGATCGTTTTCTGCACTGAAAAAAGCACTGAATTTTGAGGAAAACAACGTGAGCAGGCATGACATTCTAAATCAGGTTAGTAACATGCACTGACTTAATGATTAGTGGGGGGGCTTAAACTGGTAATGTACACTGAATAGTTTTCATATTTCTATAGTATTGTCTTATTCAGGGTTGTTCTTAAATGGCCTTCAGGAAGAATGACCAAGGGATCCTTTTTTTAATTAAGTTAGGTAAATGTTAGATTTTGAAATCATCTCCATTATCAGAGACAATGGGCCTCATTCATCAATACCTGCTTTTCTTTCATTTATTTGTTTTTGAGAAACTTTGTAAGGAAAACCTATGTTGGGTTTATGACATGTTCTTACACTTTGGAACTTTGGAGCTCTTTTCTTAGACTGTTGCCTTTTGTAAACTGAAAGTGTGTGCAAGTTGCTCTAATTAGCATAGGTGAACACCCCCTTAATCCCCACAAAAGGACACAGGGGTGTTTGCGCACTAAAACATTTCTGAACAATGCAAGAGCGAACCTACAAATCACTGGAATCTAAGAGGAGGAAGAATTTTACATCCTCTCAAGTAGAAGTGCTGCTGCAGGAGGTAAATACTAAATTAGATATTATATAGTGTGAATAATAAATATAAGGCAGCAGGTATAGTGAAGGCTGGCATGCTATAAAAGGCTAAGAGGTAGATGTGGTTTCAAGGAAAGGCACACCACTGACGAAATAAATAAAAACATTGATTTGACTTGAAGCCTAGAAAAATGTCCAACAAATAGCAACACATGGGAACAATTTCAGATACACTCGAGAAATAAAACATCCAAAATAAAAGGTATACCTTTTTTATTAAGTGAATAACATCTTTAATTCAAAACTTATAGTACCATATATAATTCAGGTAGAAATTCACAAATGTTCAATTAATGGTTGTCTACTTCGGACTTGATGCGAATGTGTGTGCAGCCTGTTGCTCCAGCTGGTCTAATTGTGTAGTCCAGCAACAGAACAAAATCGTGAAGCTGCTGGTGTTCAGCATTGGGGAATTTTATATATTGTCTGGTCAGTGGATTTATATCCTCCAGGACTTGCAGGTGGGCATGGCTGATGGATGTCTGTGATGTACCAGTCCAGTCTCCAAGCTTCCTCTTAAATGTCCCTGTGAACAGGTGAAAAGCCCAAGAAGCGTCAGGTATAGGCCTGTTCCAGGTGTTGCACAGCTCCATGAGAACAGTTCTTGGTAGCTGAAAATGTTTTGCAAGACATTTGTGGATCCCAGCGTATACATACACGTGGGACTAGATGCGTTCTGCCCTAAGTGGATGATCTGTAATTTATTTTTTGTTAAGAGTAGATATGGTATTGTCAAGTCTTGAAAGAATTGTTCTGGGTTTGACCTGTTACTAGCATTATCAAAAAAATACTTTCTGACATCATATTATGAATCAGGTGAAAGTAAGAAAATTTAATTAAGGAAGAAAATCCTAGCGATTTCGCAGCATCACTTCAGCACCTATACATGTGTCAAAGTGCTTTTTCTTGTTTGTACATTCTGTTTGTAGCTAAGAAAAAAATCCCATATAAGAAAATATTGGTGAATGCCAGAATCCTTCACTTCATGAAAAGGGCATAAGGGAGATTTAAGAAGAAATTTCTTTATACCAATGGTTGTTGAATGGGGTGCATTATCTTTGTTATGGAGTTCTTTTATGTACTGTCCTATTCTAATTGAATGGGTTTAAGCTACACAGTTTGTTTTAAGGTGATTTCATGAGAAACTTCCTATAGAGTAATCCAATGTGTCGTGGTTTGGTTGCAGTCACGGATTTTAATTTTGGCTCTTGAGGATCGGAGCCGGCTCTTAGCAAAGACGAAAAAAGCCCTACTTCAGAGACAGTCTGCCTATCTCACTAAGGCTGATGAATTATCCAGTAAGTGTTTTAGTGTTTTTATTGATGTTTGATTTGTACCATACAGTACTGTGAAGTAACGGGACCATAGAGTTGTTTTAGCATTTGTTATATGTATCTGTTATACAAACACTGCTATTATGTACCTTCTTTGAGACACACAGCCGCAATTACACTTTTTCAAGTTCATAGTAAAACAGCATTATGAAATAGTGACTTGTCGAAGGTCAACAGAGCTCTTGTTTTTCATTCATACAGAAAAGATAAAGGCAAAAGGCATGGCAGGGTTTGAGGAAACCTCTGAACAGCAAAAACAAATTGGATCCCAGAAAACTCTGCAAACCTCAGTTTCAGATCCTTTAGTAAACCCTCGACGGCTAGACCATGATGGCAACAGACTTCAACCTCGTCAAGGTTAGTATTACACTTTATCATTTCTGGACTTAGCTTCCAGAATTGACCACAGAAGTGTGCTTAACACCATAATATATTAAATTATTAATAGGTGATGAGGTTAAGGTGTTCAAAAAGCAATGCAATTGCAGGAACCCCAAATGGAATATAAGGGACTCTGAAATGCAATAAAACAAAGATATGTTGACCTTTAGAAATCAGGCAAAAGCTATAAAAATAGATAGATGCCTGCAAATACCCATGTGCAGTGTAAGGGCAATAATTAGAAAGTTTATAATAACCAGAGTTATTATTTTAGCCAGGAAGTAGATGCGAGTATTTTATTTCCACACACAGTGAGGACTTAAAGTTGTTCTATAAAGTTATAGTAGTTATGGTTATTGCAGGTACCATCTTGTTTTGATAAAATTATTTTTATTATTATTAAAATTAAAACAACCTCTTCCCTTCTGACAAAAGAGCCCTTTTTACATTAAAGTGTATTTTGGCCTGTATCTCCAGAGTGCTACTTGCAAATTCCGACTCATTTTGCCAGATTGGGTCACAACTGACATTGTTCTTAAAAATATGTTTCACGGAAAAGCAAGTCCTTATTAGGAGGATAATTTGTCCATAGATTGTTTTACAGCAGTACTGCAAGTTTAGTGACCCTAGTAGTTGTGTTTTCATAAGTATATTTTTCTCTCTGAAATATTTTAGAGAACCTAGTGCGGACAGATATTGCAGAGAACCCCAGTTGTCTACCTCCAATATGTAACAGTCCCTCATCAGAGCCCAGACGAACAGGTATGTGTCTGATACAGTAATGTGTTTGTGTTCTCCTATTTTCTATACACTTATTTTCTATTACACTCTCTATGCACCCTGACTTGTAGAAGAACCAGCGATATTATTTATCCTTGTGTGTACTTGTGGTTTTGTATGTAAGTCACTCATGCATACATCTAGAAATGGAATGGGATTTATAAAATTATTCTTATGCAGGAAGTAATGCATATGTTCTTTAGAAGTACTTCTGACCTAAGGTATGTATAAATGCCTGGGGTTTTTTTGTTTTGTTTTGCTTTTTTAAGTGTAATCAGGATAAAATGCCATTCATGCCAGCATAATTAGCTGAGTAAGTGCTGGCTTAAATGCTTGCCAGAAGATATGAAGTAATAAAAGGTAATATAAATATTGACTGGATTGATGTCCAGTCAATGAACTGGAGTGATGATTGGTGGCAAATAATGGGTGTATGTCAGCCCTTTCAATTCAGTCACTGGATAATATCTGTTATCTCTACAAAACAAAGCAATCAGATCATGCAGTTCCTGTGTAAATTATTTATACTAATTATTTTTTTGGCCAGTACAGTTTTCGTCACTCTCCGCCAGCAACTTGCCCCAACAAAAGTCAACAAAATACACCAACATAAGTGTTTTTTGTTTTTTATAAGAAAAAATAATAGACAGGCTTTGCATATCCCATGAGCTGAACAATGATGTATTTTACCTACTGCTTATGCCGTGATACATTAGATTTCCAAATACAAAAGACAACAATAATGATGTGGAGGATTAGCAATATTACAGATTTTTAGATTTGTAGTTTATTCGAATATAATTTACAATCTACAAGAAGTAGCTCGCACAAATGTAGCCGTATAAATCTCCGTTTTAAAGGGGTTGGCTCACTCAAAATTGAACTTGAATTAAAGACATTTTGTATCTATAGTTTAATTTTTTTTCCATTTCTGGTCCATCACCATGACCTTATTGTTAAATACTTCAACAATTTTTTTGTGCATATTTGCATTGTTTGTGCTGCTCTGTATCTGTAAAGACTGTAATGTTAATGATACGAGATACTTTGTCTTATTCCCTCTAAATTCATTCTTCTGAAAGCTGTTACATTTATTCAAAATGCAATGGCTTTTATGTACCCAAAAACAATATTAAATATTTAAAACTTTTTTTTATACTTATAAAATTTATACTTAAATTACTTTGGGGTAGTAAGAGAAATACTAGGATAAAATAATAAAATGTTTAGAGTGACACCTGATAAATCTTAAGATCAGTCTTGAGTTCTGTGTTAGACCATAATTAAAGTGAAAACAATTTTTGGCTGCTTTGCAGAAGAGCAATCATTGCCGAAGATTGTGTTACAGTCCTTTGGCAACACTGACATCATAAAGCTCACAGATGATGCAAGCACATCTCTACCAAGTTCTACTGAAGTCTCGAGCTCTGCTGAACCGTTCATGGATGGTAATTTTGATCTGCAAGGTCAAAATGAAAAACTGGAAATATGCAATACTGGAGTTTCTAATGAGAGGGAAAACACACTTCTCTCAGAGCATGTAAAGAAAGAAAGTCCATGTCCATCCTCAGCAGTCACTGAGAGTAATGTCCTAAATGACAATTTGTCTGACTTGATAAAGGATAAACAAGCCTCTGAAACTCTGGTGAAAGTGAGGAAAAAAAGAGGAAGGCCAAAACTGCTCATGGTAGAGGGCTTATCCAGTCCTGACGTCTTAGAGCCCCGGCAGCTAAGGCAAAGCTCCGCAGCAGTTAATGGAGGGGCTACAAGGAGAGGCTCGAGAATAAAAAGAAGGAAGATTATTTAGATGTGTTTTGGAGACCTGTGAAGCTTTTCACTCTCAAGCTTCTGTTTTGTAACTTTTATTTTCCTGTTATTTGATTTCCGAGGGTCTGGGGAATTTGAAAGAATTTTTGGTTGTTAGAGTTTCTCCATCATATACCTGCAAAGAAATGAAGGTTACCGAAGAGGACAGCTATGCCTTTCATTTGTTTGTTGCATCCAGTTTGTTACTGACTGCTTTTCCTTTTATTGGCTCTTCAGGGTCCTGATAATACACTATATACTTGTGCACAAACTCAAGGCTGTCATGAACACAATTAAATTTGTGTGTGTGTGTGTGTGTGTGTGTGTGTGTGTGTGTGTATATAGTAGTGTGTAGTGAAGATTTTTTGGTCTAAAAGGGCTTTTTTGAGGAAAAAAAGTCAATATTTATTGTGGCCACCCTTTACTTTGATTTCAGGCATAGTGTTAACATATTGTTTATTTCTTCACTCGCTAAACTATTCCATATGGTTTGAAGTTCATTCATGCTTTGCAAAAGTCAAAAAAATAAAATTTGCGGCACCTTTAAATTTTTCAAAAAATTTGCTTATTATCCATACTTTTACCTCAATATACTTGTCGGAATGATTTTTTTTGGTTCTCATTGCCTACAATAGCATTGTTCAATACATTTTCACCAAAAAATTATAGAGACGTCATTTTTTTACTTCTTTTTATTAGGAGCCCTTTTGGCAGCATCATGCTGTGGGGATGTTTTTCAGCTGCTGGGACTGGGAAACTGATCCGAGTTGAGGGAAAGATGGATGGTGCTAAATACAGGCATATTCTTGAGCAAAACCTGTTTCAGTCTGCCTGTGATTTGAGACTGGGACGGAGGTTCAACTTCCAGCAGGACAATGACCCGTAGCATACTGCTAAAGCAACGCTCGAGTGGTTTAAGAGGAAACATTTAAATGTGTTGGAATGGCCTAGTCAAAGGAATCTGTGGTCAGACTTGAAGATTTCTGTTCACAAGCAGAAACCATCCAACATGAAGGAGCTGGAGCAGTTTTGCCTTGAGGAAAGTTTTGCCTTGAGGAAAATCCCAGTGGCAAGATGTCAGAGAAACTCATAGAAACTTATCTAAAGTGACTTGCAGCTGTAATTGCAGCAAAAGGTGGCTCTACAAAGTACTGACTTTAGGGGCGTGAATAGTTATGCACGCTGAAGTTTTCTGTTATTGTGTCCTATTTGTTGTTTACTTCACAATAAAAAGAATGACATATTCACGGTTGTATGCATGTTCTGTAAATGAAAAGATGCAAACCTTCAAACAATTCATTTTAATTCCAGGTTGTAAGGCAACAAAACATGAAAAATGCCAAGGGGGGTGAATACTTTTGCAAAGCACTGTATAATACAATGCACTAATGTTATTATGCATTTAGAAATTACAGTATATGCACTTCATTATTGTTGTTGTACTTTACTGTATCTGTAGCTTTTTACTATGATTACTTGTTTTTCAGGCCATATTTCTTCGGCCCCCCATTTGGGATTGTTTACATGACCCGGCCCTCGTTAAAAATTAGTTGATTAGCCCTTCTCTATGTGTTCCTTTCTCTTCATGTGTATCATATCCTATATAAAAAAGTATCATTTGTTTTTTGAAGGATTTTCTATGTAATGAATAAATAAATAATTAGTGACACGGTGTGGAGCGATTTCCTGACCACACCACGGCCTCCGGTACGAATCATCCTGCAGCTTCCCAGAGTGTGGGTAGATGTTATTGTCCAGCTGGATGGGAACCGGGAGTGTCAGTGAACTCATCATCATCCAGTGACTTGCTGACACCTGGTGAGAGATTTACTGAGCTCCAGATCATTTATTATACAGAACATTACAAAAAACATGAACTAATACCCTTCATTATGAGGCCCTTCATTAACAAACAAAAGTCCAGGGGTACAGTCTGTATTAATTAGTGTTAAATACCTTTTAAGTTATAAAACATATAAATATTTGTGTTGCAGTTAAAATAATTACATAATATACAATAAATACATGGGCAGCACGGTGGAGTAATGGTTAGCTCATCCGCCTCACAGCAGGAGGGTGCTGGGTTTGAGACCATGGCTCGGTGAGGGAGTTTCTTTGCGTTTACATGTTCTCACCATGCTTGCGTGGATTTCCTCCGGGTACTCCGGGTTCCTCCCACAGTCCAAAGACATGAAATTTACACTAATTGGCTGTTCCAAATTGCCCCTAGGTGTAAGTGTGATTGTTTGTGTGATTTGTCCTTGCAATGGACTGGCAAGCTGTTCAGGGTGTACCCCACCTTCACCCAGAGTTGGCTCAGATGGGCACCAGCCTCCCTGCGAACCAAGTAGGATTTCATCAAATGAAAAAATGAATGAAAACTCGAAATGCACTTAGAGAGTGCAGACCTCCTACAAGGTGGTGCAATCCTATTTTTACATGCGTTATAGTTGCAGAGTTATAGGTTATGGCCCGCTAGAGCTTTTAAAGAATATGATTATCATACACTATCTGCATCAACCATTACCATGAAACGTAATTCATCATCCTTCCACTAGGTGGCAGCAACCTACTTCAAATAAACAGCTAGCCATTCATGACTCAAGAAAGACTGTCTTTCGTCAGAAAAGGAAAGTGTAAAAAGGAAAAGAAAGCAAATACCTAAAGTAATAATTTTGCATTGCAGATTTCATTTCATGCCCTTCTTGAAACGGATGTTTGGTGATTATCTGGCCCTTGGTGACCGAGAATTTTGTGATGTGGCTCTCTGTGAAAATGAGTTTGACACCCCTGATGGTTCCCCCCTGTGGCCTTTTCTGCAATTCGTTTTGAGCTCTATTTTTTCATCACAGAGCACTGAGTGATTTCCGCCTCCTTGATCTATTGTGCGATGTTAAAGAAATCCTTCAAAACCGTCCCAGATGCGAATCATGCTGAAAGTTTACTCAATTCTCCACTGGCCCAAGACCCACGTTTGGTTAAAATTTCATGGAAATCCGTTTATTCATTTTCGAGTTACTATGGACACAAACAGACAGACACACGAAAAGGTAATTAGTACAGAAACCAAAGGAGAATATTAGTATAAACATTAGTTAAACCTCCGATTTAGTAATAAAGTTACTTCACAAAATAAAATCCAGTGAATGTGTAGAAAGGATTAAAATACTCATAATATTATACATATAACCTGTCTGTGTTTTATTTTTAAAACAAACTCATCACTCATTTGCCGACATTTAATCCTATTAGGGTTGCAGGGGGGCTGAAGCCTCTCTCGGTCTACACTGGGCGGAGGTGGGGTACACCCTGAACGGCTCACCGGACCATCACACGGCAACATACACACACACACACACACACACACACAGACACACACAGGGTTAATTTGGAGCAGCCAATCATCCTAATGCGCATGTCTTTGGATTGTGGGAGGAAACCGGAGTACCCAGAGAAAACCCACAAAAGCACAGGGAAAACATGCGAAGTCCACACGGAAACGCCCGAGCCTGGGAATCGAACCCAGGACCTCTTCGCCACCGAGCCGCCCTTTTAAAACAAACTGAGTACTAAAATAAGTGTAAAACAGTGGATTTTACCTCATAGTTGTAGTCAGTAGCTCTGTATTTCACAGCTAAGAACATATCTCACACAGAACAGCCTGTAAACATGCAATAAAGTTTAATAATGATATTTACAGAGGAAATACAGAGGGGGGAAAAAATCACAAAAGATTTTCTGAGGTAAATAAAATGGGGGAAACAGTTTTAATCAACCGACATGAAGGAAACCAATAAACCTGACAGGAACAGCTGAGTTTATTTAGTTATTAAAACGGCTTTAAAGACTAATTTTATATTAATATCTCCACAAGAAATGACATGTATACGTACATAAAGATACCAGAAAATCCTACAGAGATTAATTCGTGTGAAAAGTGACAAACCGTCCATTAATTCTTCACATAAACAGATTAGC
Organism: Neosilurus mollespiculum; assembly: GCA_030014195.1. NCBI lineage: Eukaryota > Metazoa > Chordata > Actinopteri > Siluriformes > Plotosidae > Neosilurus > Neosilurus mollespiculum. The sequence continues at coordinate 10,889,486 of JAQMYF010000002.1, read as the reverse complement.
TAGCTTCATGGCTAATCTTCATCAGGTCGCCTCAGAGGGTTTTTTAACCGTGCCAACATGGCGGCGCCTCAATCCCAGATCTAGTGTACTACATAGTACGCACCCTACGTAGCCTACGTAGTATGTACACGCCCTACGTATGTCACTATTCTGATATAACCCATTTACACAGGATTTGGGACGCAGGCACACACTTGTGATGTTTAAGTTGAAATGCTGTGTTAGTGTAGAGGAGTCTGTTATCAGAGTGGAGGTGGACAAGGATTGCTTAGAGGGCAGAAATATTTTAAATAAATAATTTTTATTGTAAAAAAAAAAAAAAAGAATTACAAGCAAAAATAAAGAACACTTTAAAATCATAAGAGTTTTACATAAATCACATATTCTGTCAAAATCTGTGCACTTTCCAAAACCTGTAGGGCACAAAGAGAGAGAGAGAGAGAGAGAGAGAGAGAGAGAGAGAGAGAGAGATTAAAATAAAGACAAAGTATCTTTTTTTAAAATTTGTTTTTAATTTATTTACATTTATGCTAAGGGTGGTTTTTTTTTTTTTTTTTTTTTTTTTTTTTTTTTTTTCCCCCCTTTTTTCTCTCTAATTTTTAGTCGTATCCAATTCCCACCCATCAACTTTTTGCCTTCCCTATCACATGACCACCGCCAACCAGGGAGGCCCCTCTGTGACATGCAATGCCACCCACCTTTTTTCGAACTGTTGCGCATGCATATTTCGGGGCGGCCTAACACACTCATAGGAAAAGCGCTATCCACCCCCTCGTACAAATGAGCTCACAGACGTCCATGATTGGCTGGTGATTGTAGTGAGCGACAGGGAAGTGAGCATATGCCATCCCTCCCTCCCGTGAGAGCTCAGCCAATTAGCTCCCATGGACTCCCGGTCACGGATGGCTGTGGCATCAATCCGGATTCGAACTTGCGATCTCCGGGTGTTAAGGGTGTATTTATTGCATCCTTGGGTTAGGGTTAAGCCGCATTCACACAGAAGCCAATGAACGAAAAGCGACCATGCAAAGTCAGTAATCGCAAGAAAAATGAGCGACGAGAGGCAGAATTTTCTCAAACGATGCTAAGTGGGCAAACCCCGAGCTTATCTTAAAGATACCATTGACTGACAGACGACGCCAAACATGAGTTCACCACAACCTTTTCTTATTCACATCCATAGGCCATGTAAAATGAGCATTTTCGTCTGCAATTCAGCAGCAGAGCTATTCGTGTGTCGCTCGTTGCTTCCTGTGTGAATGCAACTTTAGGGTCTCCTTTCCATATCATCTCAGCTCCTTGTCACCACCTTCTTTATGAATAAACATCACCAGCAACATGTGTTGGCTGTCAGTGTTCCAAAATTAAGTTGTAGCTACTTAATACTTCTGTGAAACTGTGCCCTGCGATGGTCTGGCGAGCTGTTCGGTGCAGAGTCGGCTGTAATTGGCCCAGCTTCCCTGTCACCCTAATAAAGGATAAAACTGTTGAAATGAATGAGAAATGGAAATACATGAATTTGGTAAAAAAGAAACTTCTCAAACTTCTCTGGTTGCTTTTCAGACCACTCATTGAATTTTGAGTAAAATGAAAACACATATTTCATCAACACAGGGGAAACACAGGTGAAACACAGGGGAAACACAGGGGAAACACAGTGGGGGACCATAGCTTAATGGTTATTGAAGAGGCTTTGGGACCTAAAGGTCGCTGGCTCGATTCCTGACCCAGCAAGAAAAATATGTGGCGGTGGTGGAGTGAGCTGCACCTTACCTTCCTCCACCTGGCTTCATGGCTGAAGTGCCCTTGTGCAAGGCATCTAACACCCAACTGCTCTTCAGGCGCCCCAGTGTGTGGCAGCCCACTGCGCCGAGTGTGTGTGCTCACTGTGTGCGTGTGTGTGTGTGTGTGAGTGTGAGTGCTCACTGGATGCAGAGGCGATCATTTATATATATTTATTATATATATTATTTATATATATATATATATATATATTTATATATATTGTATATTATATTTCACAAGACCTCTATGAGCACAATGATTTCAAGGACACAATTTCCCTTGCCCGGACGTGGGTTACCGGGGTCCTCCCCTGGAGCCAGGCCTGGGGGAGGGGCTCGAAGGCGAGCGCCTGGTGGTCGGGCTTCTGCCCATGGAGCTCAGCCGGGCCCAGCCCAAAGAGGAGACATGGGTCCGCCCTCCCATGGACCCACCACCTGTGGGAGGGGCAATAGGGGTCGGGTGCAATGTGTGCTGGGTAGCAGCCAAAGGCGTGGGTTCTGCTGGACCAATTCTTGGCTACTGACTCTGGCTCTTGGGACATGGAATGTCACCTTTCTGGCAGGGAAGGAGCCTTAGCTGGTACATGAGGTTAAGAGATACCGACTAGATATAGTTGGGCTTGCCTCAACACATAGCTTGGGCTCTGAAACCACCCTTCTCGAGAGGGGCTGGACCTTATTTTATTCTGGAGTCGCTCATGGTGAGAGGCGGCAAGCCGGTGTGGGCATCCTTGTTGCCTCCCCGCCTCGGTGCCCACATGTTGGAGTTCTCTCCGGTGGACAAAATGGTAGCCTCCCTCTGCCTTCAGGTGGGGGGACGGGTCGTGACTGCTGTTTGTGCTTATGCACCAAATAGCAATTCAGAATACCCACCCTTTTTGGAGTCCTTAGGGGGTGTGCCCTAAGGCGCCCCCCCTGGGGACTCTCTCGTCATCCTGGGGGACTTCACCGCCCATGTGGGCAATGACAGTGTGACCTGGAAGGGTGTGATTGGTAGGTACGGCCTCTCCGATCTGAACCCGAATG
>JAQMYF010000002.1:10855743-10881128 GCA_030014195.1 Neosilurus mollespiculum | reverse complement strand
TCATTACACCACTTCAGTAATCATTACACCACTGTACCAATCATTACACCACTGTACTAATCATTACACCACTGCACCAATCATTACACCACTTCAGTAATCATTACACCACTGTACCAATCATTACACCACTGTACTAATCATTACACCACTGCACCAATCATTACACCACTTCAGTAATCATTACACCACTGTACCAATCATTACACCACTGTACTAATCATTACACCACTGCACCAATCATTACACCACTGCACCAATCATTACACCACTGTACTTTTTTTTTATTTTAATGTTTTGGGTTTTTTTTGCCAGGGGTTGTATAAACACAGACAGCATCCCCACGTGGGAATGTACGCATTTCTTTTCGGTTTTTGTGTTCTCTCCTGAGGATTGTGGGTATAAATTATTAAGTGATTCAGGTAGTTTGGTTCGTTGCCTTCTTTTTAATTAATCCCTAAATTAAATCCTAATCTCATTAATCATGTTATTTCTCTACTGGGTGTTTTTGCACGTAGCCTCAGTTTGATCATCCTTATTGTCTGCTAACCGTGAGGAAGCTAAAAGCCAATCAGATTCGTCGTCTGCACCCCTCCCTCCCTCCCTCCTTCCTCTCCCCGCCCCGCCCCTCCCGAGTTCACGGCACATCCCAGGTGGAAAGGTTACATCAAAAGTATACATCTGGTCACGTGATACACGCCGCCGCCAATCGGCACAGCCCTGCGTGCTTTTTTTTATTGGATGCGCTCCAGAAGTTTAGAGAAGAGATTTAAACCGATTTAAACACACATGGTGGTGTTTGGTTGGAGTTGAGGGTTGGTGGTGGATCCGATGAGGTCGGGGGAGCTCACTGTTAGTTGATTTTTGTGTGAAGTTTTGATGGAGGGATCAACAATCAAGAACAGAATTAAAAACCTCCTGCAGTCGCCGTCGATAAAACTGAAGAGGAGCCGGCGGCTGGACAAAGAGAAACCGAGTAACAAGGTAACCAGACAGCCAGGTAACCAGACAGCCAGATAAACAGCCAGGTGACCAGACAGATAACCAGACAGTCCTTCTGATCAGTCATCAGTGAAACCTTGATGAAGTGAGTCATTATATAAAAGAAATGATGTGTCCAGAAGGGTTTGGGTTCGAGTCCCATCCTCGTCGAGGGCGCTTCTTTTTGGAGCATGTTCTCCTCGTACATGCGTGGGTTTCCTCCGGGTACTCCGGTTTCCTCCCACTGTCCAAAGACAAGCACATTATGCTAATTGGCTGTTCCAAATTGCCCCTAGGTGTAAATGGGAATGTGAATGGCTGTCTGTGATTTGGCCCTGCGATGGCCTGGCAGGCTGAGATGGGCTTCAGTGTCCCTGCGGCCCTGGGAGGTTTAAGTGGTTTGGCGGTTGAGTGAGTGGGTGAAAATAATATCCAGACTGTTTGTTCTTAAGTTGCTTTAATTCTTGCACTGATTGATTTAGAATTTATAAAAGGTCATTTTAACAGCACTGCATATATGATCCCATTTTGTCATTTCGCAGCTCATCATACTTTACCGAGTTACCCTTTGTGTCCTAATGGATTCTAATTTATTTATAATGTATATTAAATATAATATCATTTAAAAATCAAGGACATGTGATCACTTAAACACTCCAGTGCACTACATTCTACCCTGAAACATTAGCATTAAATTATTAGTAAAAATTATACTCGTATCCTTTCCCATGACTTTTACCTTTTTAGTGTAGTCTCACGGCATTCTCTCAACCCTCTTACCTAAATACATCACTCTTATAAAACATTTGGATTGTTCCCGTAGTCACATATTCAACAGGCAGTTTCATCATCTCAACCTCTTGAAGATCATGAGAAGGAGAAAATTAGGTTGTCTTTTTGTTTAGTTTTTTTTAATTTGAGCAATTGAAGTTGTTATTTTTGAAGTACAGCCCTATTGTTGGAAAAGAAACTCCAAAGAAAAAAGAAGAGAAAATACATTGCTGCCTGAGGGTTTTAAAGTTTTGAATCAATTTCAAGATGAATATGGACTAAATCGCATCTCACTGATGGAATTACGCCCAGCGATGGTCTGGCGAGCTGTTCAGGGTATATGTCTACTACATTGGTGCAAACGTGTGTGTGAGTTCAAACTATTTTGTTTTGGTGTTTTGGACGAATGAACTCGGCGATGAAAGCTCGCCAACTTTGTGATCAATGGCATTGATTCTTGGCTGCTGAGAAATGTTGTCATTGTGTGAGGATATTTATCGTCTAGTAAAGAGTAAAGAAGGTAACTATTGTTAAAAAATATATATGAAATCAAAGGGTCAAACTCCTGTGATATCTGAGCATAAACACACAGCAAGTTAGATTCAGTGTTAATGGGTATGTATGTCTGAATAAATAATTAGTGGCATTTTCCACCCACTAATAATCTCACCCTGTTGTTTATCAGCACCTACTGTAGATCATTTGAATGAGCATCAGCACTTTTGAGTGATGACTGAGTTTGATTAAAACACAGTGATTAAAGCTGTTTACCATTTAAGTTTGGAAACTGATTGATTGATGGCTTTCAAAGTATTTTTAATACTAAGGAACAAAAAAATAAAAAGGTCTGTAAGCACTGCATGTCAAACCCTTCATACAAAGTGAAATTTTTTATCACTTCTGAGCCGTTTTGATCCTGGACGTTCTTTTGATTCATCTTCCTGTTGTTACAGTTAACTCTGGAGAGAGTACTTGGTATCACGACCTCAGGAAGTAGTGGACTGACGTGTGATCCTTGCACAGGGACTGTTGCCTATCCGGCAGGGTGAGTGAAAGGCTTCATAATAGAAGCTTTTTCAGTTTTTTTTTTTATTTCAAATCCTGAAGAGTAGCACGTCAAGTGATAAGTCCCTCATTCATACAGGATTTAGTCTGTACAGTCTTGTTTGCTGCTATTGCTACCTCTGTGAGAACACCGACTACTACTACTACTACTATCAGCATTTAGTAGCCTGACAGAATAAGGTACCGAGTAACGATGTGGTTTACTAAGGGGCACATTATAACACCAACCTGAAGCTGTGAGTCTGACGATGGTCTGTTTGATGGCACAGCTCCATACATATGCAAATATTATAAAGCCATGAGGTCGATTTAGTTGCCGCGAGCATGCTCGCGCGCTAATGAACAAAATGGTGTTAAAAATACAACACGCGCCCCTGCCACCGTCGTTGGCGCTGAGTGCACTTGCACTTCACAGAAAATGTTCTTGTTTGGTCATTACATTTTCTTCTTGAGGAGAAATATGTTTTTGAATGGCATTAAAAAGGCAGGAAGTTATATTATAACTGTATCTTTACTGGAAATAAATGCATTTATTAAGGTAGTGCTGAAATATTTATATTATTTAAACCCTGTTGTGCTTTCAATTCAGTCTCAGCCATGTGTGGTGTAATTATGCCTTTGTGTTCCTTATAACAACGTATGTAGAAATAATTCTTAATTATTTTTGAGAATATATATATATATATATATATATATATATTGCCAGATTTCATTCACCACAACATTTTCATGAGTTTTTGAAGATTTGTCTTATGTACACCTGAAAGATGTAGCTGTATCTGTTTTGCGTGTGTGCGTGTGTGTGTGTGTGTGTGGGGTCTCTTCAGGTGTGTAGTAGTACTACTAAACCCCACTAAGAACCAACAGCAACACATAATCAACACATCCAGGTAACAACCTGATACAATGATTGAATGATGACTTGACTGACAATGTTGTATTCAGTAACTAATAATGAACAATTTTTTTTTTTTTTTTCCACAGGAAAACTATAACGGCTTTGGCCTTTTCATCTGATGGAAAATATCTTGTTACAGGAGAGGTGATGTATTTTGCCAATGTGGATTACGTTGTACATAAAAACAATATAGGAAAACTTGAAAAGACAATCCCTTCATAATGACATCTGTGATGTACACTGTCTGCTTTCTGCGAGCTAAATAGTGATGCTGTATGAAGGGGTGTGAGGAGATGGGTTAAGAGTCTGTAGAGAGCTTCTGGTGTGTTTATTCCAGAAACATATGAAATGCTATCCTCCTAGTGTTGTGAGACCCAGATTTTAGCTTCTTTGAAATGACACCGTTACAGTATTACTGTTCTAAAAACACTAACAAGACAACTAGGACAACATTTAACTAGAACACTGCCTGTGTATGCGACATACCCTTTCACCAGCGCTGAAAGAAATGGCAAGAGCAAGTCACATTTTAAGTCTTGGCAACCTACTGTATGTTGGTTATTTGACCTGATTCTCATGACAGTCGTGTTCTCGATCTCTGTTTCCTCCTCAGTACGGTCACCTGCCTGCAGTGCGGGTTTGGGATGTAGCTGATGGCTCTCAGGTGGCAGAGCTACAGGAGCACAAGTACGGAGTGGCCTGTGTGGCCTTCTCTCCAAACAGCAAATACATTGTTAGCATCGGCTACCAGCATGACACGAGTGTCAACGTGTGGGCCTGGAAGGTAAACACAAATGACTAGTCGCATAATTAACCTCTGCCAAACAGTGGAGAGTAGCTCAGGTAATGGAAGGCTCTTCTTGACGTGTTACTCTTACAGAAAAACATGCTGGTGGCTGCTAACAAGGTGTCCAGTAAGGTGACCTCTGTGTCCTTTTCTGAGGACAGCTCCTACTTTGTGACAGCTGGGAACAGACATGTCAGGTACTGGTACCTGGAACCCTGCAACTCCAACAAGGTATAGTTACTGATGAGCTGGAGTAAACTGGCCAGGTGTGATGAATACAACCGTTAAAAACTCTATTAAATTCACTAAAGCTTATGTTAAAGCACTAGTTTAACAAGAACACGACACCCTTTTTTTCCTTACTGTATAACTGCATGGTTTTCACTTTACTCCAAAATTTACACACTTTTTGTCCTTACAGTGAATTTTTAGATATTCCACAGAATTGAAATGTCCCTGAATCCAAATTTTATACAGTTATCCATCTTGAACCAGATTTATACATTAATCCGACTTACTCCAGATTCATACAATTATCCACCTTAATCCAGATTTATAAAGTTATTTGCCCTGCTTCAGATTTACTCAATTATCCATCCCACTTTAGGTTTATACAATTATCCGTGTTCAGATTTTACCGTTATCCGCCCCGCTCCAGGGTTTGCACAAGTGTCTGCTAGGTTTTACCTTGTTATCCGCCCCGCTCCAGGGTTTGCACAAGTGTCCGCCAGGTTTTTCCCTGTTATCCGCCCCGCTCCAGGTTTTTCCCTGTTATCCGCCCCGCTCCAGGTTTTTCCCTGTTATCCGCCCCGCTCCAGGTTTTACCCTGTTATCCACCCTGCTCCAGGTTTATATGCAGTTATTTATTTATTTTAATTTATAAAGTAATTTAATAAATTTAGCATCATACCATACCTGTGTTTCGTGGTTCACTTTGTATCTTGGCAGCAGCTCACAGCCCCTGTTCCACTGCTTGGCCGTTCGGGTCTCTTAGGGGAGTTTCAGAACAACAACTTCTGCGATGTAGCCTGTGGCCGTGGTGGGAAATCTGAGAGTACCTTCTGCATCACCACCTCAGGGCTGCTGTGTGAGTTCAACGAGAAGAGGATGCTGGACAAGTGGGTAGACCTTCGGGTAAGTGCGAGCCAGAGGACCTGTTCCCTTTTTTGGAGCTCAGTAACCCTGTACAGTTAATAAATGAGGTTTATTTAAGTGCTTTTATGTTAGTGTATTTATTTTATTATATTTTTAATTGCATCAGATTTCTCTCTGCTTTTCATTAGGGTATTTAGGATAGTTTTCTTGTGCACAAGAGACTTTTTAGAATATCGATTGAAGTTTAAAGCTAATTATGAGACTTCCTGTGGGCAAAGTTGTGTTAATGTGTAACTCCATGTATGATTGTTAATGATGGTGTAGATGTTTGTAGTATTTTGCAGGCAGTGCACATGAGCTTGTGGTTAATTACCCCACTGTGATCTCCCTCTTTTGTTTGTTTAACTCTGTAGACCAGTACAGCGAGTGCTCTTTCTGTCACTGAGGAGTTGATTTTCTGCGCGTGTGCTAACGGAACTGTGCGAGTGTTCAGCCCATCTGACCTGCACTTTATCTGCACGCTGCCTCGGCCTCATCACCTGGGCGTCGATATATCTGCTGTCACCCAGTCTAGGTGGGATCAGGAAGTCTCATCTGTGAGATGTCTAACTGGAAATGAATGATGATTATTCAGTCTTTTTTTCTTTTTCTTTTTTTGTTGTCATGAGGAAATAGGAAAACACTTCTTTATTTCTAAGAGGAGCTAAAGGTCTTGGTCCTCATAAATAATCATTTTTGTACTGCATGTGTGAAGTTGCATACAGCAGCTTTAATGCACACACTGGGACATGTAGGAAGTTGACTAATAGCAAAGTAAAGGAAATTAATTAGCCAAGTAGTGAACGGTAATGAACGTTTTGGTATCACTGCAAACAGTTGAATTTTAAGGAAGATTGAGCTTGCAGCCGTCATTTTATGCTGGAACTGTGAGAACACTCGTACTGTAATATAGAGAATAACAGAGATTGAATTTTCTTATCGGTGAATGTCTCCCTCTCACAGCATGTAATTTATATGAAGTCTGCAAATATACACTCATGTAAAAAAAAATATATATATATATATATTTAAATTTTATATTCATTTTCATAATTAAAATACACAAACAAACAAAAAAGCAATAGAAAAAAGTAATTACACCCATGCATGTGACTTTTAGGTCCACAAAATTAGATTCAGTAATTAGAACCTGTTGACAGGTGTCAAACTCGGGGCTGGCGGGCCAGATCTGTAATATGTGGCCCGCAAGAGCTTTCAAAGAATATGACTATCCTGCATTCTTTGCAGCAACTATGAAACGTAATTCATTATTCATCCACTAGGTGGTGGCACATATTTCGAGTAGAAAGCTAGTCATTCATGCCTCAAGAAAGATTGCAAGCCAGCTGGTCACTGTCAAGCGTTATCGGAAAAAGAAAGTGAATAAAGGAAAAGAGGGCAAATGCTTGATCTAGTGATTTTGCCACGCAGATTTCATGGTTGCCCTTTTTGAATGGAAGAACAATGATTATTCTGCCCTCGATGACCTAGGAATTGGCCATTTCACGGTTACCGCCATATTGGATTTGCCGCAGTGCACACTGGGACCGTTTGGAAACTAACAAACCGAGGGAACCGTGAAGAGTGGACGTGCTGATTCGGCAGTGGCAAACAACTGCGTTTAACATGGAATCAAGTGATTGGGGAACATCAGAGTCGGATTTTTTCAAGTTTTAGTGAACGGATTGAACTGTCAGTGCTCTTAACCTTAGTTGCTTGTGGATATTTATAATTATATTTATTTATAATACAAATACTAGGTCAAATATGCATATTTTTTCTTATTAATAATCATGTATCTATTAGTTAGTACAGCCTATAGGCTCTTTTTGTAAATGTTAGGCTTAGAATCCACTGAGTAACTTACTTTTATCGAAGTATTTCCCCACACTGGTCTGGATCATGTCCTGGTAACTCGCACAAGAATCTTCGTGTAGGCTGTCGGGGTCTAGCAAGCAAACTACACCACCATCTAAAACCAGTTTTTTGAAGTTTCGTGTCCTCCTGCCTGTACTCCAAGTCTGGTTTGCTGGGAACCAACCCCAACATGCATGCCGCCTGACAATGCGTCACCAGAATGTTGCTGGAATGGGCACATTTCTAACCGATAAATAAGACTTCAGGTCTTCAACGTTCCAAGACTGGAAATCATTGTTTACGTTAGACATGTTCACAATAATCATATCCAGGTGTCCCTCTAGTCACACCACTCTGGTGGTGGATAAAAACTTTAAAAGTCCTAGCTGGTGTTTGGCCATCTTGAAATTCCAAAAGTTCAAATGCGACGGGAAGGTGCAGCTCACTCCCCCACCTCCAACCAATCGAGTCGGCGACCTTTCGGTGTCAAACCTCTCTAACCATTAGGCTACGGCTGCCCCCAAAGGAAAAGGGTGTATTTACTTTCTCCACAGAAGATTACATTCATTGATGTATATTATGCATGTGTGTATAAAGAGAGGGAGAGATAGATAGGTTGAAAAACTAAAATTGTTCTGTGGTTATGAAGTGCTGCATATTACATTGATTTGTAGGTACAGTATTAAAGAGGGTCAAACGTTTGCTTGTTGATGTGTGTGTGTGTGTGTGTGTGTGTATGTGTGTATATATATATATATATATATATATATATATATATATATATATATATAGTCAAAACAACTCAGCAATCAACAGTTTTCATGGGAAATGTTTTTTCCACACTAAAGATAAATGAATTAATAAAATTTTTATTATTTTTTTTCTCCCCATTTTTCAGTCACCTGTTCTCCTCCAAACCGGATGTCCATTACCCAGACTCAGTAGCAGTGACCTATGACCCTATTAACCTCTGGCTGTCATGTGTATATAATGACCACAGCCTGTACGTGTGGGACGTTCGAGATTTGCAGAGAGCAGGAAAAGTGTACTCTGCTCTTTACCACTCTTCCTCTGTGTGGGACATGCAGGTATATTTTGAAGAGGTTTTAAGATGCTGTTTGTCAGGTGGATTAATTTTTAGCACTTATCCCTTCAGAGCCGGTTTGGCACTGACTCTCCAGGTTGGCTCCAGATGTTTTTCAAAAATACCATGGGAAGCTGCCAGAGTTACCACATAGTTACCACAATTCATTTAGCTATTTATGTTTAGAATAAGGCGGCACGATGGCGTAGTGGTTAGCACGTCTGCCTGATAGCATGAAGGTCCTGGGTTCGAGTCCTGGGCTCAGCCCGGGGTTTATGTCTAGAGTTTGCATGTTCTGCTCATGCTTGCATGGGTTTCCTCTGGGTACTCTGGTTTTCTCCCAAAGTCTAAAGACATGCGCATTAGGCTAATTGGCCGTTCCAAGTTACTCCTGGGTGTGATTGTGTATGTGTGTGTGTGTGTATTTTGACTTGTGATGGGATAGCAAGCTGCTCAGTGTACTTTAAGACAGCTGAGATTGTGACCATAGTAGGAATAAGCGGTTCAGCGAATGAATAAATCAACGAATGTATGGAATAAAGACAAATCAGGCTTGATATTATAAGAAAATAATCAACATCAGGATCATCATCCCTAAGTTACTGATTTGCCAATAACTGTGTGCCCAGAAGAGTTATATTTCTCTTGTACCTCAACAAATTGCTAATGCTCCTTTTTTTTGGTGCCATTGTAGAATATTTATTTGACACCTTCTTACCAATTAGATTTAAGAAATAAATAGCATTAAATCCTAATCAAGAAGTATAATCAAACTGCAAAAACAAACATTAGCTGCATTAGAGGTAATACAAATCTAAAAAAAAAAAAAACTGAAGATACGCTGTGCTTTATATTTTATATTCTGCTGTACACATTGTATACTCTCATCATGTGGTAATGCTGTTGTTTAGATTTACCCTGGATCTAAAGAGGAGCCTCCGACAGGGCTCACTTCTTCAGGGCTGTTCTTCAGCTGCTCTGCAGACAGCACGGTCCGCGCATGGACCACAGAACCACACAACAACCCTGTCAATAACAATCTTCTCAGCATTGTGAGTCTGCTCTTTAGTTCTGTAATCCATTGTGTATTGTGTTACCTATAACTCGAGCGTTTGCCCAGATTTATTTGTTTGGTCCAGAAGGTGGTGCTGTAGCATTAAAACCGTTAATTGTGGACTCTTGTGTTTTTCAGTAGTTTTGCTGAAAGTGTTCACACACAGATTTTCTGTTGTCCTGTCGTGGAAAATGACTGGCAGAGATTTTCATGGTTCTTTTTGTCTTGCTGCTAACTAGGATCTTCAGAAGGTGATTTATACAGTCTGTAACAGTGCGTGCCTGCTGGACACAGAGGGAACAGGCACCAGCTGCACAGAGAAGCCAGAGGAACAGCCTGCAGAGAGCCGAACGGGCATCAGAACCATCTGTGTGAGTCCAGATGGCAAACATCTGGCTTCAGGAGACCGAAATGGCACACTAAGGTAGTGTACTTGAGCCATCAGTTTAGTACTGGCCATCAAATTTTTATTAGAAGGCGGGAATGTGAATCTGTGGATCTCAGAGTTTTCTGTTAGTTTGATTTCAAATGTCAAGATGTAGTTATGTTTTTAAAATTAATTTAGTTTTTTTTTTATTTTCACATTGTGGCTGCTTGCTGGTTTTTTGTAAAAAAAAAATTCTTGAATCACTGGTTTTTATTTATTTCATTAAATAGAATTCTGTATGGCACAGGTGTCAAACTCAAGGCTTATGGGCCAAATCCGGCTCGCCAACTCATTTTATGTGGCCCATGAGTGCCTTTAAAGTGTATGATTATCATACATTCTTTGCATCAACCATTACCGTGAAACGTAATTCATCATCCATCCACTAGGTGGTGGCAATCTCAAGTAAACAGCTAGTTATTCATGACTCAAAGATTGCAAGCTTGCTTGTCACTGTCTGACGTTGTCAGGAAAGGAAAAAGAATAAAGGAAAAAAGGACAAATGTCTAAACGAATCAGTTTTGTCATGCAGTTTTCATGGTTGGGTCATTTTCACGAAGTGTATAATTTCTAATTGCACCTCCCCAAGGAATAATTTTCACTTGCAAAATATCTACAAATAAACACTATGGTACAGAGTGTATTTCTGGAAAGTTTTGAAGATCCAGCTTTTTTGAATCATAAATTACAGAAATATTAATACAGGATTTTATCGGAACTGACGTAACAGAGTTGACAAAGTTCTTGGGGACATAACTTGATACACTCAAAACACCAAAATTTATAAAAATTTTCTGTCTTTGTACATATACAGCTTAAATTGTCAACACATGAAGGTACCTTATCAGAACTGGTCCGGGCAAATCCAATTTAATAACTGGAGAACTGATGCTAAAGTATTGAGGGCAGATAACTAAAATTAAGATAGGTGTTTTTTTTTTTTTTTTTTTTTTAACTTACATTTGTGTGTTATTATACCATGTGATTTATACAAAATGAAAAACTGCAATCTTTTAAAATAAAATAATTGAGTATATTAGGGTGGGGCATAAAATATGCATTTCTGTGAGAATGAGCTGGTTTAAAGCCAAACCCTTCTCCCCAAGGTGTGTTTACTTTTGGTTACATTCTCTCAGCAGTTAGAATATTATGTATGCTTATTCATGTTTAACTCGAGCATTTTGTATCTTGTAGAATTCATGATCTAAACTCTATGGAGGAGGTTCTAAAAGTAGAGGTGCATGACTCCGAGATCCTGTGCTTGGAGTACTCCAAACCTGAGACAGGTATGTGAGGTCACCAATTAGGTCGAATTGGTGTTCTCTGACCAACATCGGTAATTCTTCAGGGTGTGTGTGTGTGTGTGTGTGTGTGTGTTTGGGATCTGTTAGGATTGAAACTGTTAGCGACGGCAGGTCGAGATCGCCTGATTCATGTACTGGATGTTGAGGAAGATTACAGGCTTCTGCAGACCCTGGACGAACACTCGTCCTTCATCACAGCTGTGCGCTTTGCTGGTGAGACGTTCGGGTTCATATGTGTACATGTGGACTGTAAGCAATAATATCTGATCAGTGTTTTGATTTAGTCATAAATACTCTGTAAAAGCTGGTGTTGTGTGAGGGGGAACATGGTTCTATGTTCTGCTTTGAATAAAATGATGTTCAGGCATGCTTCATTGAGTATGAGTCAACTTCTCCTATAAAATCAAGAAAATCTCCTACATCTATATAGGATAATATCTATTTCTGTATTTTCTGATTGTGACGTGTGACCTCTGCAGCCAGTGAGGGGAAAGTGAGGATGATCAGCTGTGGAGCTGATAAGAGTGTGTACTTCCGCACTGCCCACAGGGTGAGTAAACTCTGGTGGCTTACCAGTCATTTGTAGAGATGTATCAGTTCCAGAGATCCTTCATTTTAATTGAAAATGTTCCTAGTTACTGGGTGGCACGATAGCGCAGCGGTTAGCACGTCTGCCTCACAGAAAGAAGGTACCGGGTTCGATTCCCGGGCTCAGAGCTTTTCTGTGTGGAGGTTTTCCGTGACATGCGACGCTACCGCCCGCCTCTTTTCGAACTGCTGCGCATGTGTATTTGGGGGCGGCCTAACACACTCAGAGGGAAAGCGTTATCTGCCCCCTCATACGAATGAGCTCACAGACGCCCATGATTGGCTGGTGATCGCTGTGAGTGACAGGGAAGTGAGCGTATGCCATCCCTCCCTCCCGTGAGAGCTCAGCCAATTAGCTCCCATGGACTCCCGGTCACAGATGGCTGTGGCATCAACCCGGATTCGAACTTGCGATCTCCGGGTTAATTCTGTGTGGAGTTTGCAGGTTCTCCCTGTGCTTGTGTGGGTTTGTTGGCCCTGCGATGGCCTGGCGGGCTGTCCAGGGTGTACCTCACCTTCGCCCGGAGTCGGCTGAGATGGCGTCCCCACGGCTGAGAGCTGAGAGCTTTCCCGTGACCCTAATTAAGGTCCCATCAGCTGAGAACCTCCTTCTTGGGATTAAGCAGCTTAGAAAATAAATGAATGATTAATTGAATGCTCCTAGTTGTCTTCATTGCAAGACTTTTCATGAATGTTATTAAAAGATTATATTAAGATGGCTGATTTTTATCACTGTGTTTTCAAATGTTTATTAAAAGTGTGCTTTTTAATAGTTCTAATTACCTTTTACCATTAACATTTAATGGCCAACTAATTTGTTGATCGTTTGTTTGGCTTATGGAGAACTTATGTGCTTTCATTCATTCATTTTCTAAGCCGTTTAATCCTAATTAGGGTCACAGGGAGGCTGGTGCCCATCTCAGCTGACTCTGGGTGAGGGCAGGGTACACCCTGGACAGCTCGCCAGGCCATCACAGGGCCAACACTCACACAACCATTCACAAACACACCTAGCCAATTAGCCTACTGTGCAAATTTTTGGGAGGAAACCGGAGTACCCAGAGGAAACCTACGCATCAACATGCAAACTCCACACAGGAGCACCCGAGTTGGGAATCAATCCCAGGCCTTCTTGCTGTGAGGCGGATGTGCTAAACACTACGCCACCGTGTCGCTCACTTATGTAGTTCATGTTATAAATTATTGTAAAAACTTCTGAGTGGCGCTACAAGAAAATTTTTGCTCCATCATTCAGAGCTCATGAGTTCAATTCCCAGGTTGGTCCACACAGTCATCTGTGGCTGGGAGCCCATGGGAGCTAATTGGCCGAGCTCTTGGGTAGGGAGGGATGGCATATCTTTATTTTTTCCTATCACTTACAAGCGACACTAACCAACCATGGGCGTCTGTGAGCTTGTGTATATGAGGAGGCAGGTAGCACATACAGTACCTCTGAGTGTGTTATGCCGCTCCTGACTATGCTTGCACAGCAGATCGAAACAAAATGCAGTTGGCTGACATCATGTTCATCGGTGGAAGCGATGTATGCCTTTGCATGTTGGCGGTTTGTTGCGATGACAAAATTGGGAAGTCTAAGCCTGTAAGCCCTTTTTACCTTCGCCAAGGAAGGTTTTCACCGGCATTGATTTGTTTGTTTGTTTGTTTGTCTGTTAGCTACATTACTCAAAAACTTCTGAACAGATTTTGATCATTTTTAGGACGAGTCAGAAATGATACAAGGAACAATTGATTAAATTTTGGCAGGGATCCAGATTATTGTCTGGATGCAGGGAATTTTTAAAGATTTTTTGGCGGGGATGACATAGTCATCTGAGTTACTGTGTCCGTGCCATACCGAAGCGTAACTTCCAGGCTTGTGTTCGATGGTGTAATCTTATTCCTTTACCTTTCTCTACAACTTTTAGGCCAATTATCACAAAAAGAACCCAATTATTAATACTTCCTCATCCGAGCACAAGGCCTCTTATTCCAGGCAGGCCCTATACACAATGCGATCATAAATGGCTGCGCGTTTGCATTGTAGGGCTCAAATAATACACAAATTTTGCATTTATAAAGATGCTGCATTTCTTACAATACTATATGGGGGTACTGAACGGCCTTGGCGGAGGTCTGCGCACTCAGAGTGCTTTTCTGGTTACTTATTAATATTGTATCACATTTTTACCTCCTTTTTTTTTTTCCCCACAGACTTTCAGAAGAGTAAAATTTAAACGCACCCACCACGTGGTGAGAAAGAGCACTATTCATGACATGGATGTGGATCCCACCTGCAAGTATCTAGCTGTAGGCTGTCAGGACAGAAACGTCAGGTGAGTTTGTTCTCATGTACCTTTCCGTGAAAGATCTGCTCTCGTGAACATTTTATATTAAACTGCATGTACGATCTTAATGGGATTTCCTCCGGCAGAGTTTTTAACATAAGCAGTGCGAAACCCAAAAAGTCCTTTAAGGGGTCTCAGGCTGAAGACGGCAGTCTTCTCAGGGTATGTTGATCTTCACCATCTCACACAGCTGATTAAATTATTGACTGTAAATTTTAGATCTTTAAGATTTCACATCTTCCATATTTTTGCAGGTTCAGATTGACCCGTCTGGGCTGTATATGGCCACCAGCTGCTCAGATAAGAATCTCAGCCTGTTTGACTTCCGAACTGGAGAGTGCCTGGCTGCCATGTTCGGCCACTCAGGTTAACACTGGTTTAATACTGCAGTTTTTAACATTATCTATCATGACTAATTAGAAGGTTTTATTTATTAAAGAATAGCTGAATTTGTAGAAATTCAAAAACATATTTTTGTAAGAGTGCACAGTCCTGGGTCCTGGGTTCGAGTCCCAGGCTTGTGCATTTCTGTGTAGAGTTTGCAGGTTCTCCCCATGTGTGCATGGGTTTCCTCTGGGCACTCCAGTTTCATCCCACAGTAGACCGATATGCATATTAGGCTAACTGGCTGTACTAAATTGTCTCGTGTGTGTGTGTGTTGGCCCTGCGCTGGTCTGGCGAGCTGTTTAGGTTGCACCCTGCTTTTGTCCAGTGAGGGCTGAGATGAGCTCAGCCCCTCCGCAACCCTAATAAGATTAAGCAGTTCAGCAAATGAATGAGTGAGAGCATTGCATTGGAACCACAGTGGGCTAAAGAAGCAAAATGGCTACAAACCTATCTGAGATTAGTGACTAAATATGGGGTAAGATGAAAGTCTTAGTGTATTGAGCATATGCTTTTCATTTTGAGTCTGGTTCCTTATGTTTCGTCCTCATGGTGAGTTTTTGTTTGCTCCGACTTGTTCATTAGGAATCTAAATCTGGGTCATTCTCTGAAACTGGGTCAAATTTAATGATTCACATTTGAACTAATATTACTCAATAATTATTAACAGTTAAAAGAGCAATTCCTGTCCAAAACATGCCACATGGACACATACATGTCAGACAATAATTTAGATTTATCCAGCGTAAAAAAAAAAAAAAAAAAGATTATAGAATTTTTTTCTGCAAAATTGGTTGCAATGTGTGGACGAAAATTTTGACCCTTTTTGTGACTTATGGAGCTTGCACTAAAGATCCTGCATTAATATTTATATCCAAAGTAGAAATTCTTTGTTTTAGCTACTTACTGGACTGAGAATCGCACAACAGTTTACAGTTCTGCGCGTAACCAGTGGTGTCAGCGCCAGGTACACACTGTCCAGACCCAACCCTTTTTCCTGTGAGAGGCGAGGTTCCATTCGTGTATGAATTTCATGTTACATACAGGATTTGTCAAGAGTAGGTTGCATTGTCGTCAGCGCGTTTCTGCCCTGCGATGGCCTGGCGAGGTGTCCAGGGTGTATTCTGCCCTCGTCCAGAGTCGGCTGAGATGGGCGCCAGCCTTGGCACAGCCCTAATTAGGATTAAGCGCATAGGATGAATGAATGTTACATAAAGATTTATTCCTGTTTGTTACTAATAAAAGTGCAGTTATGTGCATGAAGTAGTTCTCTCACTGTCTTTGTAACAGTGGTTCATGAATTTATGGTCAGTATAGAGGGAAATAAGCAGGACTACATTAAAATTTGGGGCTTGTGAGTGTCGTACTTTATGGTACCAGATTCAGAGAATGACCATTCTACATCTGAACTTGTGTAACACTGATTTATGGCTATGTTTAAAGGTGCACACATTACTTATTATCTGATAAAATTTTTGTTAAATTTAGTGCATATCTCCTCCCGGTCTGCTAGCTTTCACGCTCCGTAGCACCATAGATGCAAAACAAGTAGTGTCTTTCTGTAAGCCACACAACACTATTCCAGCCAATCAGCAACAGGGGGCGTTTGGTCTCATGTTGAAGGAGAAACTCAAATGTATTCCAGAATTAAGGTCTCTCCATTGAAAGAGTGAAAAAGTTCATATTCCTTTAATGATTTGGAAGTCAATATGAGTGGATGGTGTGTAATGTTTTCTTCACATGTCTGTTTTCCAGAAATCATAACGAGCATTAGATTCACAAGTGACTGCAGGCATCTGATCTCAGCCTCAGGAGATAGGTAGGACTGTGGGATTGGAAGCAATCATTCATTTTAGATCCTCCAGTTTGTTCTCCACGTGTGTGCCAGACTAATGCTTGCTGTGTGTTGTAGCTGTATCTTTATATGGCGTCTTGCTCCGGAGTTGACGGTTAACATGAAGGAGCGGCTAGATCAGTTTACGCCCTGTCAGAGCAGGCCAGCTTTTGTAGATTCAATGATCAGGTACGACAAGTTTGCAATGCTGCTCTTTTTTGGCTTAAGAATCTTTGTGGCTTATAAGTTTGATACATTTCAGACGGGCCTCCACAAGCAGCCTGGAGATGCACAGCTCCCTGTCTCTACCGACCTGCTCCTCTGAGAGTGAGGTAGATGATGAAAAATTTGAGGACATTCAGATCCCAGATGACCATGATAGACACCAAATATCATTAGAAGAGGATCAGGGTAACACATTCATGCTGTTCACCAGTATGATGTATTTCAGTGCTGTCATTTCGAATGTCATTATTGATTTTGCTCTTTCACAGACACATCTGGTGATGGCACCGGCTGCGACTCCTCGAAGGTCAGAACCGGTTGTATTTCAATTATACAAATTTGTTTTTGCTTCATAAGGTTGAGACTGGTTGCCAATATTTATCAGCAAACCTGTTTATTGTGATTAATTTCTTTAATTGTCATGATATCGCTTTGATATATTATCTGTAAGTTAATTTGCTAAAGCAGCTAACAATTTGTTGAAGTATAAAAAGTCTGTTGGGATTTTACCCCTGAGCTCACTGGCTCATCAGAGCTGGAGCTTATCCCGGTTTCGGTAGAGTGAAGTGACTTAGGGGCTCAGCTCCTCCTGGATGGGATGCTAGTCCATCGCAGGTTACCTTCCCAGTAATTTATTTATTTATTTTATTCTGCTGGGTGAACAGAGGAACACTTTTGGTTGAGACTTTGCCTAAGGGTCTTAGCACAGTGGGAGTCTAACTGGGATTTGAACCCACAACCTCTTGATCATGAACCCAGCACTCTAAACAATACACCACCGGCCCCATTTATTGACGTATTATAGGAATGAAACACACTATGTTGTCAGATAGAGATGGAGTTCGAATCCAGGTTGATGCCACAGCCATCCTGTGACCGGGAGTCCATGGGAGCTGATTGGCTGAGCTCTCACGGGAGGGAGGGATTGCATACGCTCACTTCCCTGTCGCTCACAGCGATCACCAGCCAATCATGGGCATCTGTGAGCTCATTCGTATGAGGAGGGGGGTGGCGCTTTCACTCCGAGTGTGTCAGGCTGCCCTTAAATACAGATGCATAAAGAGGCAGGTGGTACCATTGCATGTCACGGATGAAGCATGTGCATGCCCTCCCTGGTTGGTGGAGATCGTGTGATAGCGAAGGGAATACTTGACGGGTGGGAATTGGATACGACTAAAATTTGGGGAGAAAAATGGACGGGTGTGGATCAGCTCCAGACATGAGATGATGTTAATATTGTTGTACTGTTCCTGTTTTTTTTTTTTTTGGTTTGTTTGGTTTGTGTTTTTTTTTTTTTTTTTTTGTTTGATGTAGTTCCAGGAGTCGTCTACAGGTTTGTGTGTGTCTGAGCCATCTGTACCCGAGGTTCCACGTAGGAGGAAACGTTGGAACTGCAGGATGGGCTCTTTCCAGCTGATGGTAAAGTCCATGCTGGAACTTCGGCAGTTTGACTCATTTTCTAAGCCCAGCTCTCCTCTAAGGTGCTCCACGGGTCAGCTTAGCAACCAGGCCAGCAGTAGCACTGTCAGCCTGCACAGAGACGCTGTGAGTTCACGACACTTCTGCTTCCAGACTCACTCACTGCTCGATTTTATGGTAGTTCACTGATTGGTGGTAAAAGAATTCTGGAGGATATCTGTTCATAATGTCCTTAATGCTGTTTTATAATGCATGGATTTGTAACATATTTATATTTTATTAGGAACATCTGTGCATCTGCTTATTCATGTAATTATCCAGTTAATCCAATGCATAAAGTCCTGCAGGTCAGAAGTATTTCTGATCTTCTACCGTCTAGTTTCGTTGAGGCCTCTGTAGATGGAGACTCTTGTTTTTGATTGACAGGAGTGGAACCTCCTGGAGTCAACTACCTGAAGGGACAAATGCTCACCATGGTTGTAAAGCATGGTTGTTTGAGTTACTATAGTCTTCCACTCAGCGCGGTCCAGTCTGAATGGAAAGCCATCAAATAATTCTTGGTATTGCGTCATTGCCATGGGATAACTGAATTATTTCACTGTTACCATCAGATACGTTGGATGATTATTGCATGACTGGCATGCACAACATAGTAACATAGTGATGGTGTACTTTCAAAAAGTTTTGAATGAATAAGAAAAACAGAATTTAGAATGATTTTCACATGATATGGAGAATTATTCCACCTTGTGGGGATTTAGAAATTTGACACAATGATGACCCAAAAATAAAAAGAAAGGTATGCAATGTAGTTTTGAGGATTAAAATAAAGATTTTTTTCCCCCCCAAATGTCGTGGAGCACACATGACCAGTGTTGTTCTTTAATTAAAAAAATAAATAAACACTAATATTTTGGTGTTTTTGTATGTTATAGTGTAGTGTATATATTAAAGCTAATATTCCTCCTCGGGCTCAGTGAATGACTATATTTACATTTGTTGTTGTTAATATTATTCATTATTAGTAATGAATGCTTACTTGAGTTATCCTCACACTAGGGCTGGGGGATATAAGCATCTGTATAACACTCCGGTTATATATTAATGATGGCTTTCCTCGCACTAATTTAGAAGCAGAGAAGGAACCAGCGCCCTCATCCAGACTCTTCCTGGTTGGATTCTACCTCGTCTCCTGAACCCGAGGGTGCAGCGCTGTGTTCAGAACTGTGCCCTAGTACTGGCATTTTGCCTGGAGTGCATGAGAAACAGGAGGAGAAAGGCCATTGCCAGTACAGCCACAGCCCTGACAGAGGCAGCTCCATGGGTTACGCCAGTGGAGCATCCAGCCCAGAGCAGGCCCATGAAGGTCGGAATCCCAATTACAAAGAAAACAGGAGGAAGTAGTTATAAAGAACGACATGTTTATATATTAAAAAAAAACACCACTCACACAACCACCTGCTAGACACCCTGTCATTAGCTACCATATGTTACGGAGCAAAGCTGCAAGCTTTCTGTAGATATTTATTCTGCCCTCATACACCGCTAACAAATGTCCAGAGCTTTGCATGCCACAATTAATATTATGGCTTTAAATAAGTGGTCTGGTCCAGATTTTCTGCCGGATTTAAATCAAGTGTGTTTGGTAAAAACAAACTTTGTATTGATTTCCATGCATTGGAAGGTTGCTAAGGCTTTTATTATCAATAGGACAAATTGTGCAACTTTTTGCTCTGATTTATTTATATATTTTTAGACGTCTGATTTGTGATCTTTCACATGATTTCTCCCATTGAGTACAAAATTGTATTTTTGTTCTGGCTACACTCGTAAAAAATTTGGCTAAACGAATATCATTAACCTTACAGTGCGGTGTACAGCATGGTCCTGTTTGAAATGATTATACAGATTTGAAGTTTAATATGCAAATTCTTTTCAAGAAATTTATAAAAGCATTCTGTAAAAATACATTAGGATGAAGCTATTGCAGATCAGATGGTACAGTAGTTGAAGATTTTAGCTAAAACTGATTTTTGTGCAAAAAAAACTTCTGTACTTTGGGAACCTTCACCAGAGCAACAGTGAACTGTTTTATTGCTTTTGTCCATCCTATCTTCTAGAAAAGCTCGTACTGCGTAAGGGGTCAGTTTAAGAAAATCTTACAGTAGGAAAATGTTCAGTTTGCAGAAATATGTCTGAACCCTTGTTATAAAATGTAAACTTTTACAGCAGAGTGGGTTCGCCATTGATAAGGAAAAAGCGTCTAACCATTGAGTTGCTTTTGGAACGTTAAGAAAAACTTATAGTGCATGTCTGTTCGTTCTTCCGGTTTATTAAATAAATTAATAAAATTAATAAAAATTTTCTGGGAGAGAGTAATATTGAGAACAAGAGGCGTATAATACTCGGGTCACGTGATGTGACGTCATCATTAACAATGTGAAATAAATAAACAACTAAGGATATTCTTGAGTTATTGAAATGTTCTGTAAACCTCCGGTTTATAAATGGCTTACATGTCAAGACTAAGATTGCATTTTTGGTTACCTCATTTCTTTGTTCCCTTCTATACACAAGTTATTAAAATGAATTAATCTTGATATACGTAGGATACGTGAATATGCTTTGAGAGTTCCTACGAAAAACATGTCAAGTAAGAGAAATCATATGGGAGCTCCGCTTTAAGGCAGCGCCCACCTAAATTTTCCCATGCTGCAACCAAAAATGGCCTTTAAACGTCCACTGTAATTAAGTTTCAATTGTAAGGCATTTTATAATTAGTGTTCAATGCTAGGAAATAAAACTGATATAATAGATATAATATGTAGAATTGCATCTGATAGAATATGTAGAATTGCCAAGCTAACAGACATTTCTATAAGAAATGACCCCCACTCCTGCACTCTCAGGTTTAGATGATTTGGAGCCCATCAGCTCTGATGAGGAGGATGAGAGGGCCGCAAGAAGGCATCACAATTTGTTTCACAAATCAGAGAGCCCCGGACAAGAAAGTTTCCTCAATAAACACTTTATGACTCTGACAGAGACCAACAACACTGGTAACCGTGGTTTACAGTTTACTTGTAGTGTTCATGTGTATAAATTCTGATGTTTATACTTTCACCATTTTATTTTTAGTAACTGAATTATACTTTGTTTAATAAGCAGGAAATGAACCCAGAACTCAAAGCACCGTTTCACTGTGCCTCCATTCCCAAGGCTCCACCCCTAGGTATGATTGACATGTATAAGTATTAGCTTACGTGATGGGTTTTGCATGTGTGTTTTATTCAGTGCATGTTTTTGTTTTTAGGAGGCATTCCCAGTTCCTCTCCAGGATTGACAAGAAGCCTGAAAAACATGGTGAGTTCAAACCGCCGGTGTCTACAGAACATCCGTTGCATGGGGATGGTCACGGGGCCAGCTTGGAGAAGAGAGTAGACACATGCAGTTCGGAGCAGTTGTACTCTTCCCCCAAGAGGAGGAAAACTTGTAGGGTGCAGAATGTGACCAGCCCAGTAGGTCTGTCCAGGGTAGTGAGCCCTGTGGACAAGCCACTTCTTAATTCGCTGTCAGCACTCGGCCTAGTGGCAAACAGTACGTAGATTCAAAATCTTTGCCTTTACACACTAATTTATACAATAAAAATATTTATCTTCATTTTTTTCTTTGAAGATCGAAAGGGTGTAACCACATCCTTTTTGAAGCAAGCATCTCGATCGTGCACCCCAGAGCTTCTCGCAGACAAGAACGAGTCCTATTCAAGACGTCCATCGCCCACAGATTTCCCATCTCCCCAGCCTTGGGAAAGTCCAAATGCGAATCGACATCTCAAAGTTCGCTCCTACATGAGTCCCACCACCAGCTCCAGAGCCAAAGTCAGCCGCTCCATGTCCCTCAAAGAAGGTTTTCATCTGAACCTGTCCAATGGGCAGACACCTCCATGTACAGGGTCGTCCCCTTCCAGTCCATCTCGTGCCAGCACGCCTCTTTTGCCATCACAGCCTGGCCCTCTTCATGGTCCATGCAATTCAGCTGAATCCAGATTGAGCCAAGGTGGATATCATTCAGGCCCAGCTGTCAAAATCAACAAGAGCCGTGTCTCAGCAAGAATGAGCAACCCTCTGGATGAGTATCCCTGCAGGTCCATGCCTTCTCCCAGTATCGAAGCTACAAACTCTTTTGTTAAGACCGGAGATAAATGCAATTCAAAATGTCAGGTGGAACTTACAAAGTATGTGTTCCCTTTCCCTGTCGCTCAGTCTGTGTCTGTAAAAGACTCACTGGGCCATCAAACTTCATCTCATACACCACAGCACCCCCTCGTGGATGATCAGGCCTACAGTGTGCCGTGCAAGAGCCAGTCTGATCAAGGTTTGAGTTAAAATTTCTCTGTTATTCTGATATCTGGAGTGTTTCAAATGCACTGTATACACCATTGGTAGGGTGAATCTGCTACTGTTCTCTTTTGTCTTCTTTTACAAGATGAATGATATACAGTGTCACTGTAGTTATGATTTATAGGAGTAGAACAGGCATGCCACACCAGCAAAGAAATCTGATTGGCTATGAGAAACAGTAAAACTGCTCAGTGCTGTAAAAGTACATATACCAACAATTCTCTGAAAATTATACTGACAGTTTCTTACAATATCCTGGTGTTGCATCATTACCCAGTACAATATTCTTTTCTCACTTGAGCTAACCACACTTCCATTACTAATGCAGCATTATCAGCAAATGGCTAACACTCCTCATATTTGTTATTAGGGTCACAGGGAGGCTGGAGCCTCTGACACTGGGCGAGGGCGGGGTACACCCTGAAAAGCTCGCCAGACCATCACAGGGCAACACACAACGATTCACACTCATGCCTAGGGCAATTAAATAATTAGCCTAATTTGCATGTCTTTAGATTGGGGGAGGAGTCCGGAGGAAACCCATGCATGCACCGGAAGAACATTCAAACTCCACACAAACACACTTGAGCTTGGGACTTGAACCCAGGACCTTCTTTGATGCGGATGTGCTAACCACTACGTCACCATGCCGCCCAAATAGCTAGGAATTGGGTTTTTTTTTTTTTTGTTGTATTTGGGGGTGTTTTTAATTTTGTTATACTGTATTAATCTCACAAGGAAAATTTAGCCTCTGCATTTAACCAAAGTGAGCACACACACACTTGGAGCAGTGGGCTGCCACACATTGCAGCTCCCGGAGAGTAGTTGGGGGTTAGGTGCCTTGCTCAAAGGCACTTCAGCCCTGAAGGTTGAGGAGGGGAAAGTACTGCTCACTTCCTCATCCTCCACATATTTTTCCTGCTGGAACGAGAATCGAACCAGCAACCTTTTGGTCCCAACCCTGCTTCTCTGACTATGGCTGCCCATTAGGACTAATAAGAAGAAAAGTCTGCATGCATGCTTTGATGAATCATATATTAAAACCAGCAATTACTTTGTTATAGCAGCTAACTTTCACATATAAGCAAAGCCATTCTGTCACACACCGAAACATCTAGCAATTTAACATCAGTGTTATTTCTTTGTCCATTAATGTCATTTCTTGCATATCTCCATGTCCAATCAGAGCCCTTGATGAACTTGGAAGCTTGCAGACAGGCTGCTGCAGAGCTGTTCAGTAGCGTCAAGAAGGCCATTCAGCTCTATACAATGGTGAGTGCGGTGATCCATCACTGTTATTATTCTGTAGGCTTTTATTATGGAATGTTTCACATCCCGTTATTGTGGTTTTTTTTTTTTTTTTATATGATTTATGTGCATGTGGTTGTTTACGTGTCTGTCTGTGTCCATGTTTGTGGTACTAGGTAAGTGCCTCTGTTGAAAATGGGGGTTTGGAGCAGCAGAAAATGGAACGTGTGCTGAAGGAGACATTGTTCACGGCACGTGCTGAGCTGGAGGCTGTTCCTGTAGTCACTCCTGCACCAGGCCATACTGTACTTGCTGAAGGTGAAGAGAAGACACTGGCCCTGCTGGAGCAGTACTCCCAGCTTCTACTGCAGTCTGTAGAAAAAAGACTCGAACACAAAATCTAGCTTCAAAGTCTATATGAGGTGAACATCCAGGCAGGATGCATCAGTAGTAGAGTGGAGTAGTGAAGATGGGAATCATCCACTGGATATTAAACCACACCTTTGACAGTGTGGCACAGATTTTCACCATCAACTTGACATTAGAATTTAGTTTTTTTTAATGTTCCTTCTTTGCACTGCCCCTAAAATGAACCACAAAGTTTTATAGTGTGTTTTTACCTGAGCGGTTTATGCAAGAATATAATTTTTATATACATGTGCTTGTTTTCTAAGTAAGTATATACGTGTATGTTTTTTAAAAATATTTTAAAAAATATTTTTTATTTTAATAAAGTTTTAAATATCATGCTTACTCCACATACTTTATTAGGTTCAAAAGGGAGAATGCCCTGAGCACAAAATGAGGTGTTTTTAACTAGAGGTTGAGTTTGTGTTTACTGATGTTTTTCTGGTTGTGACTTTTGTACACATGTTCCGTTTCACTTACTGTTCCTAATGTTCCTAAAATAAAATGAGGAGTGGTTAAATACTTTTTTCACTGACTGTGACAGTCTTCTTTAAGCAACCGTAGTCATTTCACAACACCCCCCCCCCCCCTCGTATCCTCACATGCACAGTCTGACCAAACAAAACAAAACAAAACATCATGCGCTCCAATTTTTTCTTTTTTTTTGTATCACCTCTCGCCTTGATTACAGGATAATCACCAGGGGAATGTTTTTGCAACAATCTTAAGCAACATCACAGCAACATTTATTTCCATCAAGTGTTGGGTTCATTTTTCACTGACATCTTGAATTACTGACCAGAAAATCTAGCCACTCTATAAAGTCACATCCCAATGCCTTTCATCAGGGTTAAGGTCAGGACTCTGTGGTGCCTGTTCATGTGTGAAAATGATTCTTCATGCTCCCTGAACCACTCTTTAACCATTTATGCCCCAAATGTGTGTATGTATATATGCCTGAAAAAATGCCTATATATATATATATATATATATATATATATATATATACACACACACAGACAGTGGAATGGCTGATTGCCCAACGTTACATGGTGCCCTCATGTCTGCCTTCCTTCTGGTTTCTCTCTTTTTAGTTAGGCTGCCATAGTTAGTCATGCCGGAGTCCCTGCTTGCACCCAGCACTAATAAACTCTTCTTTTACCATTACACTG
>JAQMYF010000002.1:10840756-10855079 GCA_030014195.1 Neosilurus mollespiculum | reverse complement strand
ACACACACACACACACACACACACACACACACACATATATATATATATATATATATATATATATATATATATATAGTTTGTGTGTGTGTGTATTTTAATTACTTACAATGCGATTTCAGTAATTGAACAGATCCCCTCTTTGCATTACTGTGTACCACATAAAGTGAAAAAGGTGTTTGTGTCCATGTAAGTGAGGGATACAAAACAACACATCTTCAAGAGGAACTTTACATTGCAAATATCTGTGCCATTATTTTACAAAACATTCTGTGGATGAAAATACTTGCAAAGTATCCTTGCAACATAAATTGACTAGTAGTGTGAAGGAAAGAAAAATTACCATTGGAGTTTTATACACTAAGCATTATACTATACACATGCAGTGTTGACCGGGTAGGGGAGAGATGTAACTCTCAGGGAAGAACGTCAACACTGACAGATATAAGGTTGACATCATGCAGGATGTTGATACGATCAAGCTGGTTCACCTCTCTGATCCGGTACTTGAACTCAAACACAGCTGTATTATTGACTGTCACTTTGAATTCATTGACTGTACAGAGGATCTTCATCTACAGAGGAAGAGGAGAGCCTGTAATTGTATGCAGAGCTCAAGTCTGCATTCAACATCATAATAAACAGAAATTGTTTCATTTTACCAGATTGCTCAAGATTTATACATTCTCATATCATTTCGTTTGTACTGTCTTTTAACATGTATATTCAATCCTGATTGTATCGTCTCTTACCTCAAAGTATTGTCCTGCTGCAAAGGGAAATGGTGTTAGGAGAGTTCTCTCCTCTTGTCCCCACTGATCCCCAAGCTTATGGTTGCGAACCAGGACCTGCTTCCCCCCCTCATTAAAACGTGGGTTGATATGGAAAGCGATGTCATAACCACGCAGGAAATTAATAGTAAACCTGGTATTCAAAAACCAAATTTAAGCTGTAGTCCTAAAAGATGCTATTAATCCTAATTAGCTGATTAGATATGTATGCCTATTATTTCCAACTACAGTACATATCTGTTAATAAACAAGTAACTTGACTTTAGAATGTCCACTTACATTTTTGCATCAGACTTCACTTGTCCTCTTATTGTAAACATCAGTTTATCATAGATACCTCGGGGAAGATTCATGTTGAAAGGCACTGGCTAAGGTTAAAACAAATTCAAACAGTTTATCAAATAATCATGAATATAAGTGAAGAAGTGAGTTGCTATATGTTGAACTAAAAATTGTAGACCAAGTACCTACAGCCAAATGTAGCAACTTACCACAGGACCTGTTGGTGGAACAGGTGGCCATATGTGCTGCTGACCTCCAGTGGGGCCCTGATTAGGCCATCCTGACTGCCCAGGGTTTCCGCGCCACGTTGGGGGAATGGGGTTGGGGAGCTGTGAAGGCATGCTTGGTGGGATTGCTTGGCTTGGTGGCATTGACTGATTTGGTTGGTTTGGTAGGATTGGTTGACTAGGAGGCACTGCCTGGTTTGGTTGACTTGGTGGGACTGGTTGGCTTGGTGAGATGGGTTGGCTTGGTTGAATTGGTGGCACTGGTTGGTTTGGTGAGATAAGCTGACTTTCTTGACTAGGTCCCATGGTTGGAAGACTTGACCAAACAGACTGAGTGGGTGGTGCTGGCTGGTAAGTTGGCCAGTTTGGTACTGTGGGCTGCATCCCGGGCCAGTTAGCCTGGTTGGGCTGATAGGGCCAACAAGGTTGGTATGGTTGATGGGGACACATTGGGGCCACTGGTTGCTGAGTACCCGGGTAAGGCCATATATAGTTGCCCTGGGGTCCAGATGATGGGAAGTTCATATTTGGAAACTGTAGATAAGGAACCAATATTGAAAATAGATTCCTGATTTTGCATAAGGTAAAGTAAACAAAAGCATGTGGACAAGCTTTGACATACTCCCAGATCTACACATGCAATGTGAATTATAAGGTTAAATACTAAGCAACGTAGACAATATTGATGCTACCGAATGATATACTCTCTGTATATCATAAGCATGTTAAAAAGATTAAGTGTTTTCATATATATCACATGAAAATAGCAGTGCAATTCTCCCCAAACCACAATTTCATTATTTTATTTTATTTTATTTTTTGTAATTTCTAGTAATATATGCAGGGATATTAATCATCAAAGGCCCAAATATTAATAAATGTAAAATATTATGCATTTTGATATTAGACTATAGACAGTATATGTTTTCCCACAAAAGAAAATGTCAAATCACTTAATGAATAATCAAATCAGTGGACAGAACGTTTCAGTTGAAATGATGGGAAATCCTATGCGCACAAAAAACTCATTATTTACAATTTACAATTACAGCTCTTTTTACAATTTACATTTTCAACACAAACATTAATAAATAAATAAAGTATTAACATACCGGTTTGGATGGATGCATGGAGGGTGTGAAAGAAACCTGGCATACACAAGTGAATATATAGTTTGCTCTTTGGCCACTCCCTCTTACCTAGTTTGCCAAGTTTTGTGGAAAACCACATCCAGTGAAAGAAAGTCACATTCCACCTCATTATTGTTAAACAAGGTTTTGTAAAAAGCCAGAATCCAGGGGGACACAATGGAGAACCAGAGTATATGAAACTGCATTATTCTTAGCAGTCATGAGATTCCTGCTAAATCGCTTGACTAGTCAGGAGTGCAATAATGGAATAACAGTGGCACAAATTAGCTGTTGTTAAACAATAGCCACTTATAAAGCCCCACTGTTTTGACGGAATGGTAAGGAATGTACCAAAGGAGTAGACCAAATCTCACAATGCTATAATTCATTAAAGTCAGTTTGTTGGTTGATTTAAGATGCTTTTTTCACATAACAGTTGAGGTCAGTGAACAAGTCAAGTCACAGCCTGTATATTTTTATTGACATGAATTAGCTAATTAAAGTTTTTATAATCGGGGCAGTGGTGGCCCCATGGTAGGGTGCTGGCTTACTGATCCAAAGGTCAGGGATTCAAGCCCCACTATCTCCAAGTTGTCACCGCTGTAGTAAGCCATCTTTCCTGTTTTTATGTTTTGTTTTTTTTAATTGATTGTTTTGCATTACATGAACAAGAGCACCATGAAATTGTCATTAGTGGGGCATCAATCACTCAATTGGTTCATGGTTGGATACCATTGTTGAGTCCCTGTGAGTTTGTCCATTGGTTCTGGTCACTTAAAAATGTGTACAGCCTACAGATATGCTGAATCACGCTATTAGTGATTATGTGTTTAAGAAGCTTGAGGAATAAGCAGTGCATTGGTGATTCTGGGTGTTGACCTTGAAAACTGTGACTCTGCCTACACCAGAGCACTCCTGTATGGGACAAAAGGGTCATTTATTTATTTATTTATCTTTTTCATTTCAAAAGTGTATATTTTAAATGTTAGTATGTTGCAGCAATTGCTCAGATTGACATTATTTGGAAAGATGCACAGGAACAAATCACTTATACTAGAGGTTATTAATAATTACATAACTCCTGAGTACATTCCTGATTTATTGTCAAACAAAGCTGGAAATATCATACTGAATACAAAAGAGCATGGGAATTTCTGCATAAAATATGACACACATGACATTGCCTATTCTTACAGATGAAAATATTGTTCATTATTCTGGGGGAAAAAGTGGAACACAAGGTTAAGAGGTGGCTTAGGGGTGGGAGGAGAAATAAAACATATTCTGTGAACAATAGGCTACCTACCAAAACATAGTGCATTACACAATCTCGATGAATGCAATTTGTGTGCATAACTTATTGTATAATCAAAACATGCAATTTCATAATTCATAAATGTTTCACTAATGTTCATCCAAGTCAGGGTGGTAGTCTGGAACCTGTCCTAGAAACACTGGGTGCAAAATGAGAAAATTGATTCAAGATAGATGCCAAGTCCAGTGGCTCTGGAGGTGTGAGGCTGCAACATTACTCACTCTTATTAAATAAAATTCAAGAAAAAGTGTAATTTACATAAATCATCATTTTGGGACAAAATATTTATATACACTGCCCAGCCAAAAAAAAAAAAAAAAAGTTGTGCCCTCTAATATTTTGTTGGAGCGCCTTTAGCCTTGATTACAGGGCATAATTGTCATGGCATTGTTGTTTCAGGTCAAGGCTCAGCAACATTATGTACCAGTAAAATGGAGTCAGCTGATGTCCGGAATAGACTGAATGAGGAGGTTATCACATCAGTGGACTTTTCCTCCCCTGATAGCACAAATATAAAACATGGGTTTAAATAGTGAAAGAGTGGTTCAGAGAGCATGAGGAATCATTTTCACACATGAACTGGCACCACTGTCCTGATTTAACCTATGGAAGTCTTTGGGAAGGAATCTTTGGAAGACTTTATTGAGTGGTTTGATTTTTCCATCATCTTTTCAAGATTTCTGTGAAATAAATGTTATGATTTAGTTTGTTGAAAAACTGCAATGATGACGATACACAAATTGTAATCAAAGCTAAAAGCGGTCCAATAAAATATTAGCGTGTGCAACATTTTTTGGGTGGGGCAGTGTACATAGTTGAAGAAGTCGAGCCATTTTAAAAAGAAATTATTCTCAGGATTGGACAATGCAGAATGTGGATTTTTATCTCTCACAGCTCTATTATCAAACAAAGACACTCTGTACACCCTGAACACAGTGACAGCTTTGACCTGCCACTGGGCTATTATTCAGTATCACTGCGTCTACTGTATGTCAGTGTGTGTGTGAACGCATGTGACCACAATGAGACCTGGACAAAACCTTGGCATCTTTATTGGAGTTGCTATTTATCTGCTGTGTCATTCAATGTCACTGTGCTGAGTGTGAAATAGCAGCACTGCTCTACAGTTTGCTCTTAAATACCAACAGCAAATTTGCACCATAGTATATGGAAATGCAATACTTATTTCCAAGTGCAGCTGAAAAATACAGTATTTCCAAGTACAGCTGAAAAAGGAGAATTGCCCAGTCAAAAACTGTTCCACAAATATTAATTAACAACTGTTCATATGAAATTGGACTGATTATAAATATAAATTTAACGGGATAACCCTTATTCAGTACAGTCAAGTAGTTAACATTATTTAAGTGCCACATCCTGTTGCTTTTTCTTGACCTGACCAATGGAAACAACTCAGATCATAAAACTGCCTCCAGAGGCTTATACAGTGGCCACTATTCATGATGGGGGCAATACTTGATTTGTTTCCCTTTTTACTCCGACACACCCATGATTCTGGAATAGGATAAATCTGGATTCATCAGACCACATGACCTTTTCCCACTGCTCCATAAAAGGCTTATATTTTAATTAAACTTACTAAGAAGTGAAGTTTAAACCTCCAATAAGGCAGTAACACTAGTGATGAACCAATAAAAATACACATTCACTGTATATACTGTTTATAGACAGGTGACAATTTAAAGCTAATCCTTTTGGTGCAAATGATTTAAAAGATTACATATATCATACATATTATCATATATATTATCTTTCATTTCGTCAGAACTGCAGTAATTCCGTACAACTTTCAGAGCTGTGTATGCACATGGACTATAGGTGGATTTCAAAACGGTCATGTGACCAGATGTGTCAAAATGAGAGCATTTTATTGAAAATCTCTCTACTGAAAAAGCAAAACATTTAAACATAACTCTGAGTAGTTTATGTGACTGTTTGAGCACTGACAAAATAATAAAAATTTGAATTAATTACATAAATTTTTTTTAAAAATGATTAAAAAATGTATCTTGGTAATTAAATTAGAAATAAACCCTGTTTTACACTGACAGCATGTTGATGCGGTGGTTAGCGCTGTTGTCTCACAGACAGCAGGTTGTATGGCGTACCCCGCCTCTCACCCAATGTCAGCTGTCAGAAAATGAATGACTAAATGGCTGATTTACATTCTTATACACATGAAAATCATATTATCTGTGGTGCCTATCCGAGCTGTTTGATTCTCTGATATGTGTGTTGCGTGGAACACATCTGTGATGAAAAGCAAGCATCTATTTTGAGCCTTATCTGTGCTGTCTGATACTGGGTGGTTTGACAGGTCTTGCGTCTCTCCTGTAGTTTTCCCAGCAGGCAATAATGAAGACACACAACACGTAGTCCTTGTAGTGTTGCAGAAACTGAGTTCTGACTACCTACAGTCTCATTCTGACCAGCAGGAATAACATCTTTTGTGAATTGGACAGTTTTGTTACATAGCATTTATGTGAAATCTGTTATTCAGCCTGGTCCAGCTTCAGTCATCTAGGAAACCTTTTCTTAATTAAAAACTGAAAAAGCCAGATTATTTACTTGACCTGACATGAACAGATTAATTTTGCTTATGCCATATTACATAAATCATTATTATCACAGAATGTTTCTGATATGTCCTAATTTCTGGACAGACAGTATTCTTATAGTAAGTACAGTACATTGCTAAGAAATAATCATGAAAATCATGAGTACACCAAAAAAAAAAAAAAAAAGTACATAAACCTTTTCATTAATGGAATACTCTTCCCAAACCTAGTTAGTTGAAACTCACATATAGTATGAGAGTAAGGACAGTTTCTGGGAAAGTAAATAGAAATTATTTTCTATTTTGTGTTCATGAATCCAGTAAATTTTAAATTTTATTTTTATATCTGTTATTTTACCTTTTATTAAATTCAAAACCCTGACTTTTACTAGACGTGAAGATAAAAGTAAAGTTCTAAGGCTCAAAGTAAACACAGTGGTACCTCAGATTCCAATTAATGGCATGTAAACACCAGAAAACTTTATGAAAAGTTGAAGTAAAGTGAAAAAATTTGTTACCGTGGTGGCTGGAGATAAGCAATTCCTGAATGAGATAAAGTAACAGATGTCGATCATGGATAAGTCAGCTCATAAAGGAATATCAAGAATTATGTAATGGCTTTCCACCAATCAGAAACAAGAAAATATTTTTCAAATGAGTAAAGTATATGAGATATGCTTTATACTGCCACTGTGGGAATTACAGTATTCTGCTTAGAAAAGGTAGAAGATCAGTCAGAGTGAGAGTATAAA
This sequence comes from Neosilurus mollespiculum, assembly GCA_030014195.1. NCBI lineage: Eukaryota > Metazoa > Chordata > Actinopteri > Siluriformes > Plotosidae > Neosilurus > Neosilurus mollespiculum. The sequence goes on along the minus strand of JAQMYF010000002.1, from coordinate 10,848,007 downwards.
CATCAGAGTGAGAGTATAAATGTTCTTTCATACCTGAAGTGAGTCTCATGATGACCAATTCATAAACATTTTCTTAATATATTGTTTTTAAAAAACACCTTAAATCCTGTCTTGAATAAGTCAGTATGCTTTTATGTACTTATTTGTATTACTCTAATGTCAGCAGTTAGTTGATGAAACCAAGGTTGTCTGAAGCTCAAGGCCCAACTATTATATTGCACACATAAGTGCATTAATAAAATATATAAAATATTTTTGGCACCATGGTTTTTATCTAAGATCATTTGGTGATTCTAGGATTTAAAAAAGAAAAAAAAAGAAAAAGAAAATGTGCATTCAACCATTCATATAGTGTTTCCTTTCCACATAACAATAAAACTACATACTAAATTCACTACATAAAATAAAGAAAACGTGAAGATGTATCTTCCCATGATACTCAGGAGATTCAGGTGATAATATTTTCATTTGTGCAGTATGTTGAAAATTTTGGAAAAATAACTTTGTTTTGGGATGTCACAGAGGCATGGTGACAAGCACATCCACCTTACAGCAAGTTGGTCCTGGGTTCAAGGCTTGGCGAGGGTGTTTCAGTGTGGAGTTGGCATGTTCTTGGCATGGACAGTGGTGGATCAGTGGTTAAGGCTTCATCTTACCGATCCAAAGGTTGGGTGTTCAAGCCCTAGTAGCACCAAGCCACCACTGTTGGGCCCTTGAGCAAGACCCTTAACTCTCAATTGCGTGAAAATGATATATGTAAATCGTTCTGGATATGGGTGTCTGCCAAATGCTATAAATGTAAATGTTCTTCCCGTGTTTGCGTGGGTTTTATTTTGGTACCCATGGGTTTTTGGTTTCCTCCTACAATCCAGAGACACCCACAAGGCTAACTGGCAGCTCCAAACTGCCCAAGGTGTGAGTGTGAATGGTTGTGTGTGTGTTGGTCCTGTGATGGACTGGCCAGCCAGGGTGTACGCCGCTTTCACATGAGTCAGGTGTGACCCTAGTAGCATTAAGCAGGTTGTGTGAATGAACTTTGTTCAGTTAAGGTGAATATAAAAAATATTATCCAAATATAGGCTACATTTTTCATAACCTATCTATGATGTTAAATGTATTCAAGTCATAATGCTAACATATCAAAATACTTTAAAGTACATATAAAATTGTTTTCAAGTGCTATAGATGATTTAATATATTTTTAATGATTTATCTTAAACATTGACATATAGTGTCTGGAAGAACCCATGGTGGTTTAAATGTTGGTTTATGTTTACTTTACATTCATATTTCTAAACATAATATCAGTGGGACACGATCGTAATCACAGAATCAAACAGCTATTTAATTTTTAGAAAAGAACAGGCATACTTAACATTTAGGATCACAAACCTTCAACAAAGACGTGTTTTAGACACATTTGTGTGTACTGCCCCGCAGTGGTTACATTCATACTCATACTATATCCAACAGGAGCTGCTGAATAGTTTACACATTTCAGATGAGACAGTATCCTGGGTATACTTAAAGGAATAATAATAATGTTATAATAGGTACTGTATGTGCTATCTTCCTAAAGAGTACATGAGCTGTTGTGCCATTATGGCCCTGCCTTGGAATTGCTGGTCCATTATATAACTACTGTATAATTCTAATTTTACACTACACTCTCAAAAACGTACCACAGTGTATCTAAAATGGTAAAAAAAAAAAAAAAATGCTTGTTGTGTGTGTGTTTGTATTTGTGTGTGTGTGTGTGTGTGTGTGTGTGTGTATGTGCATGTGTGTTGGGTTCCCTTTTGAGAGACAACTGTGTTCCCTTAAGTGGCAGACTATTATTGTACCATAACAGTTTACCTACTGTCTCATAACTAATTAACTAATGGGCTATGCATTTTGGCCACTTTACCCTTACAACATAGCTGCAGGGACCGTAAGGGTTTAAATATTTGTACCTCCTTTTGTTTTACATCACTTTGTACCATTTCTGCTAGTTAAAAGATGCACTTCTGGTCTCCAAAAGAACAACACTGTAGTTCTCAGATAGGGTGGCACGGTGAAGTAGATGTCAGAACATCTGACTCATAGCAAGAAGGTCCTGGGTTCGAGGCTCAGGCGTTTCTGTGTGGAGTTTACATGATCTCTCCATGCTTGTGTGGGTTTCCTCCGGGTACTCCGGTTTCCTCCCACAGTCCAAAGCCATAGGCATTAGGCTTATTGGTTGTTCCAAATTGCCTATAGGTGAGAGTGTGAATGGTTGTGCATGTGTGTTGACCCTGCGATGATCTGGCGAGCAATATCTCTGCGAAATCTCGCCTTTGCCCAGTGTCGCCCCTAATGGGATTAAGCGGTTTGACAAATGAGTGAGTGAGAGAAAGTGTTAAGGGTACATTTTTCATAAGTGTAAGTGTATGGTACTATGTTGAAGCACTGGGTACTACAACGCTATTAGGGAGGCTTAGATTAATTTGTTTTATAGGGAGATCCAAAAGAAAATCTCCTACATTTTAAAGCTAAATAAATATATTCAAATGATCAAAATATACACATGAAACTGCATTCAGTACAGTTTTTATTCATCAGTATTTTATTCGTCATATTTGAAACTTAGTGAGGCAGGAAAAGCGGTGCTAAGGCCTGTTAGTAGCCCAACCCCAACCTGAACACCTCGATCTTAAAAACTCGATGTGTGGTTTCAGCAAGATGGAAGATCACTAGAAGTGCTGAGGGAAATGTTTCCGGATCGAGTGATCCCCTTGCGAGACGATGTTGGATGAATGAGTCGTTCCCCCCGACCTCGCCCCTTGTGATTTCTTTCTGTGGGGCTACCTTAAATCACGGGTGTACACTCATCACCCCCAACCTCTTGAAGCCCTGAAGGCTGCTATTCAGCAGAAGATGGTTGCTATTCCACCAGACATGACCCGTCCAGCCATGGCAGCCTTCGGGAATCACCCTCAAGTGTGTATAGATAATGAGAATGTGTGTATGGCCACCATTTAAAGATAACCCTAAAACATCATGAATAAAAACCTCACTGAATAAAGTTTCGTTCATTCATTCATTCATTTTCTGAAGCGCTTAATCCTAATTAGGGTCGCGGGGAGGCTGGCGCCCATTTCAGCCGACTCCGGGTGAGTGCAGAGTGCACCCTAAACAGCTCGCCAGGCAGAAATACGCCGACGACAATTCAATGGCCTACTCTTTACGAAAGTCAGCAATGGTTCTTTTACATGCCTTGCACCACAGACAGTGAGAGACATGCATCCCAGTTAGCTGCACTGGGCGGACAGCAGTGACAACCTGGTGATAGTGGGGCTTGAACCCCTGACCTTGGGATCAATCACCCTAATCCAGCACCAGGGGCCACCACTGCCCTGAATAAAGTTTCATGTGTGCAAATCATAATTGAATTGTCTTTAATCATGTGGGTTTTATTGGCTCACCCTGTACAAGAGTATTTAGGTGATATGATATTAAACAGTAGCTAAAAAGACCCCCCCAGTAACTGAAACCATATTATACAGTAATAAGGACTGTCAAAATAGTAAGCCACACCCCCTGAATTAATTACTACTGTTTGATTCGCCATAGGCTATGGTAGTTTTGGGCGTGGCTTTAACGACCAATGGGTGTGTCGTCCTCACACAGCCACACCTGCCTGTGCTGCCGTGGTTACGGCTGTCAGTGTCTCCGGCGGCGACCGTGACTTAGCAAAAGCGAGGCAGCCAAAATCCCGTCCTCGGTCGCTATAGGCTGGAGCTCGCGTGCTGTCGTGACGAGCCGTGATTTGTCGTGTATCCCGGCGTGCGTCGCGCCGCCTGTCTCAGGTGCTGTGCTTTACCGTGCGCTCGCGCTGCGTAGCAACAGCCCGGATGTAGCCTGAGGACGTCTTCGCATCAGGACCGGACCGGAGAGCTTGGAATATGGCGCTGGCGCAGACGTAACGGTGCATCCTTTCCCGGACATCCACAGCACAGGGACACGAGAAATGTGAGGAGGCTGTCGAAGGGTGCAGGTAAGAGAAACGTGGCTGGAGTGTCTGCCTAGCGACAGAGCGTCTGGTGACGCGATGTTCGGTGCGGAAACGGTGCTGTCACCCTGAAACGCTCCACTCGCCTCCTGTACCACCGAAATCAACACACGCGCGTGGCGTCCTGACCTCGGGGTCGGTGTCCTTGGGGTCCGGAGACGGCGAGGAGATGAACGAGTGAATTGTGAGTGCAGGCTGTTGTTACAGGAGCAGATCCATTAAGAGAAAGGAAGATCATCATCCCCGACAAGGCCGGTCGGTGCTGGGGGAAGGTCGAGGATGGCACAGCTTCTAGATTTCATGCCTTCTGATCAGGTGTTAGTGCTGCTCGAGCCTGTCCAGAGATACTGATTGCAAAACGTTAAGCATAGAAATGGAGTGTCATCATGGCTGGCTGGCTGGAGGGAAAGGAGACTAAGGAGAAGCACTGTTGCCTTCCATAGGAAGTAAACATTGATTTCTTTTTTGCATATACTCAGGCATGGTACTGGCACATCCATGGTGCTTTGTAGCTGTGGGCTGTTGTTTATTTATGCCAGTGCAATAAGGCAAACAAGTAGCACCGATGACATATTAATGATAACAACACTGCGAATGTAATGAACAACTTATAACTTATTGTTATAGTTACTGTAGGAAACCACCTCTGCAAGTGTGGCAGGAAGTGTTTTCAGCTTCGCATTGATCATGTTCTAGGTGTCATGTAGCAGGGCTCTACGGAAGGACTTGATTGAATAACTCTATCTCAGTGGCAGCACTTCTGTCTCCAGTTTGGTTATTAAGGTCACTTCTGGGAAGTATATACTTATAACAAAACCACAGCCGACTGAAAGGCTGGAAAGTGCTTTTTTAAAATCTTATAAATCCATCGCCATGCATTTAGAGCCATGTGCACAATGTATACCAACCTATTTATAAATCCCTCTGAAAAGAATATGGCGGCACGGTGGCGCAGTGGCTAGAACGTCCGGCTCACAGCAAGAATGTCCGGGGTTCGATTCCCGGGCTCTGGGCGTTTCTGTGTTTAGTTCTCCCCGTGCTTGTGTGGGTTTCCTTCAGGTACTCTGGTTTCCTCCTACAGTCTAAAAACATGCACAGTAGGCTGATTGGCGGTTCCAAATCACCCCTAGATGTGAGAGTGGGTATGACTGGTTGCATGTGTGTTGGCCCTGCAATGGTCTGGCGAGCTGTTCAGGGTGTACCCTGCCTTCGCCTGTAGTCGGCTGAGATGGGCGCCAGCCTCCCCGCGACCCTAATTAGGATTAAGAGATTTAGAAAATGGATGAATGAATGAACGTCATGAAGTAAGCAGAGAAATGATGATGCTCCGTAGCTTGTGTGAGTTCTGTAATCTTGACAATCTCTTGCAGTAGTAGCTCAGAGTCTGAGCTGTTTCAGGGCTATTGGGTTGGAAGTGGTTGGAAATTTGTATGCGTCCATAATACGCAGGATCAGAACCAGTGCAAGGTGTTTCATCTCGATGTTTCTCAGTACAAAAGGTTTACTGTAAAAGAGGACTGCAATGTGACAGGTGAGAGCAAGCAACCAATCAGGAGAGAGAAGACGGGAGAGTGAGAGATGGGAGGGACAGAGGGATAGAAGCTCATATATCCTATAATCACAGAATGGTTTGTAGTCTTTTCTTTTGCTTTTTAATTTGTGATAACATTTTCTAAAATCTTACATCCTGTAGAACTGGTATAGGTGCAGAGCCCCATGATGGTCGCGGCATGTGTTATTTTTGGAAAGTGCATACGTACATGATTCTGAATCAAACTTTTAGCTTTCTCAAGATTTCTCAAATTCCATGAGGTGCCATATGAAATCATTTTAAGAATATTTCAACAGCTGCTGAACTATGCAAACATTTACAATCCTCTGGATAACTAACAGCCATCTACACTTGGGTGGCACCATGTACAGACTTTAAGTTGCCCAGCCTCCGAAAGATCGATCATGGTGACCCATGTATAAGCCACCAAGCACATACAGTATTAATATGGGGGCAAACCCACCAGAAGGCTGGGAGAGTTAGAGAGAGGTAGAAGGAAGCAGACAGAGGCAGTATGAGCTGTGGTGTTGGATCAGTAGAATGAAGGATGTATTAGAATAACAGTAGAGACAGATGGGCATGGTTGGACAGTGATTTGTTTCAGGCCACTGACTGTGATGTGTTTATTTTATGATTAAAATAGCGAGCTCACTGAATGATCTGTATAAAAGGGGTAGTGCAGTGGTGGTAGTGGAGATTTGTAAATGTCAAGAGGGTGCAGGGGATAGTATGATCATGCATTGTTTGCAGAGGGTTTCATCGTAGTGAAGTGTTTAGCGTACAGAACAAATTACATAGCCGCTCTATAAATACAACTTTCCAAGTATCTGTGTAAGTCTGTTCTAATGTGCAGCTCAATTTGCAGTGCATTTTTCTATAAGTATGTTACATAAATAGGGCATTTCATGGGTCTAGGCTAAAATTCCTAACTGGAAGTTAGTAGAAATAAGTCAGTATTATTGAATATTGCTTTTTACTTTTGTTTGTTAGAAATAAAATAGATTTTGCTTTAAATAATATTACTAATAAATAATAATTAAATTAATAATACTGTAAAGGGTGGCACGGCGGGGCAGTGGTTAGCATATCCACCTCACAGCAAGAAGGCCTGGGTTCGATGTCTGTACTTGGGGCATTTCTATCTGGAGTACCTCCGGGTATTCCGGTTTCCTCCCACAGTCCAAGAACATGCACAGTAGGCTAACTGACTGTTCCAAATCGCACCTAGGTGTGTGTGTGTGTGAGTGTGAATGGTTATGTGTGGGTTGTATGGCCTAGCAAGCTGTCCAGGGTGTACCCCACCCTCGCCCAGAGTCGGCTGAGATGGGCGCCAGCCCCCTGTGACCCTAATTAGGATTAAGCGGCTTAGAAAAAGAATGAATGAATAAAAGCTTTAAGTAAATACGGCACAAACATTGCAGGGTAATAGGCCTGAGTATTTTAGCAAAAAAAAAAAAAAATTAATGATATATAATTTCTAAATAAAATAATTGATTCAAACTTTCATTTGCCTAACCAAATAATCTTACTAGGGTCGCGGGGAGGCTGGAGCTTATCTCAGCCGACTCTGGGTGAAGGCGGGGTACACTCTGAACAGCTCGCCAGTCCATTGCAGGGCCAACACACACACACACACACACACACACACACACACACACACACACAC
>JAQMYF010000002.1:10827684-10840613 GCA_030014195.1 Neosilurus mollespiculum | reverse complement strand
CCATTGCAGGGCCAACACACACACACACACACACACACACACACACACACACACACACACACACACAATCATTCAGACTCACACCTAGGGCCAATTTGGAGCTGCCAATAAGCCTAATGTGCACGTCTTTGGATTGTGGGTGGAAACTGGAGTGCCTGGGGGAAACTCACATAAGCACGGGGAGAACATGCAAACCTCACCCAGAAACGCTCTTGCCGAGCCCGGGACTTGAACTCAGGACCTTCTTGCTTTGAGGCAGACATGCTAACCAATATACCACCATGCTACCCTCTAAATAAATTGTTATTGATAATTATTAGATGTGTTAAATTGTATTGTATTTTTGTTGTTTCTCACAGAATTAATTAATCCCCAACTATTTGATATTAATTTGAAAGTTAAATAGCAGATTTGAATGTTACATAATCATGATATATTTGAATAGTGGTTTTGCTGGAAATCTCATGGAGTTTCAGGCTGAACTCTTAAATAAATGGCTTTGAACGCACACTCACAACATCATACTGAAACTCTGTGTACTAAAACCTGGTTTAAATGCTGATTTAGATAAAAAATGGCATGCCTTGAGCCCTTCACATTTCTGTGTGGAGTTTGCATGGTCTCCCTGTGCTTATGTGGATTTGCCTTCGCCCATTGTTGGCTGAGATAGACACCAGTCTCCCTGCGACCCTAAAAGGGAAATTTGGTTCGGCCAGCGAGGGAGTGAGTATCTCTAAATTCACTATCATTCATCATGATACTGTATATTTGAGAATGTAGGCCACTGTGATGGTGGGTGTAATACATGGTGAGAAATATCACACACCCATGCTTGCTGGTTTGATTTCAAGCACTGTCGAAAACCACATTCACTGCTGAGGTAGCGTGGAATAAAATGATGCAGATTATGCATTAGAGAAGCTTCACTCTTTGCCCCAATCAGCATATTTCAGCATGTGTGATGACCTGGTCATGCAGGTGCCTAATGTTTACTGAGTGTTTTTATAGTTTTAATAAATGCCAAGCATATAATGTATTCGAAGGAGCTAATTCTAAAACCAAATATAGCGGATGGCATCGCAGTGCATCAAGACATTTTGCCTCCTCACAGCTCCAGGGTTTCATCCTGAGCTTGGGTTACAGTGTGTGTGCGTGTGTGTGTGTGTGTGTGTGTGTGTGTGTGTGTGTGTGTGGTTTCACATGTTTTTCCTGTGTTCATGAGAGTTTGCTCCAGGTTCTCTGGATTTCTTTCATATGCTAGTATGATATGTGGTTTGGTAACTCTGAATTGCCCCTAGGTGTTCTCTGGATAGGCTCCAGATTATGGGTGCGCAGTGTGACAAAAATATCACAATTTTCAAGGACACTTCTGTGATACACAATATGTATCATAATACAGTAGTGTGCAGTGAAGATTACACACTACCACTTTTGTCTAAAGGGGCTCCTAATAAAAAGCAGTAAAAAATTACTTCTCTATCATTTTTTGGTGAATTTATTTAGTGCTATTATAATTAAATAAATATATAAATGCTAAAATAAATATAATATATATAATTTTGGTGCTATTGTAGGCAGCGAGAAACAAAAAAAATCATTCCGACAAGTATATTGAGGTAAAAGTATGGCTAATAAACAAAAACACTGAAAAATACTAATTTCTCAGAAAAATTGAAAGGTGTTGCAAATTTCTTTTGACTTTTAAATAGCATGAATGAACTTCATACCATATGGAATGGTTTAGTGAGTGAAGAAATAAATAATATGTGAACACTATACCTGAAAGGTTAAATTCTGCAATCAAAGTAAAGGATGGCCACACTAAATATTGACTTTTTTTTCCTCGTAAAAGAGACTGTTATTTTTGTTATTTCTATATATTGTTGTTTGTTTACTTATTCGCATCAATATGATCCAATATTACATAAAATAAATACTTGAATAGTACTTAGTTTCTGATTTATCCTCATTTTGTTAAGTGTGTAATCATCACTGCACACTACTGTATATACTGTATAGTATACACACAAACTGCCAGTAATACTGTAGTGCTGCATTATTAACAACTGATATAAATTACAAATAAAAATGAAATTTTACATCACATCAGGTGATTCCTGTCAGTTTATCATTATTAAAATAAACAATTTAACAAATAAAGATATCAGTCTTGGGACTGTTTGAGGAAATCCATGCAAGCACATATAAACTCATGTATAAACATTTACATTTATGGCATTTTGGCAGACATCCTTATACAGAGCGACTTACATTTATCATTTTATACAATGGAGCAATTTAAGGTTAGGAATGATAGTTACAAAGCAAATTCATGGAACTTAAATAGTAAAAATACTGTCAATAAATAAAATGCACCTTACTGTTAATATAATAGCTGTTTTCTAAAGTACAGAGAAGATCCAGGTTGGCTGTTTACATGTAATGCTTATGTACACTTTTCTTTCCAGTATGAAACTTCTAAAAATTGTGACCTTTAAAAACAGTCGGTTCTCCAGACTACACATTAATAACAGACTGCAATTAAAGTTTGAGCGCCCTCTATCCGGAAGTCTGTTCCAAACATTCCTTTAGAAAGTTGCACACATGTCACTTACATTCCCACCAAGGACAGACTTAGATCTTCAAGACCTAGATACCCAGATCCCAGTTCTCATCTCTCCTCATATGCCTCTGGGTCTGGCACTTTAAACACACTATAAACAAAAGCATTCTGAAGTAGGTTAACTGAAATACACTGTTAAGAGAAATTAGGTTTGGAATCGGTAACTAAATCAGTGTTTGGCATGGATATTCATCTGGGAGGAAAGTCTTGCACCACTTGGTCTTCCAAATCTTGTTTGGTCCTTCTGCCCTATTTCATTTAATTTTCCTGCCTGTCTTTATCCAATAAACGCTCTGGAAACAATGAGTCAGCCATACCGTCATGGCCATGCCACTCATCATGCTTTGGTAATATTTCTCCAGGTCCTATGAAGAGAATGGAGTGTAGAAAAAGTTCTCAATCTCACCGACAGATTTGTCTTGATGACTGAGTTACTGCTATACTGTAGGTGACTAATTGATCCTGGTAGTCATGTACTCTGTCACTTCTCATTTGTTCTTATCAGGTGCTCTCTGGCTCTGTCGTCATTAATCTTGTTTATTATGGATAGGAAGGTTTACCAGTATGGATATACTGGAAGAAGGACATTTGTGAAAATTAGCTGCAACACAATGGCTGTACATGAAATAAACCAAAAGCTACGAACAAGCAGCATTTGGGCTGATTTCTTTCTAGCCCAGACTGTAGATTCATGACTGCTTTGAGAATCATGTCAGTTGTTTATGCAGCATGAACAGTTCGTTCGATCTGAATTCCATTTGGGCTGATATCTTCAGCGCAATTAGCTGATACATCTGTAACACACAGTCAATAGCGACTGAGAAGATACTATCATCCATCCATTATCCTCTCTTCACAAATGCCTTTGAAGAAAATGAAAGCAGATAGACTGGTACATTGTCCAGTCAAAGTATAAATTACACAGAATGACAGAAAACATTTTGGTTGGGACAGACATTGTTTTGGTTTGAATGAAGGGTTGTAATTTTTGTTTAAGGGAAGCTAGTCGGACATTCAAAAAATGTAAATGAGAAATGCAGCCGCTTAGAGAGAGGGGGGGGGGAGAAAAGAGAGACGAGAGAGTGAAAGAAAGAAAGAGAGAGAGAAAGAGAGAGAGAGGGGGAGAAAGAGAGAGAGAGAGAGAGAGAGAGAGAGAGAGAGAGAGAGATGAGAGAGAGAGAAAGACAGAAAGAGAGAGAGAGAAAGACAGAGAGAGAGAGAGAGAGAGAGAGAGAGAGAGAGAGAGAGAGAATGTGTCAGAGACAGCAGTAATATGTACATAAACATTTATTTGCCAAACTGCTTTATCCTACTAGGGTCACGAAGAGGCTATCTCAGCCAACTCTGGGCGAAGGTGGGGTACACCCTGAATAGCTTGCCAGTCCATCACGGGGCCAAGACACATATAACCATTCACACTCCCACCCAGGGGAAATTTGGAACAGCTAATTAGCCTGATGTGCATATCTTTGGACTTTGGGTGGAAACTGGTTTACCTGGAGGAAACCCATGCAAGCACTGGGAGAGCATGCAAACTCTATTTCTTGCATATCTTGAATATTGTTTCACAAATTATCAACATTTACTATTTTTTAAACTTTACTTACTGCAAATATGATAACAAATAAGAGACCTAAGAGACTAGCAGGGAGTCAAAAATACTAATAATATCATATCATGCTTCACCTCCCCCCTCTTCCCAGCCATCCTTGAGGGAAAACACAAAGCCTGTTTCACTGGGAAATATGTCACACTGCAGTAGAACCATGCATTCTGATTTCTGGGCTTAAGCTGACACTGATCAAACAACCTCCTTCCGGGCTTGCTGATTCTAACATTTATAATATTTAAAGAGCTATATTTCATCTAAATTATTTTATTGATATAACTGTGCTCCTGATGTGGTTCAAGGACCGGCTGACAGTCGGATTTGACAGTTTTATCAGTATGGTTACTGATTATTGCATCGCAGTCTGATCATATTCAGTAAAAGTATATATAAACGGCAATGCAAAAGTCAGAGAAAATGAAAACTGCTTTCTCTGACTGCTAAAAAACTAACCTGGGTTTACTGTCCTTTAGGATGGACGCGGGTAAGCATGTCATGGATGCCCAGTGCCCACTGATGCGTGTGTGTGTGTGGTGGATGAGAAGGCTAGTACGTCTGGTCTGATCCTACAGAAGAGCTACTGTAGCACAAACTACTGAAACTCTTAATGCTGGCTATGATAGAAGGGTGTCAGAACACAGTGCGTGCTGTGTATAGGGGCTTCCTAGCAATAGACCACTCAGGTAGTGTTCATGTTATGGGTCATCAGAGTAACAGTGTTTATGTCTATCATAATGCATAAGTCTGTCTTCATTTATGCAACAAACATTCATGTAAGCGTGGCTATGAAATAATTATTAAAATATACTGTTGATTTTAAACCCAGACATTGCTTCAAGGCAGTGTGTAATTCTCCGTGCATTGTTAAGTTCTTTATACACGCCATTGGCACATCCCCACTCGGCTCTGGGGTGGTCTTATTAACACTAGGCGAGATGTATCTGTTATAAAAACACCGGCCTAATTCTGTACAGTTCTTCATGCTTTATTATCCCTCTGATAAGTGATGTGTTTGAGTAGTTAACACTGATGTGCATAGAGGAGGGTCATTATTATCATTACTACACTGAGCTCCAAAGATTTTATTTATTTATTTGTCCTAGAGTTTCTCCGTAATGTAGGCATTTGCAATTCTCGCCCACCAGACAGCGCACCCCTATCACATGACAGCTACCAACCAGGGAACGCAAAAGCTATCACATCCTTCCTCCAAGGCACATAAAGCCAGCTGATTGCATCCTTTCAAACTACTGGCTGCTCATGCAATGTTAGAGGGCGGGTGTCCAAATAAAACTCACAGATGCCCATGATTGACTAGTGTTTGACACTTGGGATTGACAGGAAAGAGAGCGATGAATGATAGGGTGAATATTTTTCTGTTGCACCATTTGGGCTTCAAATATAAAGTGACTGTAATGTTGTCTTAATACTGTACATTTGCTACTGTGTTGTCATTCAGGCCTGGATTAATGCAAGGGCAGTGGTGGTTAAGGCTCTGAATTACTGATCCAAAGGTCAGGGGTTCAAGTACTACCAAGCTCCCACTGTTGTGCCCTTAAGCAAGGCGCTTAATCCTCGATTGCTTAGTTGCATAAAAATGATAAATGCAAGTTGCTCTGAATAAGATAAATACACAGTAAATGTAAAAAAATACACATGGATCTACAATCAGCCCTCAATCTATTGCTAAAAACCTCACTTGCTGACCACTGAATACTTTCACATCTGAATGAATTCTTGAACTAAATTAGTCCAATGGTGTTAATAAACTTTTTATAACAGCAGCACAGGCAAATCAGAGGTCTATATGAATGCTCTAATATATTTTCATGTCTATTATATTTCACATGGATTTGCAGATACGCCGAAAAATTCACGGCCTGGCAAGCTGTTCAGGGTGAACCACACCTTCACCCAGTGTCGGCTGAGATCGGCGCCTTCCCGCGACTCTAATAGTGAGGATTAAGAGGTTCAACAAATGAGTGAGTGACGAGTTGTTATTTGTGACACGCTCTGGCATAATACGGATTAAGTCACGAGGTTGTGTTTTGAGTAAGAGCCAAACTAAGTTGAAAACGGCGTACCTGGACTAAAATGCGATATCGCAAATATGCCTCCTTCAAAGCACAATCTTCAACATGACCAAGTTCAAATATCCATAAACACAATCTATCTGTGGTAAAATACTTGTTTAAGAAAGGGTTCCCTGTCCAACTTGTTGTAAAACAATGGAAATATCCACTTATTTTGCAGATTTTCAAACTGTTTTTGTGATTGCTCAGGGTATTTCCCTACCATCCTTATTCAGTACCATTTACATTTACAGCATTTGGCAGACGCTCTTATCCAGAGCGACTTACAATTATAATTTTTTTCATACAACTGAGCGTTAAGGGCCTTGCTCAAGGGCCCAACAGTGGTGATAGTGGGGATTGAACCGCTGACCTTCGGATCAGTAACCCATCGCCTTAACCACTAAGCCACCACCGCCAGTACCAGAATGCTCTCTCTACTTACAGAAACCCAGAATCATACAGTAGTAAACCTGTGAGAAGCCTCAAAACAGATATGACTCAATTTAAATAGAACTCTTTTGATGCTAGGAGGGTGCTAGTACTGTACTAGATGCTAGTAATTATTTAGCTTACGGATGTTAGGGAGTTTTAAATGCGGACATTCAGAAAATCGTTCTGTAAGTGTAACTGCAGTTTTCTCAAAGTAGCATTTCCTGATTAGTGACATGCAAAGTGATGTAACTCAGTCAGTTTACATGTTATAATCATGTATTATACCTCATTGTAAAGCATATTCAATTCTCTTTTCAAATATATGAATATCGCAGTATATCAAATTTCTAACTTAATCCGTATTATGCTGGAGCAGGTCACAATAAATGAATGTAAGCAAGAGTCAGCACTTTGTAGTAGAGGTAAAAAAGTTTTCCTCCATGGTACACAAGGATTTTTATAATTTTTGCGTTTTTTTGAGCTTTTTAGGGGAAGGGTGGGGTAACAGTGACTCTGCTATAACAGCATGCCCATGGTGTTTTATTCTTTTTGAAAAACATATAAATAGTTAAGGCTAAATTTAATGATTATACTATTTTAGTGCACTTACTGTGTAATGTTCTGTATCAAGCTTAAACCTGATATGGAGAAATAGAGAAATATTCAGATCACTGTTGTGTGAATGAGAATAAGAATCAGCTTCTTCTGTCACAGTTTGTCAGTGAGAAGCAAGTTGTAGCCAGATTTAGATTCAGTTGTGTTCTTTGCTTGTTTGTACTAGTCTGATTTTTTTTTATTTTAGACACACAAGAGCCTCAGTAATAAAAGCAGTACCATAGCATTTGAAAGACCAACATATTATAAAGATGAAATCATACCCACGAAAGCGTCTCAGTCATACACAGATATTATTTTGCATCTCCATGGTTGTGTAAGTATGTTGTCCTACAATGGCCTGGCGCGCTGTTCAGGGTGTACCATGCCCTCGAACAGAGTCGGCTGAGATCAGGATTCGGCCTGCAACCCTAATCAGGATTAAGCTGCTTAGAAAATGAATGAATGAATGAATGAAAATTAGTGTGGTGGTGCTAAGGTATGTTGGTAGCACAACCCCAACTGTCCTCAGTTGCTAACACGCGGTGGCTGGGAGCACACTATGCATTTGCTGTTTAAGCATGCTTCGCAAAAGCGGCAACCGATCCATGATTGCCGCACAGAGGACCTTTCGCAGACATTTTAGTGTTACACAGAACGAAAAGGTTCCACATCGGATAGCCGATAAGGTTGCTGTTCAGCAGGAGATAGTCGATGGCCACGATGACCCGTCGAGCCATGGCAGCCTTTGGAAATCACCTCCAACTGTGTATAGACAATGACGACCATCATTCGGAGATCTTTAAAACGTGATGAACAAAAACGGCATTTGAATGACGTTTAATGTGTGCAAATAATAATCTTTAATGTTTTTTTTTCATTTACCATTGATTACATGGGAACAGTGCAATCTAATTGGTTTACTAAACCCCCCCCCCCCCCCCCAAAAAAAAAAAAAAAAAAAAAAGCAATCAAAAAAAAAATCTGGCTTAGTTTTCTTCTCTTGTGTTTGTGTGTAATATATACTGTAACTTTGAATGACCTCTCCAAAATGCTAATATGCAACCCTTCACACAAGTACATTAACCACTCTTCTGTCATCAGCTTCATAGCAAATTGCTTTTAATCTTTGTGTAACACCTTTACTGTATCTAGTCTCTATTATTTTATGAATATATTTCTCCGTCTGTCTGATGTTGGCTTATAGACTACACCAGCAGAGCGTCATATCTCAGTGTTCTAACAGTAGGGATGGAAATGTCACTGTAAATGTCACAGGGAGGGAGTATTTAATCTGATCCCTCCTTCACTCCCTCCTTCTTTCCTTCTTTCATAAGCATTTTATCCTAACCTTGATCTGGTCCAGGAATGCTCTTTGGATAGGACTCCAGTACATCACATTCAAATATTAGTCCATGACTGTGTATATGGGGCAATATGTAAAGGTCACAAACAGACAGTAATCCAAGCTCAGGATTATACTGGGGACATTAAAGTGTGGGGGCGTGCTGCTAAGGTGCTGGATTACGGAACCCTAGGTCGGGGGTTCAAGCCCCACCCTCAATGGGTTGTCACTGCTGCCCCCCCCGAAGTTCATCTATCTGGGTTATCAAAGGCCAGTCATGTCTCTCACTGTCTGTGGTGAGAGGCGTGTAAAGTAACCATTGGTGACTTTTGTCAAGAGTAGGGTGCATTGCCGTCAGTGTGTTTCTGCCCTTCGATGGCCAGGTCCAGCTCTAGGATGTACTCTGCCCTCGCCCAGAGTCGGCCGAGATGGGCGCCAGCCTCCCTGCGACCCTAATTAGGATTAAGCGGTTCAGAAAATGAATGAACATTAAAGTGCGAGGCCATAATTCTATCCACTGTTTAACTTCCTCTTCGATCTCTTTACTTTTCTTATTTCTTTGTTTTTGGCCAATGTCTGTAAAAAACATGGACAGAGTAACACCTAAAAAAGTGAAGCAGCCACAGGTCTAGGTGCCTCTGATGGTTTACTGCAGTATAATACACTGTCAAAAAGCCGTACGCTTTAATATTTTCATTGTGTGCATTTAGTTTTGATCACAGCATGCAATCTTCATGGCATTGTTGCTGCAGTTAGTCCGGTCGAGGCTCAGCAACATTAATGTAGCAATAAAATAAAGTCAGCTGATGAGCTGAATGTACTGAATGAGAAGGTTATCACATCAATGGACTTTTTCTTCCCTGATGGCACGGATATAAAATTCTGGCTCAAATAATGAAAGAGCGGTTCAGGGAGCATGAGGAATCATTTTCACATATGTTCTGGCACCCCAGAGTCGTGACCTTAACCCTATTGACCCTATTTATGGAGTGGTTCAAGTTTTTCCCTCATTAATTCAAGACGGTGGTGAGAAATGAACCCGACACTGGATGGAAATAAATGTTATGTTGCTTAAGTTTGTTTAAACAATAGCATGATGATTACGTGTATAGAACAACAACATATTCATGTGTGCGACTTTTTTTTTGGCCTGGGCAGTGTATGTGGCACCGCCCATTTCCATTTGTTTCATAAAATAACCCCTAATTTCTATGTCACTGTTCTCCTCTAAACTGTTTTTCTATCTGCACATCTGCAATTTTAAATATTATTCTACTCTATCATAAGAATTTCATAGATTTACATTGGAATTAAGTGATTGGCAGCTGGTGCGATGCGCTACACCCTGATATTGGCAAAAGGAGCAGATCACTGGGCGTACCTCACATTGTCTCTACTGAGCAGACTCTGGGTCGAACTTTGACAACATGACAGGGGAATTTGACTTCATTTCTACAGGGGCCATGTCATTTGATTATTTATTTATTTCATTTGATTTTTTTTTTTTTACAATAATTAGTACAGCCTCATGTTCATGAGCAGTGACCGTGAGCCCTCTTGGTAGTTAATTTTATAGATGAAATAAGCAGGTGCAAATAATTCATTAATGGTTAGGAAAAACATTGGACGGATATTTTTCAGTTGCTAGATTATCTTACATGCATAAAAAGTCTGTCAGACTGTACGTGATAATGTCAAATATGTCATCTCTCCACCTATGCACTCTCTCTCTCTCTCTCTCTCTCTCTCTCTCTCTCTTTCTCTCTCTCTCTCTCTCTCTCTCGCTCTTTCGCTCTCTCTCTCTCTCTTGCTCTTTCGCTCTCTCGCTCTCTCTCTCTCTCTTGCTCTTTCGCTCTCTCTCTCTCTCTCTCTTTCTCTCTCTTTTTCTCTCTCTCTCTCTCTCTCTCTGTCTGTCATGTGTAGGCTGCTGATCTGCTGCTATACAGAACCCTGTTTTATTTTTTTAAGTTGCATAATGCCTTTGGGAAGCTGCCATTAAGATCTGCTTGCTATCAGAAATGCAGAGGCGGAGACTGCAAAAATTATTGTGGGCAAACGCACATAACTGTAAACTTACATGTATGCATGTGCTCAGACACATAAAGGTCGGCCAGATGGAAATTAAAGAGCACTGGTATTGGTCATCATTACATTATAATTCATGCATACTGTAAGACGTTTAAGTGATACAGAGCTTATTTTAACATAAATGACCATAAAAATCACTATACTGAGCAATTTTATTCCATGGATTACTTGCGGGGGGCTGAACCAATGCAGAACAACCATTTTTTCAATGTAAATTCATTGGGCGGTGCAGCACAAGTAAACAAGCAGCGAGCAGTGTTTTAGTTGATGAAACTCTCTACTAAAAGCTCTGATCTTTTACTGGTTCCTTTTGGTGAGGCGCTGCTCCTTGGACTTTGTCCAATAGCAGGTTTAGTTGAAGTGGCGTTCGCATACCGAAAGGAAACGTTTTTTAGAGTACGGCCTGTGCCGATGTTATGTAATGTTTTCTGCAATTTCTGTGGTTGGTTTTTGTGCAGTTGTATGCTTTGCACTCCACCATTTGCCTGGTGACACAGCACAGCACTGGCCGATAATATGTTATCTTGGACTGGAATCTGCTGCACGCAACCCACCCAATATAACAAAACAACAAATTGGCATTACTACCAGGGCTGGAACAGCCAATGTAGAAGGCAACATGTTGCTGCGCATGCCTAGTAGTAGTAGTAGTAATGTGGCAGCAGTCGTGCATACTAAGGGTACCCTTTAAAGCATATTGCCTAAATCTATTAAAAATATTCAGTTATTTTTACATTCATTATATAGTATTATACTATATATTATATATTTTCCTGATTTTTTCATTCATTTTATTTATAAAATAAACATTTATTTGTTTAAAAAGATTTTATATATCTGCTGCTCCCTGCTCCTGTCAATCTGTAATTAATAAAAGACAAAACATTTATTTTTAACACTATTCATTATTTGGTATAAATATCAGTAGGTGTATGTATAACTCAGCATCATTGAGATATATTTTTTCTTTGGAGAAACCCACAAAGCAAAGCTCATAATAACAGTAGCCTCTCTTAGTCAACAATATTTTTCAAACATTATTTAATGGGGTAATAATTTCAAAAAGATACATAAACAGATAATATGTAATCTGGTGTATTCGTGCAATTATCTTGTAATATTGGCAGCAGCGGATAAAATCATAAAGATCAAAAGCTTCGATCACCGTTTGCATCAAACATAAGAAACAAAAAGGAAAAACTTCAGTGAAAAAAGATAGCTCTTTAATGGGAAAAGAAAGTAAAGCCTTGAAATCTCTCCTGTTACACTGAAAATATGTAGAATTTCATCATCAGGTGGTTTTTACTTACATCTACTTAGGTGCAATCTGCTAAAATGTGCCGATACTTTCATTAGCCTGTTTGTAAAGGTCACCATTTGTAGTTCGTTTCACTGTTTCACTGAATAGGACGTAGACGTTTCAGTTTTAAGAAGGCCATCAACAAGATCCCAGCAACAATAACAGTATACAGGTATTAAACTAACAAATCAGATATGAATTAGTGAAGTTCTGAATAAAATAAAGACCCCCCCCCAATATGTACACATAATCAAGCTTTTAATAACTTTGGGTTTAATTACCTGTCATGTGTTTCCTTTGGGTGCTCCAGTGCCCACTGTAACCTCAGATTATTGTTCTTGACTGACAGGAGCAGAACCGTCTGAATCTCAAATTCCCCTCAAGTTCTGTATGTTCTGAGATGCTTTTTTTGCTCACCACAGTTGTAGAGTGGCTGTCTGAGTTAGCGCTACCCAGACTGGTTATTCTGCTCTGACCTATATCATTAATAAGGTGTGGAACTGCTGCTCACTTGATTTTTTTTTGGTTTCCCAAACTATTTTGTATAAACTCTAGAAAATGTTGAGGAAAATCTAGTGACTGTTGTGGGTGTTATGTGTTTTCACCAACAGCCATGCCACGATCAGAGGGACCAAGATCATATTTCTGCCATTCTACAGTAATATTTGATGTGATTATGAGCAGAACTTCTTGAACACATTGCACTGTATGCACCTCGCTACTGCCACACGACTGGGTGATTAAATAGCTGCATGAATGTGCAGGCGTAAATGTGTTTCTATTAAAGTTTCAGTTGAGTGTATATATATATATATATATATATATATATATATATATATATATATATATATATATCTTTCTCT
>JAQMYF010000002.1:10802652-10814836 GCA_030014195.1 Neosilurus mollespiculum | reverse complement strand
CAGCCGTCGTTTGAAGATACCCAGTGACTCAGCTGTCCGAACATCCAGAGGAAGTTCATTCCACCACCTTGGAGCCACTTATTAGTTATAAGGTATTTTTTGCCTCCACCACTAGGTGGTAGAGGAATTATATGTTCAGGTTGTCTGTGGGTCTGTAGTTTTGTCTGTCTGAGATTCTTGTTAGAACAATATCTCTGGAACGTGCTTAAATGTTTGTATGATTTATATGGAGATAGCTATATGAACTGATCCAAACAGGGTCGAGGTCATTGCAAGGTCAGCAAGCCTAAAGAGACTAGAAGGCCATATCAACACTGTTGGTGCCCTATTCTACATCTCTTTTTGCTTTATTGTAATAATGGTTGCCATTAATTTCAAAGTTGACTGTATATCTAAACTTAAACATGCTGTGTGTGATTATTCTGTTGTCCTGTCTCTGGGTATTAGCTTGCTCCTGTTTAGAAAGCCCATCCCTCCCTCTCTTCTGCTGCTAAAAATAAGGAAATTGAATGAAATGTATCCCATTAATCACCACTATGATCTTCCATGTTATTCTTCATTCGGTGCATGCTTCCGGGTGTTGCCGGGAGACCGAGCTCTTCATTCATGCAAATAACACTCTTGGTTTAAGTACACCGTCAGAAGCTCAGCTGCTTCTCAGATAAATCCAGCTTTAGCAGCCTGTTCAAACTGATTTTTTTTTAGACTTTAAACTAGTGAAGAGAGAAGAACTGTGCCTATGCTCTATTTACATACGATCTACTAGTGGACACCTAGCCTGTTTTATACCCAGCACTCTTTCTGGCCTTCTCTCTCACACACACATGCCGGCTGTCCTTTTGTCCGTGTGCACATGTTGGCAGCCCAACTGGCAGTGCGTGGGTCAGCCAGGCACAGTGTATGGCTCAGTGTGGCCCAGCTGAAGGACACCATTGTTTTCCTGAATGACACACGATCAACAAAAGTGAGGCATAATCGTGATAAACTGAGATCTTTTTAGCAGTAAAAACACAAAAGGATTGATAAGTGGCCTGCTCACTCTCTTCTGTTTCAAAAAAAGGTCTCTGATCTACGTATTTTCTCATACTAATGAATGCTCTGTTTGTTGTTAATTAAAGAAAGATAAATTCGAGTCATTTCTGATGATGTAGATATTGTGTTTATTCAGTTATTTTGGTAAAATATTATAAGTACATGAGAGTGAAATCCTGCCTGCATTTATATAAATATATAAATACCCTTAAATTGAAATTTGATTATATTACAGTTTGTTTATATCCAAGATCTTAAAAATAATGTTAAATTCCCACAGATATAAAGACTTGGCTTTTTATGGGCTGTTTAATTATAGTCCATGTCTTTTTGGAGATACAGAGTCTTTGGTTTAATTATAGTTTATGCCTGGTGGTTGCATAAGAGCTTATGTGACAGATTAGTGTTAACATTTTAACACACTGCACCCAATGTACTGTATGAATGAATACAGAAAGAGCAATCAATACATACTGCTAAGAATATTCATTTGTGCCTTTTTGTGCCTTGGTGTAAAAGGCACTTGTCCCTAATTTATGTAAGGACCTGAATATTTATTCCATTTAAAAAATTTTTTTTTTCCTATATGCAATTTTGATGAATTATTATCTGCTTGATTGCACTGCAAAACCTTAAGCCACGACATGAACAGTATATTTTAACATTCTTCCTTTGATACTTCTAGATCTGTCCAGCTTTTCCAACATGTTTGGAAAAAAGAAGAAAAGGCTGGAAATCTCGGCCCCTTCAAACTTTGAGCATCGCGTACACACAGGGTTTGACCCCCGCGAGCAGAAGTTCACCGGGCTGCCTCAGCAATGGCAAAGCCTCCTGGCAGACACAGCCAACCGGCCCAAACCCATGGTAGACCCGTCCTACATTACGCCTATTCAGCTGGCCCCTATGAAGGTACACAACAATTCTTTTACTCTGAAAGTCTTTTTGTGTGTCTCTGCTTTTTTTTTTTTGATCCTGTGGGTGTCCATGTGATTTATTATAACCTATTTCTGGGAGAAAGCATCAATCTGAGCTAGAGTTGACATTAAATAAAAAGAATAGTGGAATTTGGAAAAAAAAATCAGTTAATATGAATTCCACAGTGGGTTTGTGTGAACTTCCTTCTTCTCTTGTATATTAAATATCAGTGTTTATATGTGGGCTGAATATCTGCACTGGGGAATGTATAGAATTACAGTACATACATAATTCTGCCAGCTTTTTATTATGTTTTCATGAATCGTGTCAGTGTAGCCATCATCTCCTGATTCCTTTCTGCTGTCTTTACTGTCTGTCTCTAATGTCTGTCCTGTAGCTTTGCCTTTTGTCCTGTGCCTGTACACGTTTTTGTGTCTGTTGTCAATGTTCAGATAATTACAGTAACACTTCTATGAATATAATTTATACATTTATCCTATTTTTTTATTTTTATTTTTTATAAAATATTATATACAGTTATTATTTGGTGTACAGTGTCCCCTTATTCAGTCCCCTTAAAAGGGTTTGATCAGGATTATATACCATTAAACTAAACAAAGTAACTTGGGATATTGAAGTGTGTGGAAGGGGGAGTGCACAGTTTCATCTGTAAAATACAGTATACCAAATATTATAAAAGTTGTGACTCTATAAGTATTAACCCCATTGTCCTGAAACACCTAAATTAGTCCTGGTGCAAGCCGTTGCCATCAGCTTTTTCGGAGTTCACCTGTATGCAATTATAGGGCTAAATGATCTTAATATAAATACACCAGATTTTATTAAAGAGCATACCTCATGAAGACCAAGGACAAAGTTCAGCAAAATGTTTTGGAAAAGTATCTATCAAAGATTCTTGATAAAAAAAACATCCTGTGAAAAACTTTTTAATTAATTACTGACAAAAAGAATATGACACAACTGCAACTCTGTGTAGAACAGGATGTCAGTGATGGTAAATGATGCATCAGTAGGAGAAGCAACTAAAAAGCCAAGGGTAACTGAAGGAGCTGGAGAGATCTACAGCTCAGATGGGAGAAGCTGTTCACAGGATAACCATAGCTTAATCAAGACCACAGCAACATGTGCAAAATGGTTCTCTGATCTGATAAGGCCAATTTTATTATTCTGCCTTGGCCAAACCCAGCACTCCTCAACACCCTGAGAACATCACTCCCATGATGAAGCATGGTGAAGGTTGAAACATGTTAAACATTATGCTTGGAGTCTTAGTTGCCTGTTTGACTAATACTGTTACCCTTTCGCTGATGTTTTGGTGGATAATAACAGTAGTGCCAAATTCTTAAGAATCTTTGAAACATGCCACAATATTTATGTAAAATCTGATGTCAAACTGTATCATTAAAAAGCAAGAAAACTTTGATTAAAAATGAGTACACTTTAAAATGCAACACTTGCGACTATAAGTGAAATGAAAAGCAAGCCTTCCAAACTCTCCTGTTACACATGAACATATGTATATTCCTATAATCATGTGGTTTTTACTTATTTTTTCGAAGTCTATTTGATAGTTTGCATTAGCCTGTTTGAAAAGGCTGCCGTTTCACTCTTGTGAGTGCATGAAATTGTGAGAATAGGACGTGAATGCGCCAGTTCATATAAGGTAAGATAATGGCAAAAATACCAGTATACAGATATGAAAGTAACAAATCAGATATAAACTAGGGAACTTCTTAATAAAATAAAACTCTGTTTACATACATTAAAATAAGCATGCTCTATTACATACAGCCCCATGTATTCAAAGGAAAATTAGAGACATTCATGTAACTTTCCGCTACTTTCGCATTAAATTGTCTCCAACGGTAGTTGCTTGATTTCATTTTCGTCATCAAAAAAGGTTAATGACACATAGTGTGATTTATTAAAACAGACATAAACTATGCAAGCAAATTTTCATTAGGTTTGGATTTAATTTCTATTTAAAGTGCACAAATGTGGGCTGATTATGGCACAGGATGTAAGGCAAAGAGCGTGGATTGAGGATGGCTACACATGAATCCGATGCTGTCAGAAACCTGGGAGAATATGATAGTAGGCCGGGTAAAAATATAAATGAAAATGAACTGACACTTGTATTCGAATATAGGATCATAGGAGATATCTCTGAAGAGCGGTCAACAAGACATTAATTCTCTTGATCTCTTCACAGACATCTCCCAAGAATGTCCGGTCATCTGAATCACCGTTGCGAAAAGTATGCCCTTTTTCCTACCCTATTTTTGATCCTTTTTTCCCTCCTTTGGCTACACTGTTCCTCCGATTATTTTTCTACCTTTGTTGTTCAATGCTTGGCCACTTGCATTTTGGGTAGTTCTAGTTTTTAAGTAATTGTGATGAATTATTAAACCATATGTGACCAGAAAGGCCTGAAGAAGCATCTTCACACGGTAGCAGAAACAAAAATGCATGCTCTTCTATTTACATAGTCACATATTCAAAGTCATGAAATGTGTAGCAACATTTTATGTATACTATCCTATTATCTAACTGTGAAACCTTGCATATGAATGCTTCATAATATTATATGGCTTGCTATAAGCATGTCACATGATGAAACATTGTAATTTGATGATAATAAACATCATGACATGCAAAAGTTCATCATGTAGCATGGACCATTACTTTTTTCAGTTTTTAAGCTTGGTTTATTGTGCATGCTTTGCTATAGCAAGCCGTATTACATGGTAGAATGAACTCTAAAATGAAATATTTTAAATATGTAAATGGTCCCGGAGAACCTGTGCTTGTACAATACAGTGTTCAGTGAACAGGTGACAACAAGCAAATATGCAGAAGAGGGTTACTCCAGGACCACTGCAATCTCAAGTAATGAACCATGCACTAAAAGCTATACACTATGTTCTTCAGTATATAGAAATTGATTACTATGCATAAAAAAATGAGTATGAATTGCATGTTGTTAAGCCTTGCCAGAACAGCTGTAAGAGAATCAACCAATGATTTGAATACCCATGCCTAGTTTAAACTTTCTTGCTACATGCCCCATTTTGGTTCCTCCTCTTCTGCTGGCTCGAGTATACTCCATTGACTGTAAAAAGAAAAAAAAGGTAGACTCCAACTTACCCACTGAATTATCAACAGAGCCAGCAGTATCTTCTATGATTTTACTGCAGCACGCCTTCAAGGGTGACCAATTGTTTCGAGTTCTTTTCACTTGTTTTGTTCATTTATCACACAGATGAGGGTCCTTAGGAAATGCAAAAAAGCTAACACTGTCTGTAAGTATGTGAGCAGAACTCAGCTACACAATGAGTAGGCATCCTTGGTAAATATTTCCAATTATTGGCAGTATCCAATTATGCATCTTGCTTCAACAAAGCAACAATTAAAAATAACACGAAAATGCATGCACACTGAGTTGCTTGTTTTAATACAGACATAATGATATA
Source organism: Neosilurus mollespiculum (assembly GCA_030014195.1). NCBI lineage: Eukaryota > Metazoa > Chordata > Actinopteri > Siluriformes > Plotosidae > Neosilurus > Neosilurus mollespiculum. The sequence continues at coordinate 10,809,395 of JAQMYF010000002.1, read as the reverse complement.
CCAAATGTATTTATTTTATTTATTTAGATACGATGAATAAAGTGTTGAGTATGTAACAGCTGCTATTTAACCACAAATAGCATGATGAGGATGGAGAATAGTTAAACCATATAACCTCACCTATGGTCACGAGCTTTGGGTAGTGACCAAAAGAAAAAGATTGCGGATACAAGCGGCTGAAATGACGGTGGGGCTTTCCCTTAGAGATAGGGTGAGAAGCTCGGCCATCCGGAAGGAGCTTAGAGTAGAACCACTTCTCCTCCGCATTAAGAGGAGCCAGTTGAGGTGGATTTGGCATCTGTGTGTGTGTACATCTGGACCTCAATGCTTAGGCGGCTGCCCCCACAACCTGACCCTGGATCAAGCAGAAGAAGATGGTGATGATGATGATGATGATGATGATGATGATGATGATGATGATGAATATTTATATATATATATATGTGTGTGTGTGTGTGTGTGTGTGTGTGTGTGTGTCTTTTTAATCTGACCTGCGATGGTCTGGTGAGCTGTTTATGGATTATCCCCTACTCCCCCTTTTACCCAGTGTTGGCTGAGATAGGCTTCAGCCTCCCCATGACCTTAGTAGGATTAAGTGGTTTGGCAAATGAGTGAGAGAGTAATTTTTTTTTCTTTGGGAGCAAGTGTGGCGGGGGTATGAATGACAATGATGTCAGCTATGTGTTCTTGGTAGAAAGAGTTCCTTTAGATATATTTAGCTGGTTAATGACTCTGGCTTTGTAAGGAGCTTTTCTTGCAGTTAATTTCCTGAGAGAAATGCTCTGTCATAGCTTTCACACATTACACTACTATTTCTCTGCATGGCATATTTTTAAATTATACCTTTCAAAAAGAAAGACCTGTGCATAAATCAGTTTTAATACCATGAGTGTGATTGAAACACTTACCAGGAGCATGAAGTAAGTCTCTGGGTTTAAGCTGTGTATAATATTAGAAAGGCTCAGCTAACCCTCCACCCCCACTCATTTTTTTTTCCACTCACCGCAGTGACACATGAATGATGTGCTCATTCCTGCTGTTGGCAGACTTATCTGTGTGCTGTTCCTGAGGTGATAATGGAGTACAGAGAATGAAAACTGTGTCCATCTCGTAAGTGTTCATCCTGGAACCCATGGAAAAATTAAGCCTAGCTGCTTATCACAAATATCTTTTTTTATTTATCTTATCAAAAAGATCAACAAGTGTGACTTCTGGGCTTAATGATTTTTGTTAGTATTGTTGTTGTCAAGTTATGTATGTTTTCCTCTTTTGTGCAACAGATGAATTATGCCATAACTCATTTTTTTTATGTCTCATGATTGATAAGGTGAGTGTGCTTCAGTGTATGCACTCATAGACTGTATGGACTGCATGGTAAACCAGATTATTGGTTCAACACTAACTTTATATGGCCATGATGCCAGCTTATTAGAACGTTTCAGCTTAAGGAACATAGATAACAGAAAGATATGTCATTATTTAACTGTCTTGCTGTACTGTATTGAGATTCTATTCTGTACCTCTTCTGATCTACCTGAGTGTGATGCTCTAAATGTCTTTGTTACGGCACAGATTAATGTTTAAAATCTAGTTTATTCTGGAATATGGCTGCTGTCAGAAAGAGATGGACTTTGGTAACATTTGAATTTACATTTATGTTCATTTGGCAGATTGCCTTTATCCAGAGCGACTTACAGTTATCATTTTTATACAACTGAGCAGCTGAGGGTTAAGAGCCCAGCAGTGGCATCTTGGTGATACCTGAACCCCCAACCTTTGGATTTCTAACCCTGAACCTTAACCACTGAGTCACCACTGCCCTGTTTGAATCATATATGTGACCCGCTCCATCATAATACAGATTGTCGCAAGGTAGTGTTTTGAGAAAGAGCTGAAGTAAGATGAAAATGGCATATATGGACAAAAACGTGGTATCGCAAAAATACATCCCTCATAGCATAGTCTTCAACAGGACCATGTTAAAATATCCATAAACACAATGGATCCATGCTAAAATGATTGTTAAAGAAAGGGTTGCCATGTCCAAATTGTTGTAAAACAATGGGAATATCCATTAATTTTGCCGATTTTCAAGCCACTTTTTTGATTGATCAGGGTATTTCCCTATTACCCATATTCAGTACCAGAATACTCTCCCTACTTACAGAATCCCAGAAGAATTACCCAAACCATACAGCGGTAAGCCAATGAGAAGCCTCAAAACACACATAACAGTGTAATTAGAACTTCTTTGTTGCTAGGAGTACGAAACGCTAGGAAGATCGTGCTGCTTGGTCGAGAGTCGGATTCATTTAGTTCATAGCTGTGAGGGGGTTTCAAATGAGGACATTCAGAATCTGGTTCTGTAAGTGTAATTGCTATTTTCTCAAAAGTAGCATTTCCTGATTAGCGACATAGAAGGTGATGTAACTCAGTCAGTTTTCATGTAATAATCATGTATTCTACCTTATTTTAAAGCAGATTAAATTCTCTTTCCAAATATATGAGTATCTCAGCAAATCAAATTTCCTATTAATCTGTAATATGCTGGAGTGGGTCACGAATATACGTGCCTTGTGTAGGACCACTTAATCCAGTTACTGAGTTTTATATGTTGGACATGGCTGTTTTGAATAGGGATATTTTAGCGTTCACTTTTCGAGTGTGCATGCGTTAACAGCCTTTTCAGTCGCTCCTACACAATTTCCTCCGGGATCAATAAGGTATTCTGATTCTGATTCTTTTGTATAACGCTACAAAATTATTATTGATAATGAAGCTCTTCAGTGAAATAAGCATCCATGAACATTTTTATTAATTGGGTAGCATTTATATCATTTACTTTTTAGAGGAGAAAATTCTGAGCATATAGTCATGTGAAAAAAATAATAAATCTCATGCAAATAGTTTATTTTTTCTAAAACATTTGGACAAGCAAACATTCATTCATTCATTCATTTTCTAAGCCGCTTACTCCTAATCAGAGTTGTGGGAAGGCTGTCGTCCATCTCAGCTGACTCTGGAGTTGGAACAGCCAGTTAGCCTACTGTGCATGTAGAAGAAATCAGAGTACCACGCAAGCACGGGGAGAACATGCAAACTCCACACAGAAAAAGCTCGAACCCAGGCCTTCTTGCTGTGAGGCAGATGTGCTATCCACTGCGCCACTATGCCGCCACAAGCAAACATATATTACTGTATTTAATACAGTGATTAGAGATAAAGGTGATATATGTGAACAAAGGAAAATAGGATTTTAACCATAATTTAAAATAATCAATAAATGTAATATTCTTCGGTTGAGAAAACAAGTATACCCTTGCCCACCCTTGGTATGACCAAACCAAATTGTTGAGTCATCTGCGTAGAAAACATTGTTCCAAAAAGCCTGGTCTTTGACAAACTGTAATCTTGCTCAAAATGTATTTTTGGACAGAAAAGGCTTTTATTTGTGATGCCTCAAATGCAGGTTAAGTTTGTCCAATCTCTGTCAGATTGTAAATGTGTGTACTTATCACACCAGCAGTTGCAAGAATTAACAGCACATCCTGGGATGAGATTTTGGGGTTTTTAAAGACTTCTTCTCCCAGCAGACATTTCGTTATCAGGCTGAATTTGCTGGGGTGCCCCGTCCTAGATAAATTGGCAGTCGTTTGAGATCTATACCACTTGTAGATGATTTCCTTACAGTGGAATTGTTTCAAATCATTTAGAGATCTCTTTAATCCCTTTTTTTTTTTTTTTTTACTTTTTAGCTCCCGCCCAACCAAGTGGCTCGGAAGCTATTAGGAATGGGTTCTATCCGTCTGACCGTCCTTCCATCTGTCTGTCCATCACACTTTAGTTTCTAGACATTTACTTGCCGCGTACTGAAGCAAACTTGGTATGCTGGCTCACTACTATGAGTGCTAGCATGATTTTGTGTGCGAGTGACCTTGACCTACTTTTCAAGGTCACAGAGGCAAAACTGTACATTTGGTTTCAGGACACTTGCTGCGCGCTGAAACGGGAGCTTTCAAACTTGGTATGCTTGTTCTATATTGGCATATTATGAAATGGTCCTTTCAGCGGTAGCATCTGGACCCCTGTTGTCTATTTTTTAACAAAGGTCTTAGAGAGCGCTTTAGATGAGACAAGTTCCACCTGCAGGAGGTTCCAATCTATGGCACCTAATCTGGAACACTTGATTCTAACTTTATGGACTTGAAAGTGTAATAAATATAAAAATGTACTTATTTTTTTCTATGTGTTTTCTAAATGTACTTGTACTTTTTTTGTTTGTTTAAATTTCTAAAATGACCACAAATTACATGTTTTATGATGGAGTATCACAGACATGTTTGCCTATTCAGTCTTTTGCAAGACTTTTAACAGACAAAAGAAGTTGTGATACTTATTGAACAGATTTTTTTCCAGTTGCTCCTGCTGGTTATTTTGCAGTGGAGGGATTTCTAACATCTTTTAAATACTGATTTGTTATGACATCAGCAGCAAGGCAAGAATGTACACAACAACTTATTTTTCCTGTAGGCATAATACAGTGTTGGCTGTATGTTTGAAGTTTAAGAGAACTGCTCTGAAAAAGGGTGGCACGGCGGCATAGTGGTTAGAACGTCCATCTCACGGCAAGAAGGTCCTGGCGAAAAAGTCCTCAGCCGTTTGTGTTTGAAGTTTACATGTTCTCCCTGTGCTTGCGTAGGTTTCCTCGTGGTACTCTAGTTTCCTCCCACAGTCAAAAGACATGCACATGAGGCTAAGTGGCTGGTTCAAGTTGCCTGTAGGTGTGAGTGTGAATGGTTGTGTGTATTGGCCCTGTGATGGTCTGGGGAGCTGTTTAGGGTGTACCCTGCCATTGCCCAGTGTAGGCTGATAGGCTCCAGCCTCCACACGACCCTAATAGGAATAAGCAGATTGGCAAATGAGTGAGTGACTTGCACTCACATGCTCATTTACACCAAGTGATAAATTAGAGTAGCCCATCCCTGTACCAGCATGATTAATATCACATCATGTCATGTCTCTGTGCAGTACAGTCTCAGGACAGATGAGCACAGTCAGTGATTCAGTAATAGTAGGGGGAACAGCACGCATCATGTGATTGGAGGGAAATCTGATAGTAGGCCTCTGTTGCTAACACAGTATGGATGAGACGGCAGCTGCATGAGGTTACATATGATGTGAACAGATGGAGCTAATGCAGGAAAAAGAAGGAGGGCCATTGAGAAAGAGAGAGAGGGAGGGAATGAGTGGGGGAGAGAGAGAGACAGTGAAAAGCAGCAGGTGCAGAGACTCTTGGCATGGACCAGGCAGACGGAGCAAGGCCAGTTGCTTGAACCGGCTGAGGCTGTATCCAGGGGAAGAGGAAGGAAAGCCAAAGACACACAGGTGTGTTATTCACAGAGATCAGTGGTTACACACATGCGCGCGCGCGCACACACACACACACACACATACACACACACACACACACACACAGACACGCACACACGCACACATGTTAAACATTAGGAGAGGTTAATCTTACACAGGTGGTTATTTGACCTGCTCTTGTTTGAATTGTAATTATGCAGTAATATGAATGCTCAGGCTGCAAAATGCTCAGGCTGCAGTTTGTATCAGTGACAATGTTAGAGCTCAGTCTCCACAGAGGATAGGTGTATTTTAAGCATTCCTCTGTGTAAGTGAGTGTGTGTGTGTGTGTGTGTGAGAGAGAGAGAGAGAGAGAGAGAGAGAGAGAGCAGTTTTGGAAGCAGAGTGTGACATTCATTTTCTGGTCATTGGGTTAGTGTTCCTTGGCTTTGCTGACTGGCAGAGTATATGACTTGCCTTATATAGCAGAACTTAAGCAGAGAAGTATCACTTAAGAACTGTATATTATACCTATTCATTACCACATTGGCTGTGTTCCTACTATTTATACCACAGTGCTGGTTAATTCTCGATTCTGATCATTTATATCAATGTACTTGTTCTTTGTCTTATTGTTTCCATCATAACGGCTGTTCCACATTTTCTTGTATGGCGGACCCTGCACATAACCTAAATATTATAACTTTAATATTATAATGTTCACACATTAGAAGCAGGTAGTTAACTATACTATACTACTGATATGATGAAGCTTTCTGTAAGATGTTTTATAAATCTTTTGTTCAATGTCAGTGTTTGGTCAGCATGTTCAGCCACTGCGCTTCACAGTTTCTCAGTAACAAGCTGCATTTCTTTGTTTTATTCATTACAAGAGATTGATGGGGATGTTTATTTAATCACTGCTAGAATGTACATGATAACAGGAACTTGTATCCACAATAAATGTAATTTAAAGGTACAGTGTGTAATGTTTTGGAGGTTCTGTTTATATCTGGAAGCTGTTTATATCTACATGAGGAACAGGTTCCTTTTTTATTGTGGCTGCCATCTTGCACTTCAGGATATTAGCATTCATAGCATTCAGGACTCCCTCAGTTATTTTCAGCATTCTTTGCTATATCATCTTCATCATCTTCCGCTTGTTCCGGGGTCGGGTCGCGGGGGCAGCAGCCTAAGCATTGCGGTCCAGTTGTTCCTCTCCCCAGCCACTTCCTCCAGCTCTTCCGGGGGGACGCCGAGGTGTTCCCAGACCAGCTGAGAGATGTAGTCCCTCCAGAGTGTTCTGGGTCGACCCCAGGGTCTCTTCCCAGTCGGACATGCCCGAAACACCACACCAGGGAGGCGTTCGGGAGGCATTCTAATCAGATGCCCGA
>JAQMYF010000002.1:10758401-10790219 GCA_030014195.1 Neosilurus mollespiculum | reverse complement strand
CGCTCTCCACCGCACCCCCCCCCCGCTCTCTCTCTCTCTCTCTCTCTCTTGCTCTTCCCTCCCCCCCTTTTGTTGTTCTTTGTGCTTATTGATTTTCACTCCAGACCTAGTTTCTTTTCTCTTCCGTAATAAACATTCCATCTTCTCTTGCTTGGTATCAGATGAATTAAGCAGAAACTGGATAATTCATGTTATTATTTGTTTGACATAATTCTTAATGGTTTTTATATAATCTGCTGGGCTTTCACAAGGGGAAAAAGATCACAGTTTATTTCCACCGTACAAAGGCTCGTTACTGTTTATCAGTTATTTCATAAAAAGAATCTTAAATCATTTCCATCAGAACATAGTTTAACACAATCTACACCACCAAATGTATTGCTAAATTCACAAGCCTGACCTTACTGTAAGAACAAATCCTCCTATTATTGGTGTTAATAGAAATTAATACAAAGTACTCAGAGTGACATTGATGGATGGGGGAAGGATGAACATGCTGATGAGGTCCTGCTTGAGATAGATAGGCTGTTGTAATCTACTGCAGTAGTCCACTGACACTGTTCTTATAACGTGAGCTGTGTTGATCTGAAGCCTGAGGCTCGGGTTGGTGTGTGTGACCCCCATCTTTTAGTGACAACTGCATTATAGAGATGGATAGGACTTAGCTTAATGGCACGACTGTGATGTGACTGGCCTGTCCTGGAGATTTATAAACTCTTGCCTTAAAATCAACATTTGGAGCATATCAGGCTGGATTATAACAGTCAATAAATATTTATTGGATTCTCTGTTTCAATTATTTCACTGTCTACTATCATGTTTTCCCATTAAAAATAATAATACAAATGAATGAATTAAAAAAAAAAAAAAAAAAGTAGTTCAAATGGTGATACAAGCATGAGATTTGGTACCTGAAGTTCAAATGCCACTACTCTACCATAAACTAACATTGACCATCAAAATTTAGATTTTTAAAAATGAAAAAAGTTTTCACTAACAGAGCCTTGCAGAAAACACCTCATAAGAACTGTTTGTACAAGAAGGGATAAAAATCAATCATTCATTCATTCATTTTCTGAACCGCTTTATCCTATTTAGGGTCACCTGAAGACTGGTGCCCATCTCAGAGCTCCAGGCAAGAGGAGGGTACACCCTGGACAGCTCGCCAGGCTATCGCAGGGCAGAAACACACTGATGGCAATGCAGCCTCTCTTTACTCATAGGCAGTGAGAGACATGGCCAGCCTTTGATAACCCAGTTAGCTGCACTTGGGGGGCAGCAGTGACAACCCGGAGACAGTGGGGCTTGAACCACGACCTTGGGCTCAGTAATCCAGCACCAATGAAAATCATTTTTCTTTTATTATATCAACATCAAAGTCTTTCCTGAGCTGTCTTCTTTCAGTTTTAGAAAATTGGAATTTTGACATAATATTAGATGCTCAATTAAGTTTTGTCATTTCTTCTTTCATTTATGACATGTCTCTGGTCTCAGGAGACTGACATATGGTTGGTAAAAATTTGGAGAAATTCACTTTGAAAATATTACCTATTCAGGAAAAAGAATAAAACAAACAAAAAAAAAATTCATGATGGATTATTTTAATATTATCACATATGTTATATAGGATCGTATAGTTAGAAACTGAATCTGGAGGAAAATTGAACAGAATATATGAGCATTTTGTGAAAATAACACAATTAAAAATATATATTCTCTCAAATTAGCCATTGTTGAACTCACTAGAATCATCAAGCAAGAAAAAAGTGTACTAAACCCCAAACACTTTGAAAAAGATATAATTTTAAAAATGCGGGGGCCGATTTTCGTTCCGCTGGAAATCATGTATGTGTTTGTCTGTCTGCAGTCCATGAGTGTGCACTCGGTCCTAGTAAGTTATTACCTTTCGTGTGAGCTGCATATTGTTCATGTTATTATTACTAGACATTTGAGAGCTGACAGAAATTGTAACATTTCGTAAAAAAGTAAATAAAAGTAAATAAAAGTAATATTATGATAGTCATTACATTTACATAGACAGGAACTTTTCAGTAGGTCTAACGCTGGGATCTAATTAGATAATTAGAAGTTCAAGTTCATTTTCAAGTTAGACAGGGCATGCTTGTGTCCGAGTACCCATGACATGCGAAAGGTCAGTGAACACGTGTGTTCGCTCCTCCAGTCATTTAAACAGGAGGAAGGGGGCAGCACAGAGCTAATTGTTTATCATAGCCTCCATGTTGACTTGTGTCCATGCTAACATCATATGATATCTCATCTGAGGTGTCAAGCTTGCAGTGTTGTTACGCATTTTATAAAGAGAGTGTCACTTTTTTCCACTTTGTGTATTTTGCATGTGATGTACACATTCGGCTCCTGAGAAGGTAAAAGAAGGTCCTGAGTTGTTGGTTTTTTTCCCCACTGTTTTTTTTTCTACACTAAAAGTAAAAGAGTGTCGTGTGAGTCATAGCATAGCTGTGAAATGCTCTTAGGTAAGGGGAAAATGGGATCTATTTGTTTAGGATGAAAGCTGTTCCGCTGAAAGCCGCAGTGTGCCAAATTCTGAGATTACTATAGTATGTTCTTGTCAGACTCCCACTGATATTTATGGTAATCATTTTCTGGGTCAAATTACAGCAAGCACCCTCCTGTGCTGTGGGATGAAATTCTTTTCACTGTTTGAAGACAGAAGCATTTGTCCTTCTGTTAATGTAGTGGTCATTGCATCATCTAAGGCCAGGGATTAATTTACTGGCCCATTGACTCTTTCCAACTTTTTTCTCTTCAGACCATTGTGCGGGGTAGCAAGGCACCCAAGGATGCTTCCATCAATGGACTACTCGAAGAGTTTGACAACATTTCTGTGACACGCTCCAACTCTCTGCGCAAAGAGAGTCCACCAGGAGCCCACCAAGCCAGCTCAGTCAAGCAGCTTTCCATAGCTTCAGCTAACGCCAGCAGTAGCGGCCCTGAGGAGAACGGCTTCAGCCATTACTTTGCCCGATACTCCTGCGATCTGGACAGCAGCAGAGACTTTCCACTGGAGCGGGACAAAGGTGCATATGATGGAGAGTGGGCGGTGGGGCGCCACTACCGCTTTTCCTTCAAACAGAATGGCCACACCATTCGCAGCCCATTTTACCCAGACGCCATGCCTCAGAAGTCCTCAGACTATGCCAAGATGCCGCCAGACTACCATGCCTACTTAGAGAGCAAGATGCGTCTGTCCACGGATGAAATGGCTGCAGGTGGAGGTAGGAACTATTACAGGGCCTCTCTGGGAGGATCCAGTCAGGATTACCGCGAGCAGCCACTAGGAACGCCATCACGGGCTTCCCTGCACAGTGAGCAGATCAACTACCCTGATGGTGACTGGGGCAGAGGAATCTATACTGCAGCGCTGAGGGATGACTATGAAAAGAGGCCAAAGTCATCATACATTTGTCAGACAAGCCCCCAGCCAGCTATTCGGCAGCGCTCCAGGTCAGGCTCTGGCTTACAGGAGCCCAGCATACCCTATGGCATCGGAGCCTTCAAGGCTGCACCACATGGGTCGTACAGCTCCTATACTTACCCTCGTCTTTCTGAAAACACGTCTGTGTCCCAGATCATTGGAAAGGTAATGCACTCAGTCATCTTTTTCTTCCCCTTATACCTGAGATTGATGAATACATTGACTTTTGTCATTAAAATTACATCATATCTAGATCACAATAAGCAATAAAAACATGGACACAAATACAAATCAATATTAATAAAAGCCCTTTTTTCTTGTTATGGATTCAGGACTAAGTGAAGCTTATTTCAACAGAAAGCAGGCTTAGTAGTCGGCAACATATTGCGGTCAAAATAAAATTTCAGGTCAAAAATCATGTTTATAAAATGATATGCACATGCAGATGTTACTTATAAACCAAATAAAAACCCATTCTTAATGATTCTTGATGACAACACGAATAACCATCAAATTAAACCTCTTTGTAAGCAAACTTGCTGTTTTATTAGTATTTAGGTAAATGAAAAGTCTATTCATTCAAGCTTTTCAGTTACTGTCTATTATTGTGCTGATAAATCTAATGAGCTGGTAAGTGTAATGATATATCATGAACATAGACATGAAAGCCATCATTATGTTTGTGGGTGACACAACCAAGGAGCTGGATATTAACTGAAAACAGTAGCTGGTCTAAAACAGAATCTTGTGGAAGCACGGTGGCGTAGTGGTTAGCACATCCACCTCACAGCAAGAAGGTCCTGGGTTTGAGTCCCGCGCCCCCCATGTTTGCGTGGGTTTCCTCCCGGTACTCCAGCTTCTTCCCACAGTCCAAAAGCATGCACATTAGGCTAATTGGCTGTTTCAAATTGCCCCTAGGTGTGAATGGTTGTGTGTGTTGCACTGTAATGGTCTGACGAGCTGTTCAGGGGGTTGGCTGAGATAGCCTCCAGCTTTTCTGCAACCCTAATTATAGGATTAAAGGACATTTCTTAAGCTTTTTATTTACCATGATTATGAGCATTAGGTGATAACAATGCAAGTACTAGAGTGCACCCGGGTCGTAATGCACTCATATTGCCCCCCTTAATAAATCAGGACACTTTAAACTTCCTGCTCTCCGAATGCTTCCAAAAAGGCTCTCGTCAGCATTTTCCGCCGAAACTGACTGCTGACGTCACTTACAGAAACACTTCAGTGCGGAAGCGATTCATTCGAAATGGTGACATCTTGTGTTGTTGGCGGGTGCAGCAATAACTACTTGGAGAACAGGTACAACCCCCACCGAGTTGTCTCTCTATATCAGTGGCCGACGACCTAGTAATATCCACGAATTGGAAACGATTTGTGGAATCCACGAGGAAATGCAGTACCCAGTATTCGCATCCGTGAAGACTGACACATGCACAGCCCGAGGTGCCTGTAGTGAGAGACGGAGAACGACCGTGACTAAGTAAATTTTAGAAGGGGACGTTTACTTTTAATCATGTATAGCTCAGCTTAATCCGCCCTCATACTAGTAGTAGATACGTGTGTGTGTGTGTGTGTGTGTGTGTGTGTGTGTGTGTCTGTGGATGTGTGGATATATATACACACACATTACATGTAATAATTCTATTACTAGAACAGTAGTAATGTAGCCTCTGGTTTCGTCATGTTTGTAGGACTAATTAATAAATAACGCTAACCTTAGATGCTTGTGATTAATTCCGAACAGAACATAGAAATAAAACTTACCAGTCAATGTTGTTGGCACGATTTTCAAGGCCATCATTTGCATATCCATGAGCTTGACCGGGAGTTCCGCGTTGTTAGCAACTACAGCCTGTGGAGGAGCTACCGGTTCGAAACGATAAGGCTCTACAACCGGAGCCTGTAAATTGTTTAATCCCCCATCGACACTTTCATCACTGTCCGATGTAAGTAAGTTGGGGGCTCACTCCGATCTCTAAAACACTCGTACGGAGGGAATTAAGAAGCTTCTCTATCGCTGGCTGCCGTTGTACTATAGCGAAGCTAGGCTGTTGTTTTCTGGAATCTACGTCACATTGTCACGTGACCAACTTAGGCTCCGATGAGAGCGTACTCAGGAATGGTCGGAAAACACTGAAGGTTCTCAGCTGGCTTTAAAAACCGCAGTGTGTATTGGTTAAAAAAAAGCAGTGGATGTATTTATATAAGCCACCCAAACAATTTACATGATTTTGCATCGTTAATTAAGACATGTCCTTTAAGCTGTTTGGCAAATGAGAGAAAGAGCTGACTTCATTTTATTGTGACATCATGTTGCTGAGCCTCGACCTGACCAGCTGAAGCAACAATGCCATAGTGATTATGTGTTGTTATTAAGTCTTAATGTGGCCTAATGAAATATTAGTGTGCTGGATTTTTACATTTTTGACATCGTTTTAAAATGTGCTAAGCATGTGACTTTTTTCATAGCCGCATTTTATCCTGAAATAAATTTGTATTTCTAACAAGCATTTCTTCTCTGCTTGCTGTGCTACATGCACTGCATGTCATGGGAGGTTTGGTCTCTCCTTGTTCTCCTCTGCCTACTTGTGTTTTTCGGAGGTAATCTGTGATTGTGATTGGGCTCCAGCATGAATCACAAATAAAACAATACATTTGTGTGCACGACTAAACCTTTTGAGCCTTTAAGGAGAATATAAGGACCTTGAGAGCCTCCAGTCATCTGTGATTAAATGTTCAGTCTCTCAGGTTATTGAATTCCTTGGTCTTTATTTATGAGTCTAATGACATAGAAAAGTAAAATTGGTGCCTTATGTTGAGTGATGAGTCAGTAATGATGAGTCAGTCTCACTCATCCCACTCATTCTGATGTTCCTGGCCAAAGCCCTGTAGATATCCAAATCATGTCCTTTGATGCACATGTTCTTTACTATGCTGGCTTGGTGATGGATTTCATGTCACTGCTTAATCTACTTGGGAGCTGGGTTGCCATAGACACACAATTACTTTCAGGAGAGCAGTGCAGAAATCAATTAATGGAATGCCAGTAGTCTCGCAGATAACAGCAATTCATCTGAGACACTGGAAGGGAGGCTGTATGAAGCTTTATACACATACAACCGTGCTTTGCTTTGTGGAACTCCATAATTGAATTTATCTATTATAAAAGATTTAAAGATATATATTATTATTGCTGTTGATATTCATCACTTTGCTGATCTCAAAAAGCATAACAGGCTATCCACTTTCCTTTGCTGAGGTGGAAACACAGTTGGTTGAGAACTTCTTTGTGGTTCCCAAATTCAGAAAAACATTTTAAAGCACGCTAAGTGATTAGAAAGGTTTTAGGTGCTTTTAATGTGTATGTAAGTCCAGATAAATGACTCATACATTACCTTTCCTCGTTTGTCAAATCGCTTAGTCCTATTACGGCTGCAGGGAGGCTGGAGCCTAGCTCCATTGGGTGAAGGTGGGGTACACACTGAACAGCTCACCAGACCATCGCTGGGCCAACATTCCACCACCTTTTATACTCACATAGTCAGGAACAATTTGGAACAGCCAGTTAGCCTAATGTTCATGTCTTTGGACCGTGGGAGGAAACCAGAGTATCTGGAGGAAACCCACACAAGCACAGGAAGAACATCCAAATTCCACACAGAAACACCCGAGCCCGGGACTCCAACCCAGGACCTTCTTGCTGTGAGGTGGACGTGCTAACCACTATGCCACCATGCTACCCCATTTGGCACTTACTTTAATCTAAACTGACTTAAAGTTGGAAGAGCATTCGAGAAATACAGCTGAAGGCTCATTGGGATCCTATTAATTCTGGGATTGTCCAGTTACAAGCTTGTCTTTGGTATACAGCAGAGTTTCCCAGCCCTGTTCCTGGAGGACCTCTTTTCCTGAACATTTTAGTGCTTTTTCTGCTCCATCACACTCAATTCAAGTCATGAAGAGTTAGTTAATGAGCTAATTATTTAAATCAGGTGTGTTGGGAACAAGGAAAACACTAAAATGTGCAAGGCAGGGGGTTCTACAGGACCAGGGTTGGGCATATCTTTGGTATAAACTACAGTTATTGTTTGCTGCAATATGGTGGTGCAACCAGCAGCATTGAACCTCATACCTCCACTGGTCTCATTGAACTGTAGTCCTGCCTCGATCATAGTATAACCTTTACCAGAGGAAAGTAGTTACTGATAATCAGTAAACTGTAAGTGCAGTAAAGGATATATTATTAGCATTGTGAAAAGGAGTCAATGCACAGCATTTCAATATTTGTAATAAAGTCATTTTCCCCATTTAATCAGATGCTTAGGAAAAAGCCAATTGGTTTCTCTTACTCAGCTTAGACATTTCAGGCAATGCAGTATTTTCCTGCTCTTGTGGATCACTGTTTAAGAATGGAGTGCTTGGGGGAAATGCAATCTTACACATACACACACACACACACACACACACACACACACTAGGGGGCTCATTGTGACACATGTGGCACAGTCGTTTTCTGCAGTCTTTGCATAAAAACGGCCCGTACGATGTTCCACCACAGAATTCAATTTCACAGTCCAGTTGGGCTGTTGATTATACTGCCAAATTCAGATTAATGTGCGTTTAACGAACATGGGTGAGGAGAGCCCTGGCTGACAGCCAGCCGGGGAATGATTGCAGCACAGTGTGAAGGGGTCTCGGGGGCTCCTTCATCCCATGAGCATATCAGCAGAATGTGATTGGCTAAATGGACATAATTACACATTGTACCAGGAAACTCAGAAAGCATCGTAAACCAGTCTCCCTGTCATGTCCTCCCAAATGTGTGTTCAGGAGGGTTATTTAGGGTATTTCATATATTTAATTTATGAGTATCAGTGAAATGGATATTTCAACATTAATAATCAATATTAGTGCTCCTGCATAAAATCTGAAGATTTTACTATGTAATTTTAAGATGTAAGTATGTGAATATGAATCCTGAGATATATTTCTGTGAGGAAATGCATGTAAGTGTGATTAATGGATGGATGTGTTCATATGGTGAGTTGATGTGCAGTTTTGTGGCTGCTGATGAAAAACTTTGATTTCGAAACTCCATGTTTTTCTGTGGAGCCAAAAATGCCCTGCTTGCAATGGAAGAAAAAGGAATGGATGAAAAAAGCAAGAAAAAAGATGAGTGTGGGACATAGCTGATAGTTCATGTGTGTGTTGTGTGAGCTGTACTCAGATATCTTATTAAGCTTGGTGACTCTCAGATGAAGCATGACTGAACAGGAAGACACTGATTTCAGAACTCCATTTATTTCAATATGAAAAAAAAAAAAATGACAGGCAACAAGAGAATGATTGTGTCCTTCCAAAAGCTGAGTAGACAAGCAAGGAGGGACAGATGTATACATGAAGACCAGAATCAGCAAGGCCAGAGCAACTTTCCTTCAACATTTGAACTTCCAGAGACCTGTCAGTTAACACCAAGATCAGGCTGTTCAACACCAACGTAAAGTCAGTCTTGCTGCACAGAGCTGAGACATGGAGGACCACAGTCACGACGAGAAATAAGATCCAGACATTCATTAAGAACTGTGAGAAAAATCCTTTGCATACGTGTCCCAACACGATCAGCAGTGAGGAACTATGGCAGCAAACTGGACAGCAGCCAGCAGGAGTGGAAACACAATAGCGCTGCTCAAGGTGGATAGGCTACATGCTCTGCAAGCCAGCCCCCAATAATACAAGGCAAGCCCCCAGATGGAATTCCCAAGGGAAAAAGGAAGAGAGGCTGGCCAAGGAACATCTGACGAAGAGATCTAGAGGAAATGAAGCCAAGAAGTTGGGCCACACATGGGGACAGCTGGAGAGACTGGCCCAGTATAAAGACAGTTGGAGGGACCTTGTTGGCGGTCTATGTCCCCGGAGAGGCAATAGTAGTAGTAAATGCTGTATACAAGCACAATATTCGGTGACAGGATGAGTTGATGTTGCTTTTGGGTCAGTGTCTTAAAAAGTGCCAGGGAACAAGGAGGACAAAATAGTGGCCTTGAACAATCACGCTAAATACAGTAGAAAGTCACAGAACATTATCAGTATTTTCAATAACGTCCAATGATTCAAATTCTAGCTGCATATAGGTAAGAGACAGAACATGAACACTTTTGTATGCATGGAAGGTTTTTACTTATTGTTCTTGTTTAATATATACAGACTTGAGTGTTACATTATTCTTTGAAACTTTTAGCTCCTTGATAAATAATATTCTAAATGTTTACAAAGCATAATCCTCATGATATCTGCATAAATATGATTTATCTGTCAAAGATATTCTCTATCTCTGTCTGTTGTAGTCCCAAAATTTAGCCTGGTGTTTTTCTGTGCTCTCATGAACAGGGTGAGTATGAGAGGATGTCACGGGATGGGAGCCCTCATGTACCAGGAGCTGAAACATACCCACGCGGCCCCTTCAAACTACCTCAGAGCCATGCCAAGATGGGCTACCCACCGAGTTTTCAGTACCCACCTCCTTTCCATTACAAGCCGTCACCATATCACCACCCTCCATCTCAACCCAGTCCTCCATACACCCCTCAGGGGGCTCATTCCCAACCCTCTTCACCCTACATCCCCCCTGGATATTGGGGCTCAGCCTGCGAGCCTCCACCACCCTCACGTGTCTCTCATGAGCAGTTCCGTGCGGCACTGCAGCTAGTAGTGAATCCAGGCGACCCACGTGAGTACCTGGACAACTTCTTAAAGATTGGCGAGGGCTCCACTGGCATTGTGTGCATCGCCACGGAGAAGCACAGCGGCAAGCAGGTGGCTGTCAAAAAGATGGACCTGAGAAAGCAGCAGCGGCGCGAGCTGCTCTTTAATGAGGTGAGGAAGAGTGCTTAAAAATGTCTGATATAATTAATTTATAGCTGTTTGATCAGCTGGGAATCTGGACACACTTGATGATCTGATTGATTGCCAGTAAGCTGTTAATTTGTCAATTTCTTGTGATCTCAGTTAATATCCTAATGGACACTGTTTAGAAAACTAATAATGAAAGATGGAAAAATCACTAACAACTTAAAAAAAAAACAAGAGGTAAATGATTGCAAAATCTCTACACCAAGTATTAAATGAGATTCTTTGTTAGGGGCACATCAGAAAACAGATTTTGCAAATCTACATGTCGTTTTGAGCAGCAAAAGCTTTTTTTTTCTAATAATACTTTAACCCAGCGATGGCCTGCCAAACTGTTCAGGATGTACCCTGCCTTCACATGGAGTCGAGTGGAAAAGTGGGTCAGAAAAGGGACAAATTAAATACTCACACCTCTCTTTGAAATATGATTGCAATTAAAATAGTTTTTTGCTTATGTGATATGTAAATTTAGGCACTGCCTAAAAGTGGAGCTCCTGATAAATGTCTTCGTTGATAGTTGTCTGAGTTTCCTTTTCAGCACTTGTTAGTTGAATTATCCTTTTAACGAATTCATGTTCTGTCAAGCTTCTGCTTTTGGTTTTTGTGCCACAAACATTTATTTACCTGCAAGTCTGTCTGCCTACTATGATTTTTATTCTGCGCAAGTCTGAGCAGTGGTGTATGAGCCTCTATTTTTAAGCTTTCAGTATTGTTATTAGTAATGAATCAGATTTTTTACTGCTGCCCATCATCATCAAAGTCAGCAATACATAACAGGCAATCAACATCAACTCAGCGATACGAAAGCCATATTGGGTTTCCTGTGGTGGGCAAATTTGGACACTCGGTAGGACAAGGGACAGCCTTCGAAGCCATACTCGATGACTATGGTGTTCGGCTCAGGACCTCCACTATGAATTTTAGTGTTACTACATACCCCGCCTTTCAGAAAACACATAGAACCAGATTTACTTGCACTTTTGTAGTAAGTTACTGCACATAGCATCTGTCTGCAGTCTGTAACAACCCTGTAAATAGTAATATTTTGATCACTGCTTTGGTGAAAGTGAAATATTATACTGTATATCATAATTAGATTCAGAGACACAACCAAAAGATGCTTCTAGCTGTAGACTTTGATTCGTGCATCCTTTTTATACATGAGCTTGTGTATCTGTTTGTATGTTTGCTGCAGGTGGTGATTATGAGGGATTACCACCATGAAAACGTAGTGGACATGTATAACAGCTACCTGGTTGGAGATGAGCTCTGGGTGGTGATGGAGTTCCTGGAAGGAGGGGCTTTAACAGATATTGTCACGCACACAAGGTAATGATAGAAACAAGTTTGATAGAACCACCTTCAAGTCATGTTATACATTCAACACCAGTGCATTCTGTGCAGATTTCAGCTCAAGTACTTCAGGCTGGTTATCACAAATGTTCCCACTCTCACTGCCTCCTGCTGACTGTCTCAGAAATTATTTTTCCTAGACTTTGCCATTCATCTGTCAAATAATTTCATTTACGGCACGCTTGACCAACACTGCCGACGCTTCTGAAATGCTCTAATTTCCTGACATTCTCGTCTTATTATTTTTCGCTGACTTTAGTGTTTTCCTCCTGCTATCATTTCACTGAGCTAATGGTTAAGAACACCTATCTTAAAAAGTGTCATCCCATTCACCATAAATGCACTGGGTTTTGTTTACACATGAGGAGTCATACAAAATCATGTGCCAATTGATTGCAGTCGCATGTAGCTGTTCCAATTTAATAAGAATTAATTCATCATGTGAAATGTACAGGTTTAACAATGATAGAATAAACTGAATAACATTGAGTGTCTTGTTACAGTATCACCTGCCAAAAACTGGGATGTGTTAGACAGAAAGTGAACAGTCAGTTCTCAAAGTTAATGTGCTGGAAGCAGGAAAAATGAGCAAGCATGAAGATGTGAGTGACTTTCA
The DNA here is from genome assembly GCA_030014195.1 of Neosilurus mollespiculum. Lineage (NCBI taxonomy): Eukaryota > Metazoa > Chordata > Actinopteri > Siluriformes > Plotosidae > Neosilurus > Neosilurus mollespiculum. The sequence continues at coordinate 10,777,881 of JAQMYF010000002.1, read as the reverse complement.
CAAGGGCCATATTGCGATCTCCAAAACAGCAGGGCTTGAGGGGTGTTCCTGCAATGCAGTGGTAGTTAATCCTGAGTGCCTCAGGCTCATTAATGTGCATGGGGAGTGAAAGCTAGTATGTCTGGGGTGATCACACGTCTTGGTTTTCTTCATGTCCATCTTCTGTTTTCCGGGTTTCTTTCACCTCCCGAAAACATGCTATTAGGTAGAATGGCTTTGCTAAATTGTTCCTGATCATGAATACACTCAAGGGTAGCACTCAGTTTGTGAAAGTAAGGTGTACATTTTCCACATAAAGAGAATATTTCCAAAGCCTGCTTTTGCTGAGTTTGGGTTTTAAACCCCCCATGTGTTTACGCCTACTTGGAGTGTATTCATAATTACAGTCATTGGCAGCATACATCAACCGGTGTTAGGATCTAATTGCATGCTTTCAGTATGGTGGGCGCCCTCGTCGGCGTGAAGTCCTGAGATCACTCGCAGACTCTGCATTAGTCATAGAGGAGGTGTGAGCTCAGCTGCTTTCACTTTAAAATCTCTTTGTCTCAATGCATCATGTGCTGTTTGACTTGGTAATGGGAAGCTGTGGAGAAAAAGCCTGTTGTTTCTGCGAGTGTAATGCTAATATGTACTCTTTCACACACTGAGTGAGAGAGGCTGCGTTAACTCAACGCTCACAGAGAAAGAGATATGAGCATTCAGAGAAGGTGAACAATACACTGGGATTAAAGCTTTATAACAGAAAGTAGCACAAAACACATCATGTTTCTTTGCATTCTACAGTCATGAGTTCTGTGTAATTTTTTTTTTGCCATTACAGGGGAAGAAGGTAGTTTTTATCATACATATGGGGCTCCATTTAGGATTCACCATGCTGTTACATTACATTATAGGTTTATAGGGAAAAGTGACGTTTAAATGAAAATGGAAGCACATTTTACTGATGGCTGTGACCACAGGGTAGCACACTGAGTTTTTCTTTCTGTCTGGAGGTGTGCAGCACTTTCCAGCTGTTTTCTCCCCAGTTTGCTAGTGCTGCCAAGACAGAGAACACATTGCCAAACTGCGTGACTGTGTAGGATGTTCGAACAGCACCCAGATACCAATTAAACCCAGGCTGAAATAAAACTCGTGACAGCAGTAGATTTTTCACAGGTGGGCGATACAGTGTAATATGTTTGTATTCGTGTCTGAGGGAAAGAACAGGGATTTTAAGGGGGGTTTATGTAATTTTCTGCAGTGGCTGGTTTTGTTTTATTTGCATATTTTCAAAAACAAATTATTACAGTTTGTCCTTTATGGTAGATTTGCAACCACCATTTATTCTAGAAATGTAATTACAGGCATATACATACATCGCATCTGTAGATCATTAAACCCCTTATCTGTGTGGGTGAGTGGGTTTCTTCAAAGTGTGGGGGTGTCAACACACAAATTGTATGACAAAGGGTTCCTCTTGAGTGCAGTGGGAAGGCTGCGGGCGGGGAGAAGGAACGTAGAATGGAGCCGCCCTGACAGCTGGCTCTTATGTTCGTGCTCTTACAGCCGATGTGCTGCTCAATCAGACGTGCTGTATCTGAACAACTGCTGCCTGAGCAGAACTGCTTTTGTCCTTGTTTTATTGTTCTGCTGCTGTACATGTGCTGGAAATGATAAGATTTGAAATCGTTCTGCTTTCTGCAGGTGTGTGTGTGTGTGTGTGTGTGTGTGTGTGTGTGTGTGTGTGTGCGTGTAGTATACATGTATTTACATATTTTACATCAAGAGCTTAAAACCAGATGTGCCTATATCCAAATGCTGCAGTTTGATAAAAACCACTTCAGCCACATAAACTTTCTTAGTTTTTGTTCCTGGTATTAGGCTTAACTTATTTTTAGTAAAATGGACATTCTGGTTGTAAGACCTTGACATGATACATGAATTTAAATTCTGCACTTTGAATTAAACCCAAACTTAATAAAAGCTTGCATACATAGTTTATATCCGTACCCATCAAAATGCACTATGCATAATAAAACCTTTTTTGTGGAAAAAAAAGAGTAATAAATTCACACACAAGGGGCGCCACTATTGTAAAAAGTGGAACTTAATTGGCATTGAAGGAACAACGCCGAAGTGTTGGCATTAAATGCGCTGAGGTATTTACCATGCGTTCATGTACTGTATATGAGCAGAGGCTGATGTATGTAAATGTAATGTAGTATTGTGTGCCGTTGTGCCTAGCTCTGTTTGATTCAGAACTTCACTTACTGTTATTATTACTGTTATCTTGCCTTATTGGAACTGATGGATCTACATCCTATTCTTGCAATTTTGCACATGTCCTTTTCAAACAGGTTAATGCACACCGTCAAATGCATTTTAGCGACTTCAAAAATGGAAGTAAAAACCACCTGATGGTGAAATGAATGTAAATACATATTTTCAGTGTAACAGGAGAGTTTGGAAGGCTTTCCTTTCAGTTTCCTTTAAGTGCCATTTTGAGGGGTCTTTTTGGTTTTAGGAATAATTGGTGAATAATTTGTATTGATTTGCTTTTGCATACTGTATTGTTTAAATGTGACATATTATAATGAATAATATACTTCAGCACTGCTCTAAGCTATGACTCTAAGAGCATTAAAAAATTCTAAAAGCTATTTGTGATCAGTTCATGAACAGCACAGGTGCTTTCTAATGCCTGGGCTGGGAAAAGAATTTCAGACTAGTGAGACGCTAACTTATTTTTATGTCTGTTTCGAGATATTTAATGGTTTCCAAAGACTGGTAATGGCCTTTATTATTCATCATGGATTTCACTAGTAATTGAACTGGATGCTAGTAAGCTGGATGCTGATGCTACCAAAATCTGCAGTGATTATGTATTTATTTATTTATTTGTTTGTTTTTACTGTTTTTACAGATCTCTTAACAACACCCAGCAACAGATAATCATTTATGGTGCTGTCATCTCATACACCAGAGACACAAAATAATGACTTGCCTATTTATAATTAAATACACCAATAGACTTTCTCCAGCAGTAGATGGTGTTTGACCACGACATTACCATTAATAAACTAATGTAGCAGTACTTCTCACGTCCCTGTACTAAATGTATTACATTTCTGTTTTTTAATATATTTATTTTTAAAAATTTGGTCAGTTGCCATATTTTTTAATTGTTTTTACACCATTACATTAAGAGAATTTATTAAATATATGTTTGTGTATATACACGCTATTTCATCCAGTGAAATTTTGAACTCTTATCAGGATGTTAATGCCTCATGTGAAGATGGTGTTTCATCGGAAAACTCATGTACTCTTTGTATTTTCATGACAGGATGAACGAGGAGCAGATTGCCACAGTGTGTCTGTCGGTGTTGAAAGCTCTCTCATATCTCCACACGCAGGGTGTCATCCACAGAGATATAAAGAGTGACTCCATCCTCCTCACTAGTGATGGCAGAGTGAGTTTATGTTTTCTGTAGCACCTCTCACATGGCTCCTTGATATCAGCACTGGCTGTACAGTGTAATAATAATCCCACCACCACCACCACTACTACTACTACTAATAATAATGATAATGCATATTTATTATTATTATTATTATTATTATTATTATTATTATTATTAGTATTATTATTATCATTTAAAATACTTAACTAAAAACATGTATAGAAACAATACAGGCTTAAAAATAACCAGTAAAGGAATTAGTTAAAATATGAAAATGGAGAAATGAAAGCCAAACATGTTTCCTTGTCAATTGAGAAAGGAATTATGGGAACAGAACCTTTAGAAAACGTGATGTAAGGTTTGGCACATAACCGTTCAGGTTCCCAGCAAAGGAAATTTATGTGTGCGTTCTATAAATGTTCTGTAAGAGTGTTATGTTGCATGTTTTGAGAGAGAGTTTGATGTCAGACAGGCAAAGAATCAAGCTGCTGTTGCTCAGTGAGATTGTGTGTACCATCGTGGAAAACAACTTGAAGCTAGAAGTGCATTTCTAGCGTTCTGTGTTTTTTTTCCCAGTGTCTTGAAACATTTCTTTTTAGAAACAGGAAAAGTAATCAAGACTAATAACCAGCTAGCGTAATTATGAGTCATTAGCTCCTCATTAGGTGAAAGGACATAAATTAATGAGTGATTATGTGTAAATAAGTTGTGAATTAGGCCTGATATAAGAATGTGTTCTATAGTTGCCCTGTCAAAAACCGTTTACCATTTATTTATACAGTTTATTCTGTTTGAGGTTACTGGCAAAATATTTGTAAGTGTATCTGTATTTATATTTACACTGGAAGTCGGTGTGGTCACTTTGGGTTTGAATATGAATACCATGGTATGAACCCTACCACTATGTCTCAACAAAATAAAAATTCAAGTCTTCTGGGTCATTTTCACTTTTACAAATTATCAATTCATTTTATAAGCCACTTAATCTCAATTAGGGTCGCCAGGAGGCTGGAGCTTATGTCAGCTCACTCTGGGCGAAGGCGGGGTACACCCTCGGCAGACCACTGCAGGGCCATCACACACACATACAACCATTCACACTCACACCTAGGGGCGATTTAGAACCACTAACCAACCTGTTGTGCATGTTTTTGGACTGTGGGAGGAAACTGGAGTACCCGGAGGAAACCCACGCGAGCACAGGGAGAACATGCAAACTCCACACAGAAATGCCCCGAGCCCGGGAATCGAACCCAGGCATTCTTGCAGTGAGGCCACTATATATATATATACTGTGCTGCTCATTTTCAAACTATACGTTTGTTTAATTATTTCACTGTGGAACCTTTTTTTCCCTTTCTTTTTTTACTTTGATACATTCCAGACAGAAAAAAAATTGTCTGGACACACTTTTAGAATCTACTATGTAGCAAACAAGTCAAAGTTCTTTATGTTGCATTTGATTGTAATGCCTGTATAATAACAAGATATAACATTCATTCATTTGCCGAACTGCTCAATCCTACTTGGGTTTCAGGGAGACTGAAGCCTATCACAGCCAACTCTAGGTGAAGGCAGGGTACACCCTGAACAGCTCACCATTTATTGCAGACCCAACACACACAACCATTCACAGTCACCTCTAGGGGTATTTTGGAACAGCCAATTAGCTTAATGTGCATGTCTGTGAAATTGTGAAGTAAACCAGAGTACCCAGTGGAAACCCATGTAAGCACGGTGAGAGCACATGCAAATTGCTCACAAAAATACCCCTGCCGAGCCCAGGACTCAAACCCACAACCTTCTTGTTATGATTTAGACGTGCTAAGCACTATGCCTCTGTGCCGCCCACAAAAATAAATAAAACATATATATATATATATATAAATATATAAAATATTTAAATTTTTCGTGTAAGCTTTATACTCTTTACCACCCTTTGCTTGTATGAAGTATGGAAGTGTGAAAGTAAAAATCTCCCAATTCTGTTAACCTTTTTGTTGCATCTTGTGTGATTCCAGTCCCAGTGCCCTCTCGACCTTTCTGCCAACTTTCTAAAGATTTTCTGTATTTGTATTTAGTTGTGTCCCTAATACAGATAATACTATGAACCAGTTTTTATAGTAAAAGCGGTTTCTTTTCTTTGCCACTTTTTAGATAAAGCTCTCTGACTTTGGCTTTTGTGCTCAAGTCTCAAAAGATGTGCCTAAGCGGAAGTCCTTGGTTGGCACACCATATTGGATGGCACCTGAGGTCATCTCCAGGCTGCCATATGGCACTGAGGTAATTAGTGATTAAAATTTCACACTCTATTTCTCATACTTCTGTGCCGCGTTAATACTTCACCTTAACATACATGAACACTGCATAAAGCCATGATACTTGTATAAACCAAACAAATCCCATACTAATAGTTGCTTTGGTGTTCTAGGTGGATATTTGGTCTCTAGGAATCATGGTGATTGAGATGGTGGACGGGGAACCACCATATTTCAATGAGCCTCCATTGCAGGCCATGAGAAGAATCCGAGACAACCTTCCACCTCGACTCAAAGAAACGCACAAGGTGAGCACATAGCAGCCAAAGTCCTGTCATTCTAAATAAGGGTAAAGGCTTTGGATATATTTTAGCAGGTGGTTGTATTTATTTAGAAAGCCATCAAATAATCTTGTCTTGTCTAATGTAATCCTCATAGTTGAGGGTCAGTGACTGTTAGCAGTTTTTTTTACAGGGTAGGTTGCCAGGTATTTTCCCTAAGAATCCACAGCACCTGGTATTCCCAGGCAGCCCATCCAAATACTAACCAGGTCCAACCCTGCTTAGCTTCCGAGATCAGATGGGATCAGGTGTTCACCGGGATCATTATTTAAATACTGTAGAATCATTGTCTCATTAAGTGTTTTCCCGAATTTGGCTGGGACAGAGGTGTGTGTGTACAAGATACCCCGGTGTGTAAATAAATGATTAAGGGAAATATGACAAGAAATATGCTGGCGTTTGTTATTTTGTTTGTTTCTTCTTTGAAGCGTGATAATAATCAGTAACGCGTATTTGTATGCATGTTTGATTTCAGTTGATTATGTAAGCAGCTTTTTATTAAAGACATTATTTCAAAGAACTATAAACTGTCATTATTGATGTCATGTTACTTTTCAAATTGAACGCATACTGTATTATACATAAACATTAACAGTTTGTGACATTTGTCATTGCGTCCTCAGGTATCTTCCGTGCTCAGAGCCTTTTTGGACCTGATGCTGGTGAGGGAACCTTCACAGCGGGCCACGGCACTGGAGCTCCTGCAGCACCCGTTCCTCAAGCTCTCAGGCCCTCCCTCCTGCATCGTTCCTCTGATGAGGCACTACCGCCATCGCTGACCACCACATGCAGTACACTACTACTACTTACCCAGTCATATGTAACCTGTGGAGAAACCACACTGACACTTGTAACCGTACGTAGTTTAGATGACACAAACAAGAAAGCTATCTATTAATACTAAATAATTAAATGAACACCACACTCATGGCCATTAGTAGTGCCACTGTTTTTAGTGGTGGGTGTCTGGGTCTTTATTAGACAGCAACTGACCAGTCTGTGGAAGTGATGTGTGTGTGTGCTGTGTGTCCTGACTCCCTGCTGAGAGTTGAACTGTAGTAGCTGCAGTCTGCAGCTGAAGTGGGAAGCAGCAGTGAACCTGATAAGCTGTGCGGCTGATGAGCGACAGGTGATCAACGGCTCCTGGCCGTGAATGCAAAAGCATGGATGATTTTTTTTTAGGAGATAAGAGGGGCTATAAGCCAGATTTGAATGTCTGTAGAGGGCATAGGGCTGTTCCATTACTCGAGTATCTCCTTTTTCCATGTCACTTCACACTAACAATGAAAGTGTATTTTAGAGGACTTGTAAGATTTCTCTGTACAGTTTTGATAATCTTCAGTATTTTGTGGTGATGTAACCATTGTGATATGGGCAGTATTGACTAGAATTAAAGAATTTCTGCAAAAGATCTTTCCTACTGTTTATAATCCATTTTTGACTAAGAACTGTAGATATCCTCACTAAACACACCCTTAGCTGTCAAAGAAACCTGAATATATTTATTTACCCTACATTTATAGACAGAACTTCCAGTGAGTGTGGAGAGGTCTTGCCAGAATTTTGTATGCTGTTTTAAAGTATTATTTATTTTTGAACTGAAGCTTTATTTTTTAGTAGTGTGGCCTTTTTTTGCGTTTTGTTCTCATTTTGAATACTTCTAAAAAGCGATGTTGGCTATATCATGCAAGCAGGCTGTACCAGACAAGCAATAATCACCACAGTTACTTCTACATTAACCACACAACTCTTTCTCACTTACCAAATATATTATTCATTTCTTTTTTGTTTCAAAGCACTAACACAATGCTACTACCTTTAAGAATTTATGCCCATCCAAGAAGCAGTCATGAAAAATCTGAGCAATACTTACATGCCTGACATGGTTTTATTTCAGTACTGATCCTTCCTGTAAGTGGCACACAGTGTCTGTGATTCAGCCTGCAATCCTGTTTCTATTCCCATTACTCACTGTGATCTGTAAATATGAACAGTGTGTCTGCTTCTGGCAAATCCTGATGAATGGTCAGACTTGAATGAGTATATCTAACTGTCGTGTCGCTTTGTACAGTGATCTTGCATGTGTGTCATCAGTAAAGCTGGTTTCAATAAAAAAGGAAAACTGAAATATCTATAGCATTCTTTAGAGCACTGTTTAAATGATGTGTTTATATCAAATCAAACATGTCAGACTATTATCAACAGTGAGCTAAACAGAGACAACGTTAATGTGGGCCTTAAATAGCCAGGTTTTTTCCCCTGAGGGGCAAAAGCCCAGAGGAATATTATGTCCGGGCACTGTCCATCCATCCGTCCATACCAGAATCTTCTGAAATCAAATACTCCTACATCTTTCTCAGAATTTCCTAAAACATGGTAGATATGTTTGACACATGCTAAGGATAGGCATATTATCATATAAAGGTGATTTGGTGATTTTAACAGAGGTCTGTTACCATAAGCTCATTCAAACTCCTGAATAAAGTCATTCCTCACAGAAAGGCTCCCCTTGGACAAAGGTAATGATAAAGACAGTTAACATACTCATGCAAAAAAAAATCTTATCCTATCTAATCTTATGAGCTAATATCCAAATAGCATCCATATTAATATAATATATCAATACCATGATCCAATAATATCAATACTATGAAACAGTTTCATTGGAGAAGCTTATTTGTCCAAGGATACTGTGCTCATTGAGCTCCTGTTTAATTTCAGTAAACTAAGTTTAATTTTATTAATGAGCTTTAGAGAGTGAATTCAATTATTTTTTTACGATGAGTCACACAGCAGCTCTATAGAAATCTAGATGTGGATTTGATCCTTGATTACTGACCCAAGAGCAACCGTGACAAAAGAAAACTCCCTGAAACGATACGAGGAAGACACCTTTAGATGAACCAGATTAAAAAGGAACTTATTTCCTTTTACTCAAAATTATTGCTGTATAGAACAAAATAGTAAAATCATACATATTATACGAAACCTGTCCTGGGATGAGTAGGGAAAATCTGTTGGCCTTTTTACACCGAGCCTGCCGGAGCTTATCCCGGGTTCTGTTGTGTGAAGCGACTGGCAGTTCAACTCCTCTTGTATAGGACACTACTCAAACGCAGTTTACCTTCTCAGTATCTTAACTGGTCCCCTTTATACTGCTGAGTGGACAGCTCGCACTTTATACCAACACCATTGCTATGGAGCATGCCAAAAGTGTAAATGTATTTTATCAATATAATCAATTATTAATCAATATTTTGTAAGTAGAAGTGTAATAAATGAGATAATGTACATCAAGCTGCTCATTACCATGAAATAATCCCCTTTAGGGTGATGCAAGTCCCATCTGCTGTGCATTCAGTCTGTCAGGGATAATTTCATGGTAAGGACCATTTTGCTGTGCATTATCCCTCATTTATTTTATGAACAGTACACTGCAATTCAGGGCATTTTTTTCTTAAATGTATTCGGGAACTTTCTAATACATGTGGTGTAGTTACGATGCATGATAGTGATGATATTAAGGAGACAATCATACATTAATTTTCATGAACTTTCCTAATTTGACAATTTCAGTACAAGCTGGAAAAAAATATCAGATCAGTATTTCATTTCTGTTAGAACCTTCACATTCAGACACTCTTTACTCCGTTTGATTCACACTTCTCTTATGGGTAACTTTGGATACATTCATTATTATAGCCGTAGTTATACTGCTTTATTTCAAGTAGCTGTATTCTGATTGAATAATTAATAATAACGAAGAAATAAAAACTGTAATACAATAGAGGGTGTCTAAACCTGTGTACCTCCGACATCACAACATGAAAACAAGAAAACTGGACACACACAAAATTATTTATTCTTGGATAGAAGTTTGCACACAAATTTTGCATGATTTAGGTCTTTATACTATAAATTCATATAATCTTTAATCTTTTTCTGGTGTATTTGCTGTTTCTTTAACAGAACAGGAAAACCTTCAGTTTTGCACACTACACAGACACTGAGTGATGTAACATGGTACAACATGAAAGACTGTAACAATGTGTCAAGTATATCTTTTTAGATGACATTATCATCAACATCATTATCAACAAAATCAGAAATGAAAAAAGAAATTTCAAATGCGAGAGATTCGACTTTAGGCAGCGGACATTAATAATGGAAAAACTCATCAAGTTTTCCCAGAAGCGTTAAGCAAAATGTTTGCAGATATCAATCTGTTTCCCCAGTGGCAGGCCTTGTTCATGATGCATAGAGAGTCTCTACATGTGCTTGTAGAGGGAGCGGTCACGGGGCAGCTGGGGTTGCTGAGCCGTCAGTTTGAGGTGGAAGTGATAGAGAGTGATGGTGATGACGATGATGAGACCCAGAATGAGTCCCAGCACCAGAGGCAGGGTCTCCTCTAGTCGCTCACGCTGGTCTGTAATGCACTTGTAAGCTACGTGAGAAAGAAATATTACTGTTTATAATGGCACTGAAGAAATACAGTACATTACTAAAACAGTTACATCAGAGCTTACGGGATACAAGCGTTTTCTGGAAAATAATATTCTTTAAGTTGTGCTTTCAAGGCATGATACAGAAATATCAAAATCAGCATGATACACAAATATTAATAACATTTAGCACATTATTGTTACAGTATAGCATTTGGATAGAATACTTAAAATTGCATCATGCACCACTTGATAGAAATCATTAGTGTACTTATCTCAGCCAATATGAGCAAAGATCACTTGAGGCACTTTAAAAAACTATATTTTTACCTTATCTCACCTGGAAACTCTAAAATATTATTTGAGGAAATGGGTAAAAATAACAAATCCATAGGTGTTTTAGATCACAATTTAAACCACTACTTGTTTTTTAGCCATTTTAGGGAAGGGGCATGGTGGCGTGGTGGTTAGCTCTCTCGCCCCACAGCAAAAAGGTCCTGGGCTCAAGTTCCGTAGTTGGTGAGGGAGTTTCTGTTTGGAATTTGCATGTTCTCTCCATGTCTGCGTGGTTTTCCTATCAGAACTTGGGGTTCCTTCCACAGTACAAAGACATGCACATTAGACTAACTAGCTATTCCAAATTATACCGTGACTCGCTGCAGAGTGGCACTCCTTGAGTTATACAGACTGGTACAGAGAGAACTGCCTACGGTCCTAGTTAGGACTACAGCTCAAGAATAAATTAATGTATCCTTTTATTTCATTTATAGTACATTTAATAATGTAATTGACTGATTCCCAAAATCTGTTAAAATGATTGTAGACTGCTTTCGTTTTGCTTTGATTTAAGAACTTTGCTCAATCTTTTTATCCCTTTTAAAGAATGATTAAAGACACTAATGCCTTCTCATATAAAAAGCCTTCCCTCGTTCTAGTTCTTGCTCCTGCTGTATCATTCAGCTGTTCGGCATTTACACCTATCCCATTAGTCACATCTTCACCCTCCAGTAGAGCTTAGAAAACCATTTTCAAACACCACTTCTCTTGCTATTCAAAGTGAAGTCCAGAATATTCCCCTCTTAGACCCCTCTGTGATCTCTGCAGTAAGAGGATTACCGTTACAACAGATCTCCTGGTGCATACAGAGGATTACCACACTGCACAAGTCATCCTGTAAGCAATTAGGGGCCTAATCTGAAACGGCTCATTGACCTCTGAATGAATAACACGTCTGTGTTAGAGGTGTTAGACTCACACACGAAAATACCAGGAGAGGAGACATGAGCTAGCTGAGCTATCTGCAGCACTGTGGACACGTCCACACTGTGCATGATCAGCACAAAGTCCTTGGGCACATCAGGCTGGGTTTTTTCTCAGCTTGTAAATCACACCAGTGTAAAGGGGACAATGCTGATGGCCTCATTAAATGGACGAGATGGGAATGACGATAAATTTCCAGTGACCTCATGCTACAGTCCTGCTCTTCACACTCGGCTACCCTTCCCTTGCTATTACACTGCAAGGTGAAGAGGGAGGTTTTCTACCATAACTCTTTACTCTCCCACAAGATGTTGGGCATTCTGATGTTTTCAGAAATTTTTATACAACTACTAGTCCAAAAAGCACATCAAGGCTAATAACTACCATATCAGTTTAACAGCTTTTACTAGGAGCTCCATGCAAATGTACAGAATAGATTTAGTTTGGTTATTTTACTCACAAGCTGTATATGGGATCAGTGATATCATGTACAGTTTAATAAAATTTAATTAAGAATTTTAATTATACACCAGTGCCACATGATTGCACATATTATTTGTCTTTAAAATGGGAAGTCTTTTAAATTTTAAATATAATATATAATATTGTATTATATTGTATTAGATTACATCCATCTGTTATCTGTTCCACTTATCCATTAGGGTTAATGCCAAGCTGAAGCCAATCTTCATTGGAGAGCAGGGGTGTACCCTGAACAGGTCACCAGTCTATCACAAGGCTAACACAGAAAACCAGACCACCCATAGAAAACCCACACAAACACAGTGAGAACAAACTTCACACAAAAAGGCCATTGGAACACCTGTGAACCTCAGAACTGAACTTACTGTGAGGTTACAGTGCTGACCACTGAGCCGCCATTTCCCCCTTTTATGTTATATTATATTATATTATATTATAATATTACTCTTAATATTTTTTTATAATCTTGCTTATTTTAAATAAGGGAGAATATTATACAATTTATACTGCTAAAAACATCAAAGGACACTGTAAAATTATTGCAGCAAGAAAAGTGAGTGTGTGTGTGTGTGTGTGTGTGTGTGTGTGTGTGTGTGTGTGTGTGTGTGTGTGTGTGTGCGTGTGTGTGTTTCTTACGTTCACTGAACACAAAGTCACTTTTGATGTCAAAAGGTTGCATCTGGATGTCAGACATGAAGACCGTGATGCCTTTCTGGTGATCACTAGAGATGAGGGTAAGGGTTTGCTGAGATGTGCACACATATGAGCGGCCTGCTGGCGTCACCAGGGCTGATAGATGATGTGTGCTGGCAGTGTGTTTCCCCGCTGCACAGGTAGACACAGATATACAGGTATTATATCTGTGGTAGTTATTTTTATACTGCTTTAATTGTGAAAAAAGAAAATAAAAGAAAAGTGAAGAAATCTGTATTGAGACTAATGTCCCCCAAATAAAAAATGTAATCATGACATCATGTGAGCATCTGGTACACCCAACAAGATGAATGGATTAATATATGTCATCCTTAAAAGATGCACTTAAATTTTCAAATGAATTTCTAATCTACATTTATGCACCAGTAATTTTAATACTTTGTATATTACAGAGGGAAATTACCTCAGTGGTGCCACTCATCACCACATCAGACTATCCATTCTGAGAGACTACTGTATATAATTGTTATATTTTGCAGATACATCCTACATTCAATCTCTGAAAGTTTAAGATTAGCAGAAAATAGATATATAATTGAAAACATTGGGAGAAAAGATATCAAGTTAAATTTGTTTTTTACACTCTCTTAACCCTGCATACAGATGAAAAAAAATAAAGAAAAATTGAATATGGCTTGAAGGAACACACTGAATTATTATAATAAAGTATGTGATACTCAATGTGAGAAAAAGAGCCAAGAATTAACGACACATCACGCACAGATGCAGGGGAATTGCGCAGTGCAGTGCAGTGAGAACAGCCTCATTTTCACTGAGTGGGTGACTATAAAATCTTTTTAATGATGGCGATGTAAATCTCAAAGGCTCAAACTTAGCAATTTTTAAACTTTTATTATTACCAATTACATCCACTGATTTCAAACACATCCACTGACCAATAGAAAATGCTCAGATCAAGTTGCGCGTGATGTCGCATAATGCGCCAAAAAGATTTGTGGATTGAGAGAGGGAAGGGAATTTAAATAATAATAATAATAATAATAATAATAATAATAATAACAATTATTATTATTATTATTATTATTATTATTATTATTGTTGTTGTTGTTGTTGTTGTTGTTGTTGTTGTTGTTGTTGATGTTGTTGTTTCTGCTCTATTTTATTTTTAATATCATTATCATTATTATACATAAACACCTAAAACAGAGATGGATACAGTAAAGTGTTCTCACGGTTGTACGCGTTGATGAAGTGCGTTGTCTCAGAGGTGTCATAAACCAGCTGAACCTTGCTTATCTTCCACTCTTCGGTCTCTTTCGTTTTCCCATCTCTTCTCACAGTGCGTTTCTCCTACACACACACACACACACACACACACACACACACACACACACACACACACAGCACTACTGTCTACGTTTAACCTTACCCTTGAATACCCAATATGCTTTAAATTGTGTTCCTCTCTCTTTTTTATGGGAGAAGCAGACAGATATTCTAACAAATACTAACTACTAAATCGTCAAATTAGAATATCACAGTACACATTAAGGTATACAAACGTGCCCATAGCCACACACGTGTGCGCAACTCTCTTATGTAATCTACCCCCTTTAAATGAGTGTGCCTAGTATTAATGAAACTGCTCGAAATTCCTGACTGTGTGAGACAGGAGCAGGCGGGTCGGATTTGCGCACCTTGTTGAAGTACAGGCGGAACGTGTAGGCGTTACTGCTCCAGGAAACGTGCAGCTCTGCTTCAGTGCTTCCGCACGTGCCTGCGATCTGCGCGCCGCGGGGGAGAGAGAGAGCCGCCTGCTCCGTGATCAACTGGAGACCAAACAACACCCGTATCAAAGAACCATGTCACCCCAGATTTACAGACTCCATTTATCATTAAATGAATTTACTACTATTACATAAAATAATAAACAATTGTGTTTAATAAGTGAGAAAACTTACGTCTATTCCATTAAGCGCAAGGACGTCATAAGGGATCACGAATCTCACTGCGAACTCTGCCATCAAACAAGTCGTCCCGTTTTCACGCACCACGAAAATGTCTTTGTCCGGGTTTGGAGATAGACCGGACAGATTCTCCACTTCCTGCTCTGCCACAACCGAGACCCCCGACAGTGCGCCTGCAGTTCAGCCAGCATGTTCATGTTACTGAGCTCTGAATTTACTCAGTTCTCCCGCAGCAAGCTTTTTTCTTTTCACCTTTTCTTTTCATAATCACTTATTAAAATCTGAAAATAATCCACGAACTGTGATTTTGGATCACAGTTCATCAGTCATCAGGGGTATTTTGGGTGGAGAGATATAATTACATAAGGGACATCATTGAGGAACAATGAGCCCTAAAAACCCCAGCTGTACTTCTGAGAGGACATTTACATTTTAGGGAGAAACTGTACCTGAACACTTCTTCTGATAGCAAAAAAAGTACTGTAGAGAACGTAATTACGCAGGTTGCTTACAAAATCACACGTTCCCATATTGAACAGTAGCTATAACGCATTAAATATATGTGCTAATACGCAATGTTAGGAATAAAGATTAATTACACATTAATGGCTATTATTTATACTTTAACCACAATAAAGAAACACAATATTTAGTACAGAGGTTCATCACTGTGGTATGTATTTTATACTTTTAGTTGGATTAACATTTTTGGGGTAGGTTATATTAAAGCCTACAGTTGCACTAGTCACATCATATTTAAAGTGTATCTTGCACGCACACACACACGCACACACACACACACACACACACACACTCGCGCGCGCGCGGTTCTCTGGAAGTGTACCGCTCAGGACGCAGCCGCAGTTTAGGCGCTACTTACAGAGGAAACAGATGAAAACTCTGGCTCTGTCCATGGTGCTGAAACTCAGCCACTCCATGCTGACTCACCGCAGTCTCTGAGACAGAAAATGAACCTGAAGGTTTGGGTGTAAAATGCACCACGGACACGCTGCACGACTTTCCAGAGTAACACTCAGATCATTGCGGATGCAGCAAAATCCGGGTGTCTCCTGAGTGAGATAGCATCCGGTCACTGCTCGCACCAACTCACTTAATGAGGGGGTACTCGAAACACGCCGCACTATACCAGTAAAGACGTGGGAAGTAAAACGAGGGAAATTTGCTGCAAATGTAGTATATAACAGTGGAAGTTCCGGTAAGTTGGTCAGGTGAGGACGCACCACTACTCCCGCAATGCTGTTATTTCCATATCTGAGTTCTCAGCTGGGGAGCTGGAGGAAATCGCTGCACCTCTTCTTTTTCTCTCTCCCTCCCTCCTTAATCCATCTAGGAGGCAACACTGCAGCTGCTGTCCTGTGCCTGTGTGTGTGTGTGTGTGTGTGTGTGTGTGTGTGTTTTCAGGCTCTACGCAGGGTTGTAAATATGAGACATCAGCTATGCGAGGACAAAGCAGAAAAAGTGTCCATACGGTCATGCAGAAACACATCCCAGTGGGCTCCTTGATTTCACTACTGGGATCAACCCAAGAATATACTGAAAGGTTTGTGTAATTTCAAGTTTCATTGCAGCACAAAAGAACATTCAGCAAACTTTGAGTAAAAGGCAAAAGTCTGACGTGCATTATGAAGCGTTACGAACAGGATACTCTTGATCACATTTTATTAATACAATTATCACTTATAAAGTCATACATTACAAAAATAAAATAAAACACTAGGTTGTAGAACATTTGTTTCCCAATCAGTCTCATTGAGTATGCACTATAAGTATATAGTTAATACAGTGTTAATCAGAGTAGTTTTTATACATAAAACAGAAAAATTCTATGTAGCTACACCTTGGAGTGACCACAACGCAGCTTCTGGTTTTAGCAAATGATTAGTCCTTTGCCACGTCACGTGATCACTTACAAAACGAGCCACGCAGTCAAAAGTTGGCTTTAAGTTGAAAGTCAAACTCGCACTTCACTGCGCTGATGCTGTCTATACTCGGCTTACTTCCTACTTGTGGGTGGTTGGTGCTCAGAGGGAAGGTCTCGGACCTCGGAATTCCTCGTACAGTCGTTTCACATCCTCCTCCGTGCGCGCCACCGCATTCCCTCGCTTCCTTTCCGGCCTTTTTTAATTCGGGCAATGTGAAGCGCCTGAGTACTCTGTTGCCCAGAACTGAAAACGCAGTGGCGGAAAAGTCCGCAGTGTCGACGTGTGGCGATGAAGTGATGCCTTTAGGAGCAGGTTTGCTTTTGCGCGCATGTTTCAGTAGTGGTCGCTCAGACGGTGCTGGTCCGAGGGCGCTGGTGGGTAAACTGCACCGCTTCCGGTAATAACTGTCATCAAACCTCATCGCAGTGACGTCCTCTTGGTCCGGGTCCGATCTGCTGGTGGCTTTTTTAATAGGCGTGAGCAAGATACCGAGCGGACCGGAAAGATCACCGGTTGCGTGCGCGTGGATTTTGGGTGTCCTGGGTGAAGCTGGGCTGTGGGGCTCTGCCCTTCTGTATAAAGGTGGGAGATGGCTGTTCAGACAGCTTTCCGCTACTTGCTTTAAAGTTTGTGAAACGCGGGGTCGCTGAGGCGGTTTCGGAGTCAGCACACCCGAGAAAGCGCAACCTTGTGGGGATGGTGGCCATCTGTCTTTCTCAGATTCATTTTCTCTCTCCAGTTCCTCGATAGAGTCCATGGACATCATTCTGCTCCATAGGTTAGGGTATTTTCTCTGGCTCGAGATTTTGCTCTGGTGGGTGTCTGAAACTTCAGATGTCTTTTCCGTCTCGGTGATTGTGTCCTCGCTCACGTTGGTGCGCAAAAGTGCGAATCTTTCATCTAAAGCGTCTTGATCGTGCGCCTTTTTGGAGCTGCACATCAAAGCAGTTAAACACTCAGTGTGGCCCAGGTACTTTGCTACCTCTACTGCTGAGTTACCTACTTTATTTTGGCGGTCGATCTGGAGCCCGAGCCGTTTGAAAGCCCTCACCAGGAACTCCACGACTAGCGAATGGCCAGCGACGGCAGCGTACATGAGCACGGTGTTTCCCCATGCATCCGCCATCTCCGGATCAGCATTGTTCTTCACAAGCAACTTCACGGCGTCCAGGTAGCCTTTCTCACACGCGTAACTAAGCGCTGTGCGCCCACATTCGTCTTGCTGGTTCACGTTAGCTCCTCTCTGTAGGAGGAGGTTGATGAACTTGGCCCTGGCGCGCGAATCCGGCAGAAACACAGAAGAGATGAGTGGAGTGAGTTCACCGTCGCTCTTCGAATCCACGATCTTACCGTCCAGAGCGTCCAGGATGAACCTGGCCAGGTGCATTTTATCCTTCGAGATGGCGTCCAGAAGGATTTTAGTGTCAGTTTTTGAGTTCTTCAGCATGGCGCTTTGCTCTGAAGAAGCCTAAACCAAGCAGCAGGTCAGAGGAAAGAAAGTTCTCACCTCCAGATCGTGGCATCGTCAGGCGCCTCTTTATAACCGCGGCGCTGTGCCGTTACCACGGCGACCCCAGCACCATCTGCGGACTTTGTAGTTTCCAAACGCGGGCATTAATGCGGTAATTAGCAAAAGGGCTTCAGAGAACCTGAATATATTTGGCAACTGAATGGGTTTAAGAACTGTCAGACATTCAAAAGCCATGGAAACGTGGAAAATAAAATCAAATGAGAAATAGATGGGGATTTAACATTCATCTCATTAATAACCCAGAATTCATTTACATTCTTAATTAAGCATCCAAATAAATCAATTTTGACACTATGCAAGACATGCTAAGAATAATGTTTAATAAACTCCACACCGGGTGTGTGTGTGTGTGTGTGTGGGTGGGGGGGGCACAGGTTCTGTGTGGAGTTTGCATGTTCCCAACGTGCTTACATGGGTTTCCTCTGGGTGCTCCGGTTTCCTCCCAAAGTCCAAAGACGTTCACGCTGGGCTAATTAGATATTTTCGATTGCCCATAGGTGTGAATGTGAGTGCGTGTGTTGGCCCTGCAGTGTTGATCAGTGTGTACCATGTTTTTGCCTGGAATTGGTTTAGATGGGATCCAGTCTCCCTGCAAACCTAATAAAGGATAAAGCAGGTTAGAAAATGAAATGGGAAAAAAAGAAATCTCCTGACTGCTTCTACAGAATAAGTTCAGTCACAACGGTTTCTTTGAACACCTGTATAGTTTATTGGTACACATACTATAAAACAGTATTAAAGTAGCAGGATAACAACAGTATTTTTTAGTAGTTCCCATTGCTAGAATTTTGACAAATACAATTTAAATACAAAAAACACCCACAAAATGGTCCATTGACTAGCTGCAGATAGCTAAAAAAAACAAAAAAAAACAATCAAAAAAAAAAAAAAAAAACCAAAAAAAAAAAAAAAAGTACAAACAGTGAAATTTCAAAGCAACATTGTTCTGCAAAATAATTTTTTCTCTCTGCAAACTGTATAGCAAAAAATCTACACAAAAGTCGCGGAACAGCCAACTAGTGCAAAAAGCCTCTAACATGAAATATATTTTTAAACTACACACCATATTTATTAATAAGTATATATATATATATATATATATATATTATATTATATATCTGTATATAAATAACCATT
>JAQMYF010000002.1:10711934-10739667 GCA_030014195.1 Neosilurus mollespiculum | reverse complement strand
TGGAATAACACAAATAATTCAGCGTATGCCATCATTTTACAGAAATTTGTCATACATCGCATAAGTTCTGCAAATCATAAATATGTGACAGGGGCTTAAGTACCAGTGTGTAATTCTTTGCCAAGACATGCTGGTAGTTGTATTTGTATTTTCACTGTTTTTTTCTAGCCAGCTTTCAGTGTATATATTTAAAAAAAGGGAAATAAAGGGCTAGTATTCCCTAGTTTTTGGCTCAGCAGCGATGAACTAGAAGTTTATGTTCGAACCTTTGGCTTGGTCTGCTATTGGGTCCATCTCTATCCCTGTGCATGGCCCATTTAGTTCAGTTTTTCACTCAGACTCATATAAACACTGGTCTGAACTCTCCTACTACAGTTAAAACAACCTCTGAGTGTCAGTTTTACTATGTAACTAGTACATAATGCCACTAGAATATCACACAATGGTGCACATGCTACTGTACCTAAACTGTAAGAAGGCAAACTCATTCTAAAGCACAGATGTGTTTCACACCTACCAGAAATCTCTGAATTGTCCTTAATAATTACATCAAACTTGGAGTCTGATGCATTTTTGTAGTGCTCATGGAGTGCATTTAGTTTCTGTCCTTCTGCACCTTGACTGAGAAAGTTTGAGGAGTCAATAAAGCTGCCTATAAGGGCTCTATATGAATTCTTATCCATTTTAAAAATCTTATACCAGCTAAGAATATAAAGAAAAAAACTCTTAAACTACTGCAGCTGTTAAAATATCCCCATTATGTAGGTGCTATAAGAATAGAAGGTCACAAGCAGGTGAGAGGGAATCTACAGAGACGCTTAGCACTCTCAAACATATCATCTGGATGGATCTAGGTCATGGCTACAGGGCAGAGATGTGCTCTGAGTACAGTAAGGACATGTAGTGTTTTACCCAAATGCAAGGTGGCCTCTGGCTGTAGGAGTAGAAACTAAACGGTATAATCAGCAATTTTCAGATAAATTAAGAACTACTCAGTACAAGCCACTTCCCTTGAGTGTACCCTCTAAAGCAATGTCCTCAAACCACAAATGTACTGCTGTTTAGACTGAAAGATTTAACTGCAATGAAGGTGAGGTTTCTATATTTACAGTCAACAGTGAAGTTTCTATATTTACAAGGTTTTTTTTTTTAGCACCCCAAAATTGCGGTCATCATGGAGGCACCAACTTGTCATCTTTTTTTTCAATCCAAGTCTTTTAGGCATGGTGGTTTAAAAGTCTACCAGCTATTAGTGCGGGTATTGAAAACATAAGGAACCATTATTTTCTCCCGAGTCTGACAAATGTAAGCACATAAAAACACAATTTTCAAATACATTGACTCAGCCTGATGCAGCCTGCTGTGTTAAGAATGATTGTGTGCGTGTGTGAGATGGTAGGTGTAGGTGGACTGAGCCACATTTTTTGGGTTATTGTGCTAACTCGAGTGCTCCATACAGAACAAGAATAGTGCTTGATGACTCTAATGCTGAAATTTGTAAGAAACAGTTCTGTTGAAAATGTGAGTGTGCACTGTATACCAATAGGTATAAGCTGCAAATAATGCAAAAGACATTAAGTCGTAGTAAATTCAGTAGTAAATTCAGTAATTACAGTAGTGTGCAGTGAAGATTGTACACCACCACTTTTGTCTAAAAGGGCTCCTAATAAAAAGAAGTAAAAAAAAAATACTTATCTATAATTTTTTGGTGAAAATGTATTGAACAATGCTACTGTAGGCAAGGACAACCAAAAAATTAATTCTGACAAGTATATTGTCTAATAAACAAAAACACTAAAAATACCAAATTTCGGAAAGTGTAGCAAATTTTACTTTTTTGACATTTGCATAGCATGAATGAACTTCAAACCGTATGGAATGGTTTAGCGAGTGAAGAAATAAAAAAAAAATACAGTGATGCAGTGATGATTATACACTTAACAAAATGAAGATAAATCAGAAACCAAGTACTATTCAAGTATTTATTCATGTAATATTGGATCATATTGATGAAAATAAATAAACAAACAACAATATATAGTAATAACAAAAAAAACAGTCTCTTTTTGAGAAAGAAAGTCAATATTTATTGTGGCCACCCTTTACTTTGATTACAGCATTTAACCTTTCAGGAATAGTGTTCACATATTTTTTTATTTCTTCACTCACTAAACCATTCCATAAAAAAATTTAATTTGCCATTTGTACTGGCCATCCATAATCAACACCACCCAACCCACAGACTCAACACAGCATGGTCAACTTCCAAACAAAATATAGAAAACAAGTCAATGCAAGCAGATTCACAGTTGTGGCGGAGTGCAGCCATGTAGATGTAGTGCTGTGTGTGTATTGTGTGTTTCCTCACCCCCAAAGCCATCAGGTACATAGGTCTTGAGGACGATATTGCAGAAGACGGTGGGTAGAGAGAGCGGTTTGTTCCCCTCATTTCTCAAAGAAATGTGTCTATAACCAGCCTGCAGGCCATCCAGTGGCAGGATCCTCTGACCAATCAGTTTATTATTATCATCATACACTGCGATTCTCAGCACAGCCAGTTCAGGTAGGATGACCTGGAGTTAGACAAAGGAAAAGAACATTACAGACCTGGAGGTTTCATGTTCATCCACTGCGTTAATACTGAAGCAGAATGGTCTTAATAATAAATCTTCTGTAACATGTAATTTAAAGGCACCAGTCTTAGTGCTGGAACGTTTATAGATACTGATGATAGAAGATTACTGCATAGGAGCTGCCCAATCCATGTTTATGGTTTATATGTAATCTCTTCTTGCAGCCTCATGATTATGTATGGATAGGAATAATCTACTTAACATAATGCAGGAAAAAAAAAATGCACCAATGATTCATTTAAATCAGACCACTGATACCAATGCCTTAATCAAATATTACACAAGAATAAATTCATCTTATTTTTCCCAAGATATGTCCTAAACCTCTTCTGACATGATGCTTTGAGAGCACTAATAACGATATACAATGTTTTCTGCATTAAAATAGACTCATCTATGAATTAAAACAACAAAAAATCTGAAATGTTGGTGGGCAAGTGCATGCAACCCAGCAATGGAGTATTAATTACATAAGTGCACACAGTTATCAAGATCCACAAATAAACATTATCTGTAACGTATGTTTCTCATTTACAGATAGCATTAGCACCGTCTGCATCTATTTAGTAATGTTTACAATATCCTAGGTCCTACACAGGATCATGGCGCCCTTATCTGAACATGCACTGCAAAAATGTGTTGTCCTTCTCCTAGCCAGTATCCTGCAGGCCAAGGACGAGTGCAGTGAAATTACAGCATTGCAGATATGCAGTACAACTTGGTGACAGATAAGAGGACATAGTGAGAAATTAATGGAAGAAGAAATGCTAGAAGACAATGAAATGAGAGAAGAGGAAAAGGAAATGGATGTAACTAAGATTATGAAAGGCGTCAATAAGTCATTTATCAGAGCCACACAAGAAAAGAGTGTTTGCCCTGGTGTTTATGGCTTTAGCTGTCCTGAGTAAGAGAATGGCGACATCGACTGATGGTCAAAGACAATAAAAAAGAAACGAAAAAAAAAGAAAAGAGCAGTCCAATAAAAATATCTTATTAATGTAATATATACTGTACAGCAAAGCATTTTTTCTGAAATCATTTGCTTACTCCTATACGTGAGTGTCAATGGCTCCTGCACCAGGCGTGATGTTATTAGTCAACATTGCCATCTTTTTTATTTCTCTTGAAATCATATGCCTTCTTCTGTTTCTTAACACTTGATACCAGACTTTTCCACTTTCTGTGAATCAGTGCAATGCTGCCCAAGATCAACGTGCACAAGATCATTCCTCGAGTCATACGGCCTTGTTATTGTTATTGTAAACAGATACAGAAATAAAATATGATGTAAAACAGGTATTTTGGAGATACTAAGCCTGTGAACTGGGGTGGTTTCTCTGGGAAACCTCTGTATTCAGCCAAAATTAACTGATAATGGAAAATAAAACCTAAAGGCTATTCACTAGTGAATGGGCATCTTTAACACCATTATAACACCAGCATTGACAGTTTGGAGAATGCCATTATATCACACCACTCCATGCCCTATGTTTTACTCCTTATTCATTCCTCAACCATTTGGAATGCTATTCAAATAAAACCTTGTACCTTGTTTTGCTTGATGAAGTTTGTCTGTCTACCCCAGTTAGATTGTATGTTTTTTTTTTAATTCTTTTGTGTATGAGCCTCTATTTTGTGGGTTTTAGTTTCATTAGTGGGTGAGCTATACATAACCAATCAACATCAAGTCACTAACAGGTTACAGAATTCCATGCTTACTCCCCTCAGGAGCTCCGCTATAAATGTCCAGTTAAACAACTAACGAGTGAATGAAGACTATTCCATTTTAATGTTTAACAATTACTGATAAATGATGGCTATAAATTAGTAGCTGTAGTTGTATTTTGTTTTCATTTTTAAACAGTGCCAAGAATTCTGAAAAGATTCTTTTCAGAATTGTATTTTATAATATGAACTGAGAAATTCAATAATTAGTTTTTTTTTTATCTGGTTACTGAATTTACATATAAGCCTGTGTGAGAATAAAGGACCACAGAGGACCTGCTTTAGAAGCTCAGGTAGGTCAGGTTTAGAAAAAGTCACTAAACAACAAGGTTTTTTCTTTTTTAAGTTAATTATTTATTAGCTTTTCTACTGTCTTTTCAAGTACTCTGTCCTACTTGTATATAATTCTCAGTGGTTTAGTAGTTAATCCCTACAAAATGGTGATGAGGCAGCTCTGATATCTCTTTGTTGTTTCACACCAAAGCCTGAAGAGCAGAGATTACATACCAAAGGCAAAAGGTCTTGGCAATGGCTAGATTATATAAAGCTCTAGATTAGATTTAAGATAATATATTCCACCGATACACCTCAATGTTTTACGCCTTCTACATGATCAGACGCCCTCCCCACTTCTAAGAAGATCACTGCAGTGTCTGATTGAAGCAGCATTTTTAAAAAATCTATTTCAAACATTAGTACATGGTGTTCTTTTAATATTATATCCTCCTAAATAAAAATACAACCCTTTGCCTTCAACCTTGGTACATGGAAGTCAAAGTGTTGATTACATGAGCGATAATGTGTGTGTGTGTGTGTGTGTGTGTGTGTGTGTGTGTGTGTGTGTGTGTGTGTGTGTGTGTGTGTTTATTGGTTAATGTAAACATTAGTGTGTGTACTATCAAAGTACATTGGAGATCTTTTGTACAGACACTGCAGGCTTTTAACATTTATCTGAGACAGCGTCTGTGTTTAACATGTTTTAGTTCTTTTGTGGCAGTTTTGATCGAAAAAGTGTGTGGTGTGGGATAATGGTGTGTGTGTGTGTGTGTGTGTGTGTGTGTTCTAGCAGTACGTCTGAAAATAACAGCAGTGCTGATGGCTTGTATAGGTGTGTGTGTGTGTGTGTGTGTGAATATGTGTGTAGGGCTGTCACCGTAGAGTGTGTGTGTGTGTGTGTGTGTGTGTGTGTGTGTGTGAGAGAGAGAGAGAGAGAGAGATGGGGCAGCACTGCGGCAACAGTGATTTATGGCCTGTACTGGAGTCTCAGTGTCATGGCTGAGAGATTCTGCCTTTCTGCTGGTCTCAGCATACAGTAATAGCCTTGCTTTCTCTGTTTGTCCCTTGTTCATTTGCTCCCTATTCCCTTCAACCAATAAAAATGCTTACAATATAAGTACCAACGCCATCGTAATGTTTATCCAAACTGATTCTGAAATGATCTCTACATTAAATTGATTGGTTAATCCAGTGTGTTTTTAATTTTACTTGTGCTGTATACCAGCTTCCTGCGCTGTCATATCACTGCTGTTTAACTGACTTTCTCAGCTTTGTTCACTCCCCAATCATTACATCCTCTATTCTGCAGCCTCTCATTCTGCTCTGGGTCTGCTCCTCTTATTATAAAAGCATTATATTGATCCTTTTCCTTCACTCATTCAGATTAAGTACACGAACTTCATTTTTTTTCAACAAATATCTTTGTCACCTAATCATATCAACTATGATATGCAAAATATCTAATAAGTTAAAAAGAAAAACAAGCAAATCCACCTCCGAAGAAAGTGTATAAAATAAGCACATCTCATCTTACTGGTTACACTCTGCTGAAATATTAAGTAGCTCACAGCAAGAAAAAACTTTCAATGCATAAAACAAAATAGATGAGAAACAAAAGTGAATGAACACAAATAAAAAGCAAACAAGATTCAAATAGACCTTTGAATAGTTATGTAATAGTCAAATCACCATAAGTTAGTACAGCTGTATTCTGTAAATTACAAAAATTTTATTTGGACCAGGTGGCACGGTGGTGCAGTGATTAGTCAGCTGAGATGGGCAACAGCCTCCAAACGAATCGAATTAGGATTAAGTGGCTTAGATAATGAATGAATGAATGAATAATTTGGACCACAACGAATTTGTGGTTTTTATTGTTATTTTTTTGCCCCTAATATATATTAACAGCTGTATTTTAAGAAAACAAACACATTTTTCAATAAATAAATAAATATTTCCATAGCTTGCTACAGCTGTCTGTCTGAAACTCATGGTGGAAATGGAGACACTCAGTTTGCCTATAGATGCCCCACTGTGCTATACTCATTTTGTTTTTCTCATAATTTAATACATTTTATTTATTCATTTATTCATTCATTTTCATTCATTCATTCATTTTGGGGAGGCTGGCACCCATCTCAGCCGACTCTAGGCGAGGACAGAGTACACTCTGAACAGCTCGCCAGGCCATCGCAGGGCAGAAATACACTGATTGCAATGTAGTCTACTCTTTACGAAAGTCAGCAATGGTTCTTTTACATGCCTCTCACCATAGACAGTGAGAGACATGGCTGGCCTTTGATAACACAGTTAGATGCACTGGGGAGACAGCAGTAACAACCCGGTGACAGTGGGGCTTGAACCCCCGACCTTGGGATCAGTAATCCAGCACCCTACCACCGGGACACCACTGCCCCTCATTTATTTATTTATTTATTTATTGTGTCATAGTCAACCAACAATTCAGTCTAATCATTACAGTTTGAACAGCATGTAGCTCTCACACATAGCGGGCTATAATATGGAGTGTTCCCTCAGGCAGCTACTGAAAATGGAGTATATCCATGGAGTGGATGGTCGAGTGTGTGTGAGGCCCAATATTTAGCAAATGCTCATTTGTGCTAATGCAGACTGTGGATGTGGCCCCCCCTCGGCTACAGCTAATGGAATGTGATGCACTTTAAAAGTTTTTAAACTGCTAAAACCTTGCTAGTTAAGTGTGCTTTTCTCAAAATTGTATTTATTTTTTTTGATAGTTGCATGGCACAGTGTCAAACATATGTTTAACCAATCATGAATTAATCAGATCAGAAATATTCCTGATCACCTCCTGCTGTCACCTCATTAAAAAAGAAAGAGCAGTGCTTAAAACTATGCAGAAATGGTGAAAAATAAAGGTTTCAAAGTTGCAGCTGCAACTTTAAATAAACACATTTTAAAAAATAAGATTTGCACTGCAAAATAATTCTTGGATGCCAAAAAAGATCACACGTTAAGCTTTATTTGAAGGTCCTACGTTACATTCTATTGTAGGACTGAAATGCACAGAAACTGATGAGGTGGCCACACCACCAGTTAATTTTGTGTATTCGCTGCTGTTTGAAGATGAACAGAACATGAATTAGACAGTATAAAGCATAAAGTATCAGAATCATTATGCTGGCAGAGGTCTCTGGTATACACTGCCAAATAATGCTGTAGTGTGGTATTTTACATCATCTAAGTTGTAAATACAGCTATTAACAGGCCTTTGTGTGTGATCGCTCTCCATCCCATTTTACACAGATAAAAGAGATGCTTAATTACATTATGTAACACTAATTGAACTTCAGTATAATTACATATTGCTCTGTTTATCTCCCTGTTTCACTTCTGTGAGTGTGTGGTTACTTACCTTTCTGAAAACGAAAGGCTCTTCATTGTATGCTGGGTTCAGGCCATTGTTCATCACCATGCGAGTGCGGAACTCTTTGCGGATGGTGTCAGTAGGCAAGCCATACATGTCCACTTCAACATATGTGCCAATCTTCTTATCAGATAAAAACTGACCTGAGAACACCTAACAGAGGCAGATGTACAGCATACAGAGCAGATAACAATCAGAATGCATACAAGATCTAAAGTCTGATTCAAAACATTTATGAAAGATGAAAATAAATACAGTATTCAAATGTGTATGCATTTACACGTTTGAAGCCATAAATGTAGATCAAGTGGCAGGCACTCAGAATTTACGGTAGGTGTTTGGTGCCCTCTATAGGCCAAAGGTCTCACCTGAACACTGCAGGTGGCAGCGATGACCCCGTCTACTGGAGTCTCAGAAAACGGATCAAACATCCTGTCAGAGCGCCGCATAAAATCTGGCTTCAATAAGTATCTGCAGGAAATATGCACACAAAGCAAAAAACTCACCTTTCTTTACTGTTACAGGTCACATACACGTGGGCACACACACAAAAGACTCAAAAAAAAAAAAAGAAAAAAATAGGTCCAGTCAGATGAATCTTGATTTCTGCTGAGGCACACAGATAGTAATGTCAGAATTTGGCACCAGCAGCATGAAACTATAGACCCAAACAGCCTTATTTAAGTTCAGGCTGGTGGAGGTAGTGTGATAGTGTGGAGAACGTTTTCTTAGCAAACTTTGGTCCCCTTAATACTAATCAATCATTGCTTATACGTCCACAGTCTGTTGGAGTATTGTTGCATGTGCATCACTTCATAGCTACAACGGAAGGGGGGAACAAAACAAAGGCTGTCACTTAAATATGACTGAGCTTAATCCCACATGGCTAGACATAACCCCACTCGGCTAGACATAACCCCACACGGCTAGACATAACCCCACACAACTAGACATAACCCCACTGGTGCCGAAACGTATGATGGTCATTTCATAGTAGAGTCACATGAGAATAACTAACCTAAAGGTCACTGGTTCGATTGCCAAACCAAAAGGAAAAATGTGTGGCAGTGTGGGGTGAGCTGTATCTTCCCTTCCTCCACCTTCATGGGGGAAGAGCCCTTTAGCAAAGCATCTATTCCCTGACTGCTCTCCGGGCACTGCCGTGTGTGGCAGCCCACTGCTCCAAGTGTGTGTGTGTGTATGCTCACTGTTTGCACATGTGCTCACTTTGGATGGATTAAATGCAGAGCCACAATTTCCCTTGTGGGACTAATAAAATAAAAAAAAAAAAAAAAATGAAATGAAATAAATTTAATGGATTATACTTCCAAATAATGGATCTTGTGAAAAAGTGAAAAGTTGCCTGAGTAAAAATCAAAGCGACTTAGTTTACAGTGATGACGGGCTAAACAACCATTTAAAGCAGGTTGTAATTATTTGTCAGATTAATTGTTTGGAAGAAGATTAATGACCGAAGATTTTCCCATTATACACCCCATGAATCATCAAACACAAGAACACACACGCACACAAAAAACAATCATGTCTACAACACCCCTGTTCCTAATGATGGGCGCTCTTCAACATTTCTGCAATGCAAAGGAAAATGAGGCCTGAGAACAGCAGGAAACTCTGACACACCACAGTGGGCTGTAATCCTGAGAGAGCGCTGTTCCTCCAGGCAGCCACTGTAGGATCTCTCTCTCTCTCTCTCTCTCTCTCTCTCTCTGTGTGTGTGTTTACACAGTTACATTACGGGGACTTCTCGTCCTTACGGGTACAAAATGCAAGTCCCCATAATGTAAATGATTACATTTTAAGGTGAAGACATGTTTTAAGGTTAGACTAATGGTTAGGGTTAGGCAAGTAATGGTTAGAGTTGGGTAAGTCACCAGGAAATGAATGCAAATCTGTGTATTGTCCCCTGAAGTTCTGAAAACAAGACTGTGTGTGTGTGTGTGTGTGTGTGTGAGGTCTGTCATTTAGCGAGTGCTCATTTGTGCTAATGCGGATTGTGAATATGGTCCGCCCTTGGCTACAGCTAATGGGATGTGACGCACTTTAATTGATGAGGTTTGCCATGACGAGGGCGCTACACTCACCCACACGCACCGTTGTACTCGAACTTCCCCTGGTTCAGCTGCATAGCCAAATCTGCAGATAAACAAAAGAAAAGGAAAAAAAATAATAATAAAAAACGCATATTAAGCCTTTTCATCACACTCGTACTCAGACATCAGACTAGTACTAGTCTTCAGTAGCAGTGTAGCCTAGGTTACTTAGAAAACCACTATCTGCAAGTCCTGCTGAATTCGATTGGTGGTGTAAATGGAATGATACTAAATGTCCTATATAGAAGTTGTGCCCCGAGCAGGAAAATATGAGATGTACCATATGATTTCACTTCATGGTATAGTTATTAAGAATACCTTCCGGTAAACATCAAAAGTAGAAAAACAGTTTTCATTAAATTACCATCTGTGCCCCAGAGAATAGTATTAAATCAGTAATGCGGAATCACCCTGCTTGCATGAATCACAGAACTGTGTGATATCCTCCTCTGTTAAAGCTGTGTTTTGAAAATCTGTCTTCTCAGCTCGAAGAAATACTGCTGCACTTAAGTAGTACTGCAAAATGCATGCCTGCTCTCTGAGGATTAAACAGAGATTAATCTTCTTCCTAGTCTCTCTCTTACTGCCTCTTTAATCCTTCCTTTCTTTGTCAGTTCAGCATTCAGCAGCTTCACAGGAGCCATATGCCCTTCCACGAGGCAGCATCTGCTAAAACAACATGCTCCCTCATGTATGGTGTCTTTTGGCACGTTATGGCTAGCTGTGTGTTTATTCAGCCTCTTTTCGCTCATTTAAACCACTGCAGTCATAGTTGCAGCATCTTTCCATTAATGCTTGGTGTTAACTATACATATAAATAGATGCCCTACATCTGCTGGGTTTGTGCAGTGAGTAGTGTTATTGCATGATTTGGGAATTAATTCCACATATCTTTACATTTTAGCACAGCGTTTAGAGTCAGCTCCAGAAATACTGGCACCCTTTTTTAAGGAATCAGTGTTTTGTAAAGATCATGTCTTAAAGGTTACTTAACCTCAAACTTAAATTAGGAAAGAAATGAAACTGTCTGCTGAAGTCCTTCTAAAAACAATTCCTCAAAAACCTCCATGTGGAAAAGTACTGCTCCTTTAGTATTTTGTTCAAAACAGCATTGAGTCGTCTTCTACAATGCCTGATGACATTATGGAATAGTTACAGAGCAAGAAATCCGTAAATCATGACTCATGTTGATTTTTTTTTAGAATCCTTACGTGAAATCTCTACATCATCTCAGCTCACCGCCTTTCAAAGGGGTTCCAGTCAGTGGGCTGAAATGGCCATGTAAAACCATTTTAAGTGGATTTGGATATCTCTGAATCACTGTCCTGCTGAATGATCGAACCCAGGGGTAACTTGTCAGAAGCAGCTATTTTCATTTAAACTCTCCTTGTTCTTTATGAAGTCATGTATGCAGACATGGCTCTAATGTCCTTTTGGAGGAAAGACCGATATGGAGGAAAGCCTGATCATTCCTACAAACCTTCAAACATACTTAACAATGAATGTCCTAGGTTCTGGTCCCAGGCTCGACAAGGGCATTCCTGTGTGGGGTTTTATGTTCTCCCTGTACTAGTGTGGGTTTTCTCCTCATACTTAGTTTTTCTCCCACAGACCAGATGGCTGTTCCGAATTGCCCCTATGTGAGTGTGCATGGTTGTGTTTTGGCCCTGCAATGGACTGACTAAGTGTTCAGAGTGTACCCCATCTTCACCCAGTGTGGACTGACATAGGCTATAGCCCCCCAACGACCCTAGTAGGATTAAGCAGTTCAGAAAATAAATGCATGAGGATATTGTCTGTAAAACCATTAATATTTTATGCCAAGCGCACCCAAGTCTTTGCTTCTCCATTTTTGTTTCTTTTGAGTATAACACTGTTATATTTATTTATTTTAACATTTGTGATTGGATGAAGATGAAGGTTTTCTTTTGGCATGCCTTCCAATATTATATTAAAATGAATATGCTGAATCATAGGGTTGAACATTTATTATTCATTCATTCATTCATTCATTTTCTGAACCGCTTAATCCTAATCAGGGTCACAGGGAGGCTGGCACCCATCTCTGCCGACTCTGGGTGAGGGCGGGGTACACCCTGGAGAGCTCGCCAGGCCATCGCAGGGCAGAAACACGCAGATTGCAATGCAGCCTATTCTTTTCAAACGACAGCAATGGTACTTTTACATGCCTCTCACCACAGACAGTGAGGGTCATGGCTGGCCTTTGATAACCCAGTTAGCTGCACTGGGCGGACAGCAGTGACAACTTGGTGATAGTGGGGCTTGAAACCCCAACCTTCAGATCAGTAAGCCAGCACCCTACCACTGGGCCACCACTGCCCCAATATAGATTATAATATGGAGTTATTAAACATATGTTTTCAATTTATATTCTTAGCAATCATTAATTTAATTAAAATTATTTATTCATTCATTCATTTAATTAAATAAATTAATGTTTTTCTTATTTCAATGAGAGAGTAAACAAATAAACTAGACATTTTTCTATAAGACATTTTCCTCATGGTGGTAGTAATTTCAAAGATGTGATCATAATACTCCAGGTGCCCAAAATGTACATGGATGAAAATGAAAATGATGCAGCCTACCTAATTTGTTATGCATCAAGTATAATGCTTTAGGCTAAACTGGTAATGCATTTGTTTACTTTTTTATGCATAAATAATGCTGCTGAAAACAAGAATCTACTAATACATTGAGATAATATAGATTAAGGTATTAATGTGTGCTATATGAAAATATTCACAAGACACACCTTTTTAGTGTAAAACATGCATATTCATTGGCAATGTTCCAAAACTGTTTGTATTACATTCATGCTTGTTCAGTGTTGGGGGTGCTGTGGCAGTGCCCCGGGGCAGAGCCGTACCTGGAGTCTGAAAGTTCAGAGACACCATCTGGCACCCAGCGTTCCAAAAGATCTGAGGCATGTAATTACTGGAGTCCACACGGCCTCCTTTGGGGTAGATCCGGCTCATCTGCCGCTTGTTGTAGCTGTACATTGGCCGATGAGGAAAAGGCACATGGGGAGATTCATGCAAATGGGCAGAAGAGTTATTTATAATCCAGAACAGGGGTCTGAGCAGAATTCCCAATGGAAAGCTAGGCAGCTAGAGAGGAACAAGTTTGTTTAAAAACAAGCTTTAAAGAAAAGCCTTTGTTGATATAAATTTAAGAGTTAAATTGTTTTTTAAAATTTGTTTATTTGTTTATTTATTTATTGCAAGAGAAAGTACTAAAATGGCCCTACTATTCACAATAAAGGATCAATTAATGTAGTGGATTTCACTCTTTGGCTGTTTACAGCTTTCCACTTCATATTTTAGAATTTTAGCAGTTCAGAAAACATCAGAAAACATTGGAGGAAATTCTAGAGTTTTGGGGAAAACTTTGGGAAAAGTGAAATATTCTGGGAAGAAACAGCAACAAACATTGGTACACATTTGTAGTGATTTGTGCAACATTAGTATAAAATTTGATTAAATGGGGGCAACATTGGAAGAACATCAGTACAAATCCAGTGACATCAGTATAGATCATAATAGCATCGGATGAAACATCCGGATACACCAGAGAACATTGGTATATATCATCTGAAACATCGGAATATGATCGGCTCAAATTGGGGTCATGATCGGTATTGTGTGAGCGCACCTTCATGAAATATTGAGTCTAGATTTAGAGTCTAGATTCTATTCTTTTGCACAAATCATACTTTTTGAAGCAAAGGATACTTCACAAACTCAATGGCGTTGGTTTTTAGATACCCGAGGCCAACAGACTCATTAAAGGACGACATGTTATGATGAATATTTTTCTCTGAAAAAAACAAAAACGAACAGAAGAGAATTTAAAAATGAATGCTAAAAATAAAATCTACTACCATGACTACAATAATTAATAAACTAAATATCCAGTCACTGTTCATTTTTTACCCTCTGCAACCTTGAAGCTCTGGAACTTGACCGGCTGGGCGTAGTTCACCATGGCAGAAAGATAAGGGTGAATGTTGGTTGTGGCTCCTTCATACTTATATGAGGCAATTAGTTGCTGTTCTGCATCCGCATCCTCTGCCGTGTCCACACCCTGTGGCAGAACACCGTTCTATTTATTTATCCAGCAGATGTTTTTAGCCAAAAAATTACTTAGAGGCAGAATGCAGTGTGGGCACAGAAGTTTCTACCAATCATCCCAAAACCAGTGCAACACAGTAGAAGGACAAAACGACCACATCTCAACATCAGGACTGGAGTAAGTGCTATTGTAGTACGCTGGAGTGCCACACACACCTTTTATGTACAGTAAGTGTATATGTTTTAATATCCATTCCAGGCCATGTCCTGTTTGTGTTATGCATTCTTATCAACACTGCCTATCAGTAAATTGTTATCATATAATTATATTTTTTCCCGCTATAAACAGCAACGCAAGGACTAAAAAAGTTATTAACCTTTTTCTTGTTATCGAGATCCGAAGCCTCAGATACGTCAGTTGCATCTGCTTCTGTTGCCTCTGAAACCTCTGTGGTCTCGTAATCAGGTATCTGAAGAAAGACCATTGAGAAAGAAAAGACAGGATTGTAATAATCTTCACCTGTGTTTTTTGGTTTGGTAAGGATGTCCAGAAAACAAGCCCAACCTTATCCTTCTTGACACTGTTTTCATGTGTGTCTTGATCACTGGGCTCGTCTGAGGAGATGTTGTTGCGAAGTTTTGTCTCTGAGTTGATGTCCTTACCATCTGCTGTTAAGCAAATAAAAAATCTTTGTTGACTTACAGCGTATGTGTACAGTTTCATATTTATACAGTAAAGCCTTATTCTATAGCACTGTTAAATTGATAAACTCTTACTGGTCAGAAGGTGTTTATTCTGATGGTAGGTCTGACTGTAGTTTCAAACAGCGTGATATCAGTCTTTTCACTCGAATGTTTCGATAATAGTAACAGTTTGCACAGGTTTGTAGATACTTCATAGAAATGTAGTTAAGTTGTGAGTAATCATTGTTATGACTTTTTATCTGAGATATTTTGCAGATCTCTGCAGCTCGATTTTGTTGTTGCGTTCGTGCTCACGTGCCCACATAGGCAACTCAACACGTGCGCACCCTGTCGCCTTCAGTCCTGAGTGCACTTGCACTTACCAGAAAATTTTCTTGTTTAGTTAAAGTTTTTTTCTCCTTGAGGAGAAATAAGTTATTTCGAATGCCATTGAAAAGACAGTAAGTTATATTATAGCTGTTAATATTTACTGAAAATAAATGCAAACATTTCCAGAGCTCTGTTTTTAGGCAGTACCTAAATATTTATATTGTCACTAATTGAAGGAGTCTCCAGTGGCAGGCTATTGTAATGATTTAAAAAGTAAACCAGTAACTTGTTTTTATTTGTATCATTCCTCCACTCTCCATTGATTATTTTTTATTCTAAATTTATTATATGGTTTATTATGTTATAAGTTCAGGCACCACTGTGTTTTATTTCTTGCACCATACATGACTATACCGCTAGGAGTATGGAAAATAAAAATAAATCTGTGGCTTTGTGAACTGTGTGTGTGTGTGTGTGTGTGTGTGTGTGTATATGTGTGTGAGTATGTATGTATGTATGTATGTATTCATTCATTTTCTAACCATCTTAATCCTAATTAGAGTCTCGGGAAGGCTGGCACCCATCTCAGCCGACTCTGGCGGATGGCGGGGTACACCTTGAACAGCTTGCCAGGCCATTGCAGGGTTAATACGCACAACCATACGCACTTACACCTAGGGGCGATTTGGAACAGCCAACTGTTGGCTACTGTGCATGTTTATGGAGGAAACCGGAGTACCTTGAGGAAACCCATGCAAGCACGGGGAGAATATGCAAACTCCACACACGAACGCCCAAGCTGAGCTTGGGACTCAAACCTAGAACCTTCTTTCTTTGAGGTGGACGTGCTAATCACTGTGCCACCGTGTGTGTGTGTGTGTGTGTGTGTATGTATATATCAGGACTCTGTGCAGGCCAGTCAAGTTCTTCCACATCAAACTCACTTGTCTTTATGGACCTGGCTTTGTGCACTGGTGCGCAGTCATGTGGGAACAGGAAGAGGCCATTTCCAAACTGTTCCCACAAAGTTGGGATCATGAAATTGTCCAAAATCTCATGGTATGCTGAAGCATTCAGAGTTCCTTTCACTGGAACTAAGGGGCTAAGCCCAGCTCCTGAAAAACAATCCCATACCATAATCCCCCCTGCACCAATCTTTACAATGTAGTCAGACAAGTACTGTTCTCCTGGAAACCGCCAAACCCAGACTTGTGCATCAGATTGCCAGATGGAGAAGCGTCATTTGTTACTCCAGAAAACGTGTCTCCACTGCTCTAGAGTCCAGTGGCGGCGTGCTTTACACCACTGCATCCGACGCTTTGCATTGTACTTGGTGATGTATGGCTTGCATGCAGCTGCTCGGCCATGGAAACCCATAACGTGAGGCTCTCTACGCTCTGTTCTTGAGCAAATCTGAAGGCCACATGAAGATTGGAAGTTGGTGACTCCTGCTAAGTATGCGCTGACCCCATGATTTTACGTGGTATTGATTGTGTCATTTTACGTGGCCTACCACTTCGTGGCTGAGCTGCCGTCGTTCCCAATCACTTCCACTTTGTTATAATAACACTGACAGTTCACTGTGGAATATTTAGTAGTGAGGAAGTTTCACGACTGAACTTGTTTCACAGGTGGCATCCTAGCACGGTACCACGCTGGAATTCACTGAGCTCCCATCACAGTTGTTTGTAGAAGCAGTCTGCATACCTAGGTGCATGAATTTATACACCTATGGCCATAGAGGTGATTGGGACACCTGAATTCAATTATCTGGATGGGTGAGTGAATACTTTTGGCAATATAATGTGTGTGTGTGTGTATTTATATATATATATATATATATATATATATATATATATATATATATATATATATATATTTATGTATGTATGCATATTGTGTGTGTATGTATGAAGTCATTCCAGTCTGCAGATTTTCAAAGTAATGGACTGCTGAATTGTGCAGTTGCTGACCGTTCTCTATGTCCTCTTCATTTTCATCTTCTCCTGCCTGTACACTCATCTCTCCCGCCTCCATATGTCTCTTAAACGACTCCAGTTGCTCTGTTTTGCACACAAATACACACACATACACATACATATTGAAAGATACAATATGTGGACGTAGTCTCACTACAGACATCTTGAAGTATATCCAAATGGACGTAAAGTAGGGTAAGAAACTTCTACCAGAACAAAATACGAGTTCAAAAACACAGTAGTACATACTCTGTTCCACTTCTGGCTTTAAGCGTTTGTTTTTTATGAGGATTTTTCTTTTGAGATCGTTTGGAGAAGGTAGGCAGCGCCCCGCCTCAATCTAAAAAGAAAGAACACAAGTCATTTATATCACAGACATGACTTCACCTTGGGGACAACATGCAAAGTCCACACAGAAACACCCTCACCAAGCACAAAGCTCAAACCCAGGACCTTCTTGCTATGAAGCGGAAATGCTGACCACTGTGACACCATGCCACCCAGTATTCTCATTATTGAAATATGTTTAAAAAAATTCAGAAGAAATGAAGTAACAAATTACTTTTATCAGCATTATTTCAGCATTAATAGCAGTAGTATGATTATACAACAGTCAGCCATTACATTAAAACCCCTATGCGATAAATAACATTGATAATCTTATTATAATAGTAATGAAAAGGGGGTGGGATTTGTTAAGCAGTAAGTGAGTGTATGATGCTGCTTAACTGCAGGTCAGTCAGTGTCTCCATGTTGACCAAGTGGACCATGGAGCAAGGGAAGCAGGTGACTTTTCTAATAAGTTGAGATTTTCATGCCATGTGTATTGCCACGTGTGTATGATGCATACCTCGGGAAGAGATAGCACAAGGATGCGCTAAACGGGCAAGTCAGCAGAGGCAGTGCTGCAAGCTGTGGGCAATGTTTAGCTGGGGAACCTTGCACCCTGACATTCATGTGGCAGTTACTGACATTACTCACTGATTCATTTGCCGAACTGTT
The DNA here is from genome assembly GCA_030014195.1 of Neosilurus mollespiculum. Taxonomy (NCBI): domain Eukaryota; kingdom Metazoa; phylum Chordata; class Actinopteri; order Siluriformes; family Plotosidae; genus Neosilurus; species Neosilurus mollespiculum. Next base: position 10,721,427 of record JAQMYF010000002.1, on the reverse strand, counting down.
TAATCCTACTATTAGGGTTGCGAAGAGGCTGGAGCCTCCGGTCAATACTGGGCAAAGGCAGGGTACACCCTGGACAGCTCGCCAGACCATTGCCGGGCCAACACAAACACAACCATTAACATTCACATCCACACCTACGGGCAATTTGGAGCACACAATTAGCCTGCTGTGCATGTGTTTCGAATGTGGGAGGAAACCGGAGTACCTGAAGGAAATCCACACAAGCTCAGAAATGCCCAAGCCAAGCCTGGGCCTCAAACCCAGAACCTTGTTGATGTGAGGCGGATATGGTAACCACTGCACCACCGTGCCCCCTACTGACTTGTTCTACTCGCCTGAGCACTGGTGTAGCCCAAGCACACTCTTGTGGCATCTTTTACCAGGATAATGTTATATTATTGCCACACTGCACATATTTACTCAGGCATGGTTTAGTGAACATGACAAAGGGTTCAAGGTGTTTGACTTGGCTTCCAAATTTCCCAGACCTTTATGCAACTGAACTTCTACTGGATGTGCTAGATAAACAAGTTTGATCCATGAAGGCCCCAACTTGCTAACTTACAAGATCTGCAGCTAATATCATTTTGCCAGATTCCACGGCATACCCTCAGAGGTCTTGTGGAGACAGAGCTGTTTGAACAGCACAAATGGCTCTTACACAATATCAGGCAGGTGGTTTTAATGTTATGGCTGATCTGCATACCTCCAGTGTAGAGCCCTAATAAATGTTCTATAAATGTACCATGGCACACACTTTTGGTCTTTGATAGATCGTGTGTGAGTGTTGATTCAGAAGATCACGTACTGGGAAGCTCTCCAGTGGCTGTTTAAGTAACAGGTCTCCGAAGATATCTTCACAGTACTTGGCCATCTTGTACTGCTGGATTTTACTGAAACATCACAGCATAGCATTGAACAGAAAATTCAGTTAAATGCAAACTGAAGGGTAGAAAAAAACCATCATGTCCTACATAGTTAAAGCTGGGGTTGGTAAATTATGATCTGTACACACAAACTGGTCTATTGGTTGAAATGGTCTTTACACCTCCACAGCAATCAATAACTTATAAAATCTGAAAAAGGTAAGAAAATCTGTCATCCATGGCTGCTGTAATCCTGTAAAAAATGCTGACCAATAACTCTCTCGCGGTCTGCTGCGAAATATCCAATCAGATGCTCCCTTGAGTCTACTGTGCACGAACCAGCAGTCAGAGCGGAGCTCGTGCGTGTGGAGAGAGGGCTGAGACTTTTGAAAGACCTTTGAGGGCAAGGAAGGGTTTAGCTGGAGCCATGAAGAGAGATGTGACGTTCAAGTTTTTACTAGCTTTCCAGATTACAAACACCAGCCTTAACAGAAACAGTCAAAAATATGCTTGGTTCATAACTCGCCTGGAAGTGATTGAAACCTGGGGCTGAAATCATTGGGCTAAACTTACCTGCAGTGGTTTTCAAACGAAAGGATAACGGGATAGTCTGATGTCACAAACGCTGTCTCTTTAATGGCCTGAATAACATCCTGTAAACAGTACAACGCTAAGTTGAAGATGAATTACCTAAGGTATTCATTACTCTTTATTTATTTAAGTAAAATATGATTGCCCCACACCCTGATGCCCTTTATTTGTATATAAATCTGAAATTTAATAGCCTTAACTGCAGCTATTTCTGCCTTTTATATTGCCCCGTTCTTGTACTTTATTTAGATACAATTCATTAAAAATTGTTTCTATAAAAATTACTGCTAAAAAATAGTTATCTCCTGCAGTGTTTAATGTCTGAGGTGTGTGTGTGTGTGTGTGTGTGTGTGTGTGTGTGTGTGCGCGTTCTCACTTTGAAGAGAATGTCAGTACACATGGCCTTCCCGTGGGTAATAATGGGTTCTTGATCCTCTCCTTTACCATCCCAGCAGTCGAGCTCCACACACCTGAGCACACACGAAAAAATATTAAACAGGGATTACAAAAACAATCCCAGAGTACATTTCTTCATCCTGCAGGCTTACTGCATGGGAAATTCCCATATGCAATTAAGCCAGATGTCAATAACAAACATGACCCAACTGTTACCATGGAAACCTCACAATGCTGACACTACATGAAGCATAGCTACCTGGATAGTGGACATTTTTATTGACGATGTTTTATTTTATTACCAAGGTAATATCATTCAGAATATACTTAATAATAGGTGCCAGGTATCTTTGTTTTCAGAGAAAACATGAGGGTCAACTCATAATTCCTCTGCTCTTGATTTGGTGTAGCTGGCACAGTGACGTTACACACTAGCTTGCCACCAAGCAACTTTTTCAACAGGACTGATTTACCCACATGCAAATTCCAAGAACAACTGGGTGCTCTGACTTATTTGAAGACTGAAATTATCCCAACAAATCACCTAGTGATGCCACAAACAATTTAATAGTCAGAGAGCACCCTTACACACACACACACACACACACAAATGGAGCCTTTAAGGATCCCTCTTTTGTCCCCCTGGGGTTCCCTTAAAAGCTTAAGGTAGAATCCTAGAACAGTTTCTCTATCAGAAAAGGTTCTAAATTAGATCCATTCAAGGGTGGCATGGTGCCATAGTGGTTAACTCATCCGCCTCACAACCAGATTGTCCTGGTTCGAAACCCAGGCCTGAGAAGGGCGTTTCTGTGTGGAGTTTGCATGTTCTGCCCTGCTTGCTTGGGTTTCCTCCAGGTACTCCTGTTTTTTCTCAAAGTCCAAAGACATGCATATTAGGCTAATTGGCTGTTCTAAATTGCCCCTAGGTGTGAGTGTGAATGGTTGTGTGTTGGACATATAATGGTCTGGGGAGCTGTTCGTGGAGTGAGATAGACTCCAGCCTCCCCACGACCCTAAACTGGACTAAGTCACTTGGCAAATGAATTGATAAATCTATTGTAGGATATATTCTCTGTACAATTTTGATTGTCACATGATTTCACATGCAGAAATAAACATAGAGGTTTAGTAATAAACAAACTAGAAGCACCCAGAGAGCACAAACCTCCGCCAAGGAAGGACAGTCTTAAAGTTAAACTCTTGTTTAACCTCTCTGGCAGAAGTAAACGAAAATTTCATGAAAATCTGCTCAGAACTTTTTGCGTGAATTTGATAACAAACAGACAAACAAACACCAGCAAAAACATAACCTCCTTGGCGGAGGGAACAAACAAACAAACTAAAAGCAAATATGTTAATTTTATTGCTACCCACTGTAAGTGTGCCTTGTAATGTATTAAAACAAATCAGAGCCTCCACTTCATGCTATAGTTAAAGATCTGCCTGCACTGGACACACAGACTTGTTAAAGTGCTTATTAATAGTCTCCTGTGATCAGAACGTTAAAATTAAATACTGTGATCATCATGAGCAAATTGTACATGTAACATGACATGTAGCATCTGTAAATTCCCAAACTCCTAACAGCTTATCATGTTATCACAGCTTTATAAGGCTAATCCAGTTTTTTTTTAATCAGCTTTATCTACTGTAAGCTAAGAATTATATTGTGTTTTATAAATGAAAATTTGGTCCTTTTTTAATAAATGGCAGCATACGACAGATAATACAGAAGAATTCAATACAGTACTATGTAATATAATTTAATTGTGATTAAAAGGTCATGTGAGTTGTAATATGAAAATGAAATGAGTTTACCTGCATCCTGAAAGCAGCACCTGTCGATACATTTCCACAGATGATTTGCCTCCAAATTGTCTGCCTGTCAGGTAGGTGTTGTGTGAGGAGCTGATGAAGTAGTGTGCTACTGGCTGGTCCATGTCCTGACACAGGTCTAGGCGGTCCAGAAACACAGGAGCGTTCTCATCTGACATCAGATACCGGCAGAAACCATCGCTGGACATGCGGCCTGGAGAAAGAAGGCATTTAAAGGTTTAAAGGGCCCCCCCCCCCCTTTTTTTTTTTTTTTTTAATCTGCATGTCCTTTTTCTTTTTTTTTCCTTTTTTTTGCCCTTTTCTTTAAACAAACTTTTAAGATGCCAGCTTGTAATATTCGAATTCACCACAAGATGGCAGCATATAATCACTTTATGTGAACAAATGTGTTTTATTCCATGTTAGATCATTCATGGATTTATTTTTAAACCTTTTGCTTTCAACATTTTCTTTCTCTGATTGAAGCAATCACCTTTCTTCTTTAGGTCCTCGTCTCTCTCGTACTTCTCAATGATCTGCATGACTCGTTTGGGGTCATAAAAGGGGAACAGGATCTCGTTCAGCCGAGGGTCCCGCTGGTTCTACGTACAGCACAGTGCAATCCTATTAGCATAGCCTCTCGAGCGTGAGAACATCATCACAGCCTGTTACACGAGTCATTAAAATCATTTACAACCTTAAAAAAAAAGCTACTTATGTACACACTACATGAATGACATAAATATTCTACCTAATTGCAGAGCTAGAATGATCAAACTACCAGGTGGGTAGTGGTACAGGAAGGGTGGTGTTTGACATGGACAAGCAGCACAAACACTTAACACAGGCAGAGAATGGAAGAAACAAGTCAGGTTCTACAATACAACTTGGGGTTAATTTGACACTTTCAGTGACCCCGGACCTAGGGTAACCCATTTCAGGCACACTCAGGGGTAAAAAGGCCAATGTGTTGGCAGAGACATGGAGACAAACTGCATGCACACGCAGCCAGGGAGTAAGCAAACACTGAGACAGAACGCAAAGGCAGCATCTGGAACAATGGAGCAACCCAGCCCTGATGGTAGCCAAGGCTACATAAAACTCGTTGACAGGATTGGCAGGGAAGTAATGAAGAAGCAGGGAAAGCTGGGTAAGCGACCACACAGAGAAGTTAATGAATGATAAAGAGCTTACTTCATTCAGAAAGCTGACTAACTGGTCTACTGTTAAATAATCACTTTTGTCCCCATTGCTGCAAAGAAATTAATTAAAAGAAACGTGTTACATTAAAATGAACAATGAACGAAGAAAGGATTAGTCATCACAATGCACTACACACTCAACATAGCTTTCATAGCACTAATACGTGTTTTTAAATGTTTATTCATTTATTCATTCATTTATTCATATTTATGTTAGTTGAAATGTTCAAAGTTTAATGTTGAATTGTTTAAGCAGGTTAGGTTCCTTATCAGGAAGTTAGCATTGCAAAGACATTCAACCTTACTGCCTAATGTTTAATGCTAAATACAGAGAAGTGCAATTAGACCTGAACCTCACAGACATCAATACAAATAAACACTTTATACGTAAATAAGAGTGACCACTGTAACCACCATATTACACAATGTGGAACGTACAGTACTTGACGTAGCAGTGAAAATCTAAGCAAACCAGCCACATGGGTTCATGTGTGATTTTAAGACCTACATCTTTTTGAAGAGTTCCTCAATATCTGTGCGCGGGCAAATCTTCTGAGTGAGTGCATAGAAGACGTCGAAGGTGAACACCGAATGATCAATTTCATCATTCTGTGGAAAACAGAAACAAAGCTATTTCACTGACTATCTTTAAAGAAATCAGCAGGGTCCATTATATTTGGGTCTACAAACATTACAACAGAGAAAACGGTCTATAAAATTTAAATAATCCATTGAGAGAACAAAAATTACCTTCCCACTGGGGAGGCCGAGCTCTTTCAAGGCCTGAAATATTCCTTTCTCAGTTTTGCCTGAGCCAAAAGTCCTTGTGATGCTGGCAAAAAAAAAAACCCAAAACAAAACAGGATGAGCTCTCCAGTGAGATCCCGAACACGGATCTGTTTCGTTTCATTTGCTTTGTTAATGTAGGGTGTGATCACACTAAAGGTGCGATAGAAAATCGACTGACGTCAAAGGCGACATTCGCGGCATCACATTTTGATCGCCAGGTTCGTGAATTCATCGCAAAAAAATTTCGAACATCTTTGATATTTCTGTGAATGTCACAAAACGAGACTCGCAAAGAAGGTTGCAAAGTTGTTGTTGTGCTCGCAAATTATTCGTCTTTCGTTCACAAGAACAAAACAGATGAAGAACGTTGAGAACAAAAGCGAACAAAACACGACTGATTTACAACAGAAGAATCGCTTTTTTTCCCTCCAAACATTCACAAACTGATTGCAAATCAGTCGCAGTCACGTACGTATTTAAGCTGCAAAATATTCACTTGTATGTGGAGTTGCAAAACATCTTGATTAAAAAAAATCCCCAAAAAATCAATTTCTGCCAGTCGCTTTCCACTTGCATTTCTAGTGTGATCACCCCCTTAGTGACTACAGCTCTCGTAATAAAAATCAGTGGAACTGAAAGAACCAGACCATAGCATCCAGTTGTGTAGCTAACATTACTTACCCTCGTACTGGGATTTTCCCATTGACGTTGGTCAGAAAACTCAGTCTCATCCAACTAAAAACAGATTTAAACACAACGTCAGGACTCAGTGAGAACATCTTGTCTTGTTCACGTAGTTGTCTTGTTCAATTGAAGCCTAAAAGCTTTTTTAATGTTATTTTGCTCTGCTGTTTAAATGGAAAAGCATTAATGGTTTTCACATTTGTCTCATCTCTAGATGATCTGATCAAATTATTGAATGTCTGCATTGCCTAAGTACAGCTAGTCTCTCAAAAAGGCCAAGAATAGATCTTTATATGATTCTACATTAATGGGAGACACTTGAAGGTACAGACCATGAACTACTTAAAATAAGGCTATTCATAGTTTAGAGTAAATTTAAAGGGGCCCATTCACTAGTGAATAGCTGATGTGTTTTATCTTCCATTATCAGTTCATTTTGACTGAATACAAGGTTTCCCAAAGAAACCACCCCAGTTCACACAGTTTAATTCACCTGTTTTACATCTTGTTTGTGTTCTATGTCTGTTTACAATGACAATAACAAAACCATGTGACCAAAGGAACAATCTTATGCATGCTCTCGCTTGCCTTAAGATGGCAATATTTATTAATATCATTGCACCCATTGCAGGGGTCATTGACACTCACATAGAGGAGTAAACAAATGGTTTCAGAAAGACATCATGGCTGATTCCATTTATTTCCAAGAGTTAATGCTGCGTTTCATGATTTTTTTTTCATGTTCTCCCCCTAATTTTAGTTGCATCTAATTCCCACCTATCAATTATTTCTTTCCCTATCACATGACTAACACCAACCAGGGAAGGGCGTAACACGTGACATGTGATGCTGCCACCCACCTCTTTCCGAACAGCTGTGTATGTGTATTTGGAGGCAACCTAACACACTCGGAGGGAAAGCTCTATCCGCCTCCTCGTATGAATGAGCTCACAGACGGCCATGATTGGCTGGTGATCGCTGTGAGTGACATGGAAGTTGCCTGTCACTCACAGCGATCGCTGCGGCACCAACCTGGATTCAGACCGGTGATCTCCAGGTTGATAGTCGTGCACCTTGTCGATGCACCTTTAGGGTTGATTATTTAATGCGCCTGGGAAGTGAATGGGCAGCTTTAATACCATGGAATTGTTTATTACAAAGAAAAACAAACCCTCACCCTAAAACATATTAAATCTTTCTATTAGATATTTGATGTACTTGGTTATTCTGGTGCAAGTGTATTGGCTGGATTTATATTTTCCTTATTCCCTAAATATATGTCTGCTGCTATGAAATAAAGAGGGTGGGGTTAGAGCAGGTAAAAAAGAAACAGTCTCAATCACGAATCGGTCAAGGTCGGTTCTCACTGTTAGCGCCTTGAACTAAAAGACTGTTTCTTTTGAAAGAAGGTCAATTCAGAATTTTATTACAAAATATCTTACGTGCCACTGAAGATCACATGTTAATTAGAAAGTCATCTAGGGTGGATTTTCCTTTAAATAGCTGTTCGTGCACTATATTAAGAAAGATTAGGATCCAAAAATAACTTTTCATTTTTGATGGCTGTACAATGGTAGCTAAATGAGCACACATCAAATATTACATGTGACGCACCCAAGTAATAAACACTTAAAGTACTGCCAATGCACTTCAATTTAAAATAAGCCTGGATTTGCAAATTGCTAAAATAAATCATTTTTCTTACATCTGAAGTAATGTCTATATTATCGGTAAAGCACTGTGCATTGTATTATACTGTGTATAATATACTGTGCAGAAATCCTGGATGTAGTATTTATGTTTCCTTGTTGACACTAAACACCAAGATGTACATTTATAATATAATTTTAATTCTACTGCTATTTCTTCATGTCCAAATTAAACAGTTCTATTTACTGATGTTGACATTATTGCAAAAGAATTTGGTACCCATCCTGAGTGCCTTGTGGGTGTTGCTGAGTGCCTACTTACTGCTTCTTAAGGCAAGTCATTGGACACACGTTGTTCGCCTTGAAGTTGTGAATGATTGATTTCAATCCGTCCATCCATTTCTGCGAGCAAGTAAACAAACAGAAACAGGTATTAAGCAGGCTGTGAGTAATGTAAGCGCTGATTAGTGTCCGCTGACAAAAAAGCAAACACTATGGAAGATATATTCCGTTAGCAAGGGGAGGAATGAACTAAGACAAAGCCGCTGGCATTAGTCTTTAAAGAAGCCTTGAGGCTTGAGGTCTGAGCCTTTGGCTACATGAGGGACGGCAGAATGTCCTCGGACAAAGGTTTGTGCCTCTGAGGGAGTACAGTAACTAATGCGCTCTTCTATAAGCTACTTACCAAATGTTTATGTAGTTAAATTGTTTTCCCATCTCCAAATACTTCAAATTGTAGTATCACATAATTCACAATACTGAACAGCACTTATCCTTTTGAAATAACTGCACCAAAATGAATGACAAGTAGAACTTCACTGTATTATTTATAAAGCCAGCTGAAGGATATGGTGTTGACCTCAGGGCTGTGTGTTCTAGTGCAACTCTATTAAACCGCTCATGATGAAACAAACAAACAACCACATGATGCACATTTTACAAAATAGATGAGAATCAACAATACGGCCCTCAGCCTATCAACATATTATTCATTAAGCAAGATGTGATCTCACGCTTCCACCAGCAGCAGCCACCAGATGGCACCGTGCCCCAGACTCGGCCCAAGACAGACATCAAGCAGATAAGAATTTGAGCGGGATTGCACACAATTTTTTTTCTTTGTGCGTCTGTGCTACGCTGTCTCCAGGCTACATTGGTGAAAGCCCTTTCTCTGTTCTCTGAGGATGCCTGTGGCCCTGAGCCAGGCCTGTCAGTGTAAGAGCAGAGCTGCACACACACACACACACACACACACACACACACAGAGAGAGAGAGAGAGAGAGAGAGAGAGAGAGAGACAACCCCATGTGGCTGAAGCACAATGCCACTGTAAGCAGCATAAATGAAGGCCTTGGCTATATATATATGTATTATATATGTATATAAGCACAGTTGTGCTTCAGCCACAAGGGGTTGTCTTTCTGTCTGTCTCTCTCTCTCTCTCTCTCTCTCTCTCTCTCTCTCTCTGTGTGTGTGTGTGTGTGTGTGTGTGTGTGTGTGT
>JAQMYF010000002.1:10684177-10701540 GCA_030014195.1 Neosilurus mollespiculum | reverse complement strand
GGCTGGTGCCCATCTCAGCCGACTCTGGGCAAGGGCAGAGTACACCCTGGACAGCTCGCCAGGCCATCGCAGGGCAATCTAAGTAATATTAGTTGTTAAATGTTTTCATAAAATTCTAAAAATTCACGAGATGTGTTTTTTTCCCATTGAAAGGGGACCCTTGCTAATTGATATCCTGCTTTAGTAGATATAATTATCTCTGCTTTATATCTGAAGTGCCCCTCAAACAACAGTTCACCCTTAAATATGACCAACACAAATGACTCAATTACAGTTCTTATGCTAATCAGCTATTCATTTTGTTTGTTCATTTTTGAAAGAATATCAGGGTCACCTTGAACTCCTAATGCTATTTGTAGCAGGCAGGAAGCTTTGGATTACATTAGGTGGCATGGAAACAGAGCACTGGTGTGTGATAAGGAGTCCAAGAAATGAGGAGTAGAACATTTTGGGAACAGTAAGTGCTACCAGAGAGAAGAAGCCTCCTTGTTCATTGTGTGTGAAGTGGTCCTCAAAACATAACACTCTAGGGTCTCTATTAAGTCTGTGGATTTATATTTACAGAGTGCAGCATTTCTGGCAGAGCACTGCGGAAATATGACAGTATGAATGATCAAGGCTGTGACATCTGCAGCACTGAACAGAGCCCAGGGTGGGGGTCAAGCCAGTGGGAATTCCCCTAAAAACTAGCTGGGGTTTAATGCCAGTTTGCACTGTAAATGTACTGGAATTATATCAGTCATCAGTGCAGTTGCTTTGACATATTTATACTAACCCTGCATGCTCAGGCTCTGATGTGATGGTGTTTGGTATTGGGTCTATTTACAGGCAGTATAGGTAGCTGCTTATCCCAGTGGCATGAGGACAGTTGGCTGTGGAGCTGTAGAAGTGGGTCGCCTTTGATTTCACTTTGGCCGAGTTGATGAATGTATTCCTATTTAAAAGCTGCGCTACACATGCAGATATGCTTGGATTCAGACTGAGTAGTTTCCCAGTTTTGAACTCAGACATAATTAAAAAAATAATAATAAAACATCTTTTTTCTGAGGCATTTTTCATGGGAAAACTGATTTTCCCCTTTTTAATGAGGCATGATGGAAAAAAGGAAACTAGCCTTGTATGTCAACAGCACCACTGTAAAAGAGATTGAGATATATACAATACAGAGCAAGGAATCTGAGACCACGCCTCGCTACCCAATATCTCTAGGTATCTCTCCAGCACCTGAGATTCTTTCTCAAAGACTTTCTTCTTTGGCTCAGCACAATGAGCTTTAGGTCAAATGGAATACCCATGATAGAAGCCTGATCCTATGGTTAGTGAACCATTTTGACCTTGGATTTGTTTAGTTATATGAATATACCAGGCAATTTAAGATAAAGATCCAGTAGAGTCTGAGCCAAAACTAGGTGCCTAAATCTGTGGTGAAAGAAAGTGCTTCCTTCTGGCACTTGTTTCCTCGACTGGGCCACCCTAAAATGTCTCTGTCCTTCAGATAACTCCAACTGTTATCCTCTGAGAAAATTGCCACTTTAAGTACTCACTGTACGGGCTGACAAAATACAGTTGTGTCATATTCCAGGCAGGTTTACTACACCTCTGGTTGTTTTAAGCATTTTTTAAATTGGCTTTTACACCGAGCCTATCAGGCGAGCTGTCCTGGGTGTACGCTGCCCTCGCCCAGAGTCGGCTGAGATGGGCGCCAGCCTCCCCGCGACCTTAATTAGGATTAAGTGGTTCAGAAAATGAATGATGAACCAAGCCTACCAACTCATCATAGCTGGAGATTTAAAAAAAATAGTTTTTTTATTTATTAATGTTTTTTTTAATATACTGTATTCCGGTTTCCAGAGCGCAAAGCGACTAGGAGATGCTAGTCCATCGCAGGCTACCTTCCCAGTATTTTTTTTACACTTGTGGTTGAGACCTTGCCCAAAGGGTTAGAATGGTGGGGTCTAACAGGAATTCGAACTCATGACCACTCAAACTCACTTACTTTCCATAAACAAGAATGACAGACTCACAACAGGACAGTTTTGTCTAACTGCCATCAATATACTACAACCGGTATGGGTTCTGGAAGGGCTTGATCGGTGCTGTTATAAAATGACAACACTTTTATTTCTATGTAATGACCGAAATAAAAGAAAATATAAATTTTTGCTTTTTTAAAATCTAAAATAATTGTACAATTCTCAAACGCTCTTGCTGCCTTTTTTCCATGTTCATTTCAAGTTCAGCATTAATATCAAATGCACATCTTCATCTCTTATTCATGGAGAAAATCTATGTTAGCTAGGTGGATTGAGATTTAAGTAATCACCTTTTGACTTCACTGCCTGCTTTTTCAAACTGTCTGTGTTTTCTTTTTATTGCCTTCAGTTTGTTATTTCAGTTAAAGTGTTGACAGCCTGCACATGACTGCAAAACTCCAGCAATGTCCTGACGCAACACTGTTAACGTGGACCTGACTTTTTTATTATTATTATTTTCTGCAATGATTTTATTACCAGCTCAAAGTTTAGTTCTTCACAAACCTGCATAAGGTTGTGAGGAGTGATAAAGCTGTGCAAAGATGACTCAGGGGAGTGCACAGATAGACAGGGCCTAAATGAGTTGAGCGAGAGATTACAATGAACACCTCATGCTGTCATTTCTGCATGGGATTCCCTAGAGGGAGAAGAGAGGGTGATGGATCTGAATGGGAGAACAATTTTAGCAGTACTGCACAGCAGTGTTGAGTAAGGATGGCTTGTGCAGATTATGAATGTGTGTGTTTTAATTCCCTCAGTGATACAGAAAGAACAAGGAAAGGAAGAGAAATCTATGTCCTGCCAGAGAAAAAAAAAGGTGGATAGTCCCCTCGCCCACGCTCCGGAATACTCCACCAGATGAAAGCAAATTAGATGAGACGGTGCCAAGAGAGATCTGTGGAGAAAATGAATCCAGACGCCCTGTTTACATGCTCATCCTTCACTGCTGAGGCACTTTAAAGACTTTGTGCCTCTCTGTAATGCTGCGCCTGCTAATCATCACTACTATTGGATGCTAGGCCGCCCTACTCCTTAGTGTGTCATTTGTCTAGGTGAACTCATTTCCTTTGCTGATAAAATGGAACTGTGCAGAGCACACAATGATCACTTGAAAATATTAATGATCTACGCACTAATAAACTCGAGTATCATTAAAGCGAGTGGATGCCCAAGAGCAAGGATAATGACCACGCTGCGAATGCCCTTTAAGGCAGCAGCCGGTGCCAAGATGGTGGCCGGCTGCAGAGCTTCGCCGTCTGCTGCCCTGTGGGAATGGGATGAACAGTAACTGCTCTCCATGAGATCCTGGTCTTATTTACATCCTCTTTCCTGAGTTAGGCATCTGCGGTGTTAATCAAGAGACTCATACCCTGCAGGGCAATTCTGTTAATGAGACGCGGCTTTTATTCTGCTCCTACATTTCATTTATTTTGAGATACAGAACTGAGCACTGTGCAGTATTTTTGCCATCCAGCAGAGCAGACTCCAGTTAGTGTCAGCCTGCTTAAGGTGCTATTTAACTCAGCATGTAATTATCCTCCTGGAAATGATTGGTGTTTGATATATGTGTGCAGAACAGGGTGAAAGGATATGTTGCTGGCCTTCAGAGTGTTAGTCCTGGCACGGGGTGGGTGTTTGTGTGTGTGTGCGTTCTGATTTCTGAAGTTCCCCACCGTTTTAATGCTAGATATGAGTCTGAGGTGAACCATTAGTTCTACTTGATGCCATGCTGACTCTGATGGAAGGAATCACATTTTTTACTTCATGCAGCAAAAGATGTAATCATCCTGTTGAGTGTAAATAAGAATCTCACTTATCATGCGCCTTGGCTTAGCTGGAATCTCCTGCACTTTTGATGTTTATGTTACTCTTGTCCTTGGGGTAGTACAGAGCAACGCCCAATCCCATTTCAGTCCATTTAAGTGGTCTGATTGAGTTAGCTGGGGAAATGAAGAAAGGCCATGGGAGGGGGACACGGGAGGCACTTATCTCTGGAGATGTATGCCTCATGTCTGGAAGCCGCTGAAGCTTTTAATGGCACAGAGCACAAATGAGCAATGCGGTAACTAGAATATTGTTGTGAACTAAGAGGATTTAGAAAAGTCTAGACTGATTTTCTCATAAGCACAATCAAAGCTGTAATCAAGTAATCAGACATCCGAACAAAATAGTCTGTGATGAATTCGCTTTTGGACCAGGTGTGCAAAATTTGGATACTCATTACATCTGTATTGTCAAAAATGAGAAACACTGTTAGTACTCCGACAGCAAGTGATGACAGATGAACATGCTGGTTTACCTCGTCGAATCTGTCGAATACGGCGCCTTCCTGCAGGAAATCAAGGACGTTCTTCTGCCAGCTGAATTCATATAACTTCGTCATGGCTGCTCACAGATCAGTAATGCAGGACGTGAACATAAAGGACAGATGTAATCTACACATCAGACAAGACATAGATTACTATAGGAACAGTCTTCCAAAATGACCTATACATTCATAAAGATGTTATTAATTACAAAAAAGACATAATCTCTGTCTGCTTTATCTTCATCTCAGCAACTCTTTTTTCATAGTGTTCTTCTAACAAGAGGGTAGGTTCTTGTTCTGAGGGCAAGTTTACTGGCTAATGCAATATGTATCTATTATTGACAGTGAGTAGACAGTGATTATCAGTTAGTTTTAGACAGTCAGTGCTTCACTTCCAATCTCTTTGTGACCGAAAACCAAAAAATCAAAGAGCACTTCTAATATTGTTGGCATTTCTACTGTTAAACTAAAAGCTGCTTTTTAAACTTTATGCAATAAAGTCTATGAAACAATGCTGGTGCCTTTCCCAATCAAGAACAAGGTAAGTGTGGGCACCAAGTAATGAATAAAACACTAAAGGAGTGATCACACTACACATGTGATAGAAAAGCGACTGACACAAATGGCAATTAGTGGCTTTTGCTTTTTATTCTCAAAATGTTCTCATTCACTGAATTGCATTTTGGTCGCCTGGTTCGTGAATTCATCGCAAAAACTTTCAACCATGTTTAAAATTTCTGCAAATGTCGCAAAACGAGATTCTGACGCGAAATAGTCTCAAACTCTTTTCAAACAGTCTGCACATGTCGCAAGAAGGTTGCAAAGTTAACGTCCTGCTCACAAATTATTCGTTTTTTTTGTTTTAAAGTAAAAGCGACAAGTTGGAGACTTCCATGTAGAAAATTTGAGACTTGCCGACATCCGCCACATTCCCTGTATTTTTTGAGGACTCATATTTTATTTGCGCTAACAATGCACAAATAAAAAAAAGAATGGTTTGAGAACAAAAAGCGAACAAAATGCGACTGATTTACAAAAAGAGATTTGATTTTTTTCGCTGAACATCCACAAAACAATCCTAAATTTCTCACAAATCAGTTGCAAAATTGTCATGCGACCTTCTTGTGACTTTTGAACAATTTACGTATTTAAGACACAAAATATTCTCTTGCATGTGGAGCATGTCGCAAAACATCTCGACACGAATTTCAAAATTTGCAAAAGAAACGCAAAAATAATCAATTCGCATAAGTCGCATTTCTGTCGCACCTCTAGTGTGATCACTCCCTCTAAGGTACATACTGATATAAAATCAACAATATGCTGTGATTCGTTATCATATATAAGGTTTATCCAGGGTTGGGAACCTCTGCTCCAGGTGGTCCAAAAAAAAAAAAAAAGGTTTTATTAGATATTTTTCACTGTAGAGTTAATTATCTTTCAAATAAGGGATTTTTTTGTTAATGTGGTACAACCACTTTAGAGGAAAAAAAATTAAGTCATTATTTAAAGGCAAATTCTGAGTGGATAACTCATACTAACGGTTTGTCATGGCCACTTAGAGCAGGTGCCATCATCATATCATCACATCACATATTAAAATGAAAAAAATAAACATCAAAAAACTTGTTTAAATTAGTTTTTCTTGTGTTTCCATGAAATATATTCAAAAACACCTTTGATCTCAGTTTGCTTGTATATCTTTGCAGTATGTATTAAACTCCTAGTAAAACATGCCATTAGTTACACAATGCTGAAAAATGTGTAAATATAAACTAGTCAGTTTTTTATGTTGTCAGGTAGTATATAGTATATAAAACTCTTAGAGAGTGGGATACGCCTCTATACAGCTCTGACACAAGGTGAGCTACACACACGTGCACCTGCTCACGTGTGTGTAGCTCACCCGCATCCATTATGATATAAACACATAAACAATAAACCATAAAAACCATCTTGGGACCATTCAGCAACATCCACTGAGTCTGAGGTGCATAATTGTTCTTTATTCTGAGTGGATAATGGTTGAATCAAAATGGACAAAACTCAGAGTATTTTGGAGCTTTAAAAATGGAAAAATTGAACGTATAAATCTTAGTTTAGTTTGCTTGTTTATGCTTTCACATAGTATGTACTAAAACTTTGATTGTTTTCAACTTCTATTACACACAAATTTCTTATGTACCCTTGTAGACTACACTAAGGCATTCCATCTCGGGGACTATTTAATGACCTTGTCTTCGATGAATGCTTGTTAATCAATGAATGCATAGCACATATTTCTTGGCCTACAAAATCATATCTATAAGTTATTTTACAGTATGATATTTTGGTGACTTATCGTAGATTACGGAATGTATTTATGACAAATATATATATTTCTTCTTTTTTTTTTACCTACTCACATTTCAGATTGGTATCTCTCACAATGAACTTTTAATACACTAGATTGATTTTGGGTGAGCATGCCATTAATATTTTTCTTTTTCAAATATGCTGAATATTAAATTATGTTGCACATCAAAAAATTTTAGAAATACTTAATCAATCAACCACAGTGTGCTGAAACACAATTAACACGTGCGGCCCCTATTCCATTCCCGTTCAAGCAAGGACATTCCTGTGTTGGATGACATTTCCGAAACAATATAAACGGCAACCCCTATCCAAACTCCAGCTTTAGTCTTACTGATGAAACTAAAGGAAAAAATATCTCATTTAAAATCTCTCTGAGGTCAGTGCAGTGCATCTGTGTGAACTATGTATCTAGGCTTTTTGCATTAGATCATTTCTCACATTTCAGTTCTAACTAATGTGACTGCTTTAAAATAATTTAAAGCATTTAAAAATAAGTGTCCAATTTAGTAGTGATTTTTTCCCCTCTACACTCACAGCATCATTTTCCATGTTACCCTGGGTTTATACTGGGCCACGATGTCCATGATGTCCACAATTTGAGAGAACTGTGATGAGCATGGGGGGTCATGGGATTGAATCGTGATGATCTTGTGTGAACTTGGAGGATGACGGACAAAAGTTTTGACTGTCCACAATTATCATAATTTGTTACAATTTGGGAATCGTAGTAAGGCATAGTAGAGCTTAACAGAACATAACAGAGTGTAACAGACCTTGATGCAGCATCGTAGTGGATCTTAATGAACTTGGAATCACGATTACTTTAGGCTTCATCCCTTGGATGCACCCTGCCTTCTTTTTATACCCCATTGTGCTCTTAGCATACTCATAAATCGTAGAGCTCCATGCGTTTTTTTTTATTGAGATTGTGGACATCATGGCCCCAGTGTAAACTCAGGGTTAAGGTTAACATTTGCATGAGAACCAAACTTTTAAGAGTGAATGTCTGACTTCCCGGGTTTCCAGAACTGGTGAGATAGCTTTTAGGATGAAACTAAAAGCTTAGTCTTTTCACTCACCATCATTTGGTATAAACAACTTTTCAGTGTCCCATTTCATCAGTCTGACTATTGTACTGCGACACCTTGAAAGTGGGAACCATGACGCTTTTGAAACTAAACACATCCTTATAAGTACTTGGTAAGAAGCAGCAGGACAAAAAAAACCATTAAAAAAAATCCCACATTTCTATCTAGACTGCAAAAAAAAGTTTGTTAAAAAACAAGAAACAAACACTGAATTTGAGAAGAAAATAATTTAATACTAGTGAACAGATAACTTGACAAGAAAACTTATTATATATACAGTATATATACATTATACATATATTGAATATGTTACTTCCAGTCTAAAAACAGTTATAATAATATTCAGAATTCTACCCCATGCACGAACCTACTAACCCACATGCTCCCAAAGTTTTATTCTGTATGTCTGTCAAAGCTGTTGAAAATTGCCTCAATAAAATTTTCTGATTAATAGCAGACATAAGAATGAAGCCATCATAACCCTAAAATCCGTGTCTGGTCGACTGATAACAAATGTAGAGATTGTTGCATTCAGATTTAATTTTCTCATTTTTATGAATCTGTGGTTTCAGGTTCATGCATGGGGTCACAGAATAAGTGTCCTGTAATCTTTTAATAGAAAATGATACGTGTTGCATTTCAACTATATTTAAGATATATAACCTGGTAAGACATAATGTCTTCTATCTGCCTCTGTGTGTAAATTTCTTTGAGTGTCACTACAACTACCACTGCACTGATTGTCATATACTCGACTGCTTGAACAATTTTCCTGCGGATATATGACTGTTTTTATTGGCCGGTGACAGTGACTTTTGTGCTGCTTCATGTACTTAAATCAGTTCATAAGTAAGAGTTCAGCAGGACAATTCATAACAAGCACCTTAAATGAAAAATTAAATAAAATCTACCTATGTATAATATAATATTCACCTATGTAGTCAGGCCACCAGCACCTGTCTTATCTTAGACCTAGCTCTATTCAGGATAAACTGAGTCAGACAGAGAGTCACACAGACAGACAGACAAGGAAAGACGAAGAATGTGAGGGAGCAAGAGCTACAATATAATCTTTACTGCACACTGTGTGTGTTTACTGACATCAGCTCATACATAACAGCATTGGGAGAAAATTACTGTCACTCCCTGAGGGACTGATATGCAGTAAGGAGTAAAATGCCAATGTTCAGTCATACACACGTGTAATGAGAGTTGGATACTAAATATGTATAAGAATTTCAGTGCATTCTGTTTAATATGTAGCAGAAAATGTCTCAAAGGAAGCATTTATTTAAAAACTATTTAGCTCTGGGCTGATCAATAATCATATAAAATAGCTTAAAAGAAGTAAATAGAAAAAAATTCAATTTAAAGGACCATGCTGTCTGAAACACATGCAGGGCGACATAGCTTAGTTGAAGCAGCACAGTGTAGTCCCCTGGTGTGTGCCATTTAAAATGGCCTCTAGGGTAATATCCAGCCCTCCTGGCTTCCTCATATCTCTTAAATGAATGACAGAAAGAAAGGACAACACACACACACACACACACACACACACACACACACACACACACACACACACACACACAAACACACACACACATACTCACACACAGAGCTTCAGTTTGTAACTGGAATATCTGAATTCTCTAGGATTACATTCTCATATCCTGAAGAAAATTAACTATGATTCTGGTCACTACTGTGACTCAAATAGCTCAAGTTTAATAAGTTAAAAAAATGAAATTGCTGACAATTTGTTTGTGGTAGAAGTGCAATAAAGCATGATAGGGTCGTTTTTTTTTTTAAACAACACAACTTGCCAAGTTTTATTCCTTACATACATTGTAGATGACAAAACAAAACCACTTCACATTAGTAAGCATGGACAAAAAAGTCTGATTTATTATGCCTTGTTTTTATTGTGGAAATTAAATGACTTTATGGTGAATTAGGAAGATATCGAATCATTAAAGGATGCTGCAAAAACACAACAAAAACTTAAAAATGAACTTGTAGACTCTTAGTCAATCATCTAATAGCATGATTCAGACAACTCACATTAGCTCTCTTAGAGATTCATATCATGACTTTTAATGATATTTCTATTTCATTACGCTGAGAATTTCCAGCTCTGGGTAAAAGAACAACACATATTTCGAGTAAGAGGGACTAACATTATTTAAATGGGAGATACTTAGCATTTCACTCAATTATCTAAAACAAAGAAACAAAATGGTTCACATTTTGCATCTAATGCAATTGCTTTGACCATGGCTGTGTGTTCATCTGATTCATTTCCTCATGCCATCAAATACAAGTTACCCCTACAACAGAAACCACAATCATATGCTGATCAGCCATAACATTAAAAATATTATGACTGACAGAAGGCGGCATCGTGTTGTAGTGGTTAGCATATCCGCCTCACAGCAAGAATGTCCTAGGTTTGAGTCCCGGCTTGGGAATTTCTGTGTGGAGTTTACATGGTCTCTCTGTGTTTGTGTGGGTTTCCTCCGGGTACTCCGGTTTCCTCCCACAATCCAAAGACATGCGCATTATGCACATGCACAGGCTGTTCCAAATCCCCCCTAGGTGTGAGTGTGAATGGTTGTGTTTGTGTTGCCCTGCAATGGTTTGGCGAGCTGTCCAGTGTGTACCCTTCTTTCGCCCAGTGTCGGCTGAGATGGGCTCAGCCTTCCTGCGCCTCTAGTAGGATTAAGCGATTCGGCAAATGAGTGAGTGATGAGATGGCTGACAGGTGCAGTGAATAGCACTGATTATTTCCTCATGGTGGCACCTGCCAAGGAGTAAGGATGTATTATATAGAAAGTGAGCAGCCAGTTTTCAAAGTCGATGTGTTGGAAGCAGGAAAAATGAGCATAATGATCTGAGTGACTTTGACAAGAGCCACATTGTAATGACTAAACCATTTGTGGGGTGTTTCTGGTATGTATTTGAGGAGTATGTCTAGTCTGATTCCAAAGAAGAGCCACCGTAGCACAAACTGCTAAAACTGTTAATGCTGACTGTGATAGAAAGTTGTCGGAACAGTACATTCCAGCTCGCTGTGTATAGGTTTGCACATCTGCAGACCAGTCAGGTGGTGTTAATGGTATGGTTGATCGGTGTGTAATATATAAAGACAGACTATAAAAACCTTTTGGAATAAAGATCATCACATACCAGGCTTGATTATAAAAGTTATCATAAACACTTCTGTATGCAGTGTAACTGCACTGAGGAACTGAGTGACTTTCTTTTGATTCATATCATGGCTGACTTTCATCTGAACTCAATTTTTGCCCAGAAGGGCTAATTCTAATTTAATGGTGGAACATGTCAACACTGATCGACTCCTCGAGGCAAGGATCTTCGGGTCCCAAACTCATCTACTTCAAGTAGATAATATTCAGGACAAGGAATTTTCACATTCAAGTTTTGCTACTTTTTAACAATTGCCTTCACAGTTCCTACTGAATAAAAATCTTCATTCAATCTCAGTACTCATGTGCACTATTTACCTCTTAGCAATGAAAGTTGTTTATTTCACTGTGAATTCATGTTCTTACTGTTTGAGCTCTCAAATCTTTCTACATTGGAGGAGGCTGAGCTGTCTTTCCAAACAGCATTTGCAAATCGAGAGATTATGCTAAGGTGCTTTTTTTGTTTCCTTGTAAAATATTAAATAATTAATTAATTAAAAAGTTTACCAGTAAAGACTCAAAGTAAAAGTGAATGTGGTGATTAAAAATAAATAAATAAAAAAATTGATTTTTAATTATAAAATGTGCATGTTATGAGACAAACTAAACTGTACGCAATGCAAGCTGAACACGTGAGTCAGAATAGTCTCAGACCTGCCTCTTACCAGTAAAATGGAAAATCTGATATACAGTATGAAATGAATTGTGCATGTGGTTTCATTCTCCAGTGTTAAGCAACACTCCATCGCCCGCATCTCATATGCCCTCAGCTTACATTCTATGTAACTTACCATCAAGCTAAGGCAATGGAAAATGTTCTGAGTTACTAAAAAGAAATATAATATATTAATGTATGTTCAACTTTGCTAACACATTACAAGAACTTCACTCACTTACTGAAGGGGTACACCCTGAACAGCTTGCCAGACTATCATAGAGCAACATACACACAACCATTCACGCTTACTCCCAGGGACAATTTAGGACACCTAATTAGCCAAGTGTGCATGTTTTTGGACTATGGGAGGAAACCAGAGTACTCAAAGGAAACCCACACAAGCACACAACATGCATACTCCACCCAGAAATGCCCATGGTTAATTAACAAATGTAACATACAAATTCATGGTAATGAAAATGAAAAAGTGATTAAATACACATTTATTTTGCTTTTTTGTATCTTTCAATCCTTGGATGCATATGAAGACTTTGAGCAGAAGCAGCAACAGTGAAAAATGGAGGTCATATGGACATTACACAATCAAAATTATTTTTAAAATACATTTATTTATTTATTTGTTTGTTTGTTGTTGTTGTTGTTGTTGTTGATTACACATTATTATGTGCCATCCAGCTATTTTTTGTGATTGCTGCTGCTGGCAAACAGCACCCACAGTACAACGGCTTAATATTATTTTGTCCCCTGTTAAAAGTAAAATGGTAAAAATGTTTGCTTTCCTGTCATTTTAGAATAACGGGTTTGGACAATTAAATTGTGAATTACAAATATTAGAAATGGTAAATCTCCAGCAAGAAAAAAAAAATCCAATATCACCCAAGCTCAGTTCAGATGTTTGTGTGCAAACTGTGAATAAGTTACAAGTTAGGCTTTTCAAACTACCAATTATATGTTGTATGACACAACCATTAAACAGTGCTGCTTTCAAGTACACTCACCCATGCAATTAGGATTTTCCCATGTGGCATTTTTATGAAAGGGATAATAGAAATTCAAAGCCTTCCATCCAGAGATTTCTGGCAATTTGCAGCTCTTGTTGAAAATGACATCCACATAGACACAATATGCTTGCTTGGGTTTCAATACAGCCCACGTGAAGCCCCAGGGAGACTCAAATAGAAACAAACAGCAAAACAGATTCTCTGCAAACTCTATATTTTACTACAACCAATGTGCCCTTCAGCAAGGCACCTAACCCCCAATTGCTCTCTGGGTGCTACAGTGCGTGGCAGCCCACTGCTCACTTTGGATGGATAAAATGCAAAAGCCAAATTTTCCTTGCAGGATTAATATAGTATGTCAAAACCAAAATCAAAAATAAAGGTGGATGGCACAGACCCAAGATGAACATATATGCTCTTCAATCCTGCAAACGGCACTGCATCAAGAACCATCATTTTTATATCGATAATATAACCATATGGGCTCAGGATTGTGTCGACAAACCTTTGTCAAGCACTACAATAGGGAGTCACAACAACTATATGTCAATTAAAACTTTACTGTGCAAGGAGGAAGCCTCAGGTTAACTGTATCCACAAGTGATGTTGACATCTCTGGGCTCCAAGGCATCTCTGATGGTTAGTCACACAGTGGAAACATGTATTGTTGTCATTCATTCATTCATTTGCTGAACCACTTAATCCTACTAGGGTCACGAGGAGGGGAAACCCATGCCAGCACAAAGAGAGCATGCAAATTCCACACAGAAATGCCCTTACCGAGCTCAAACACAGGACCTTCTTGCTGATGAGCTAAGCACTATGCCAATGCGCTGCCAATTTTCCCTTTATCTTTCCTCCCTAATTTAGTCATGGTCAGATCTCACATATCAGATATCTCTTCCCAAATACATGAAGCATACCAATCCAGGACGGTGAAGGTGAGGCACATAGTTCCAGCCAACCACATTTTTTTAAACTGCTGCTCATGCAATGTCAAGGTTGGCATAACACATTCTGAGGAAGGTGTTATTCGCCCATTTCATTAGCCACCCAAAGAACAAATGAAGGTCTCTCACTTTCTTTAGTGCCATCAGTGCTAACTTTCCTTATATCATTTTTACCTTATTTAAAATACTAAGGCTATGTCAGGTGAAAAAGACTGAAATTTCACCATCTGACCATCTCCACTTCGAGACAGAGCAATGATGTGTTTGAATTCATAGTGATGCTTTGGGCAGAACAGTACAATTCAACAGTGCTTGCTTTCCTTTAGATCTGGATTACTGAGATGTCAGTCAGAAATACTGACAGGTGTGTGTGTGTGTGTGTGTGTGTGTGTGTGTGGGTGGGTGTGTGCGTGTGCGTGTGCGTGCGCGCGCCTCGGCACTGCAAACAAAACACACCTTAAGCATCCTTGTCAAAAAGTTTAAACATCCTTGTTTTTACTGCAGTAACCTGTTCTAAGGCACACAGAAACACCAAAATACGCATTATACACATGCCCAGTTTAGACACAGACTAGAATCTGGTGAGCAGTAACTAATTTGGCCAAAAAAAGTCACACACACGGATATGTTGTTGTTCTGCCTTTAGCAAAGACGTATTTATTATCATAACACATAACAGTCTTGAAGTGCATTCTGTCAGTTTCAAAAAAACGTACTAGAAGGCAAGTTATTCAAATGTTTATTTTTATTTTTTTATTGACACTTATTACCATGCCTGACCTTGGGTTGCATCTACTGTATATTAATGTGCACACAACCTCAAGCAAAGACAAGTGAAAGTCATAAGGAAACAGAGTTATAATGCAAAGTCGGAGAGCCATACAGGATGATCTACAGTATAGTGAAGTAACTGAGTGACATGACAGCTATTTACGCTGGAATCCATCCATCGATTGTGGAGTCTATAGCTCTTATCTGTCAGGTTCATGGGTAAAGCTAAAGCCAGTTCTAGCTGACTTTCGGGTATTCAGGTCTATTACAGGGTACTACAGAGATAAACAACCCTTCACACTCACATTCCCACATATGGGAAATTTAGAGTAGCCAGCTGACCTAGCGTGCAAATCTTTGGAGAGTGGGTGAAAACCAGAATACCCTGAGGAAGCCCACACTAGCATGGGGTGAACATGCAAACTCCACACAGAAAAGCTCCTGGCCAAGATTCAAACCCAGACCCTTCTCATCTAACCTAAAGTTGGTGCTTTGTTGCGTAATAAGGAACAGCTCTGGGAAAGAATACACCAGGCTGATATTGTGTCAACTGTATCAAGCAGGACATGTACATAAGCTTTGTGTTCAAACTTGCTAACAATCACATGAACAAGCCTCTAATAAATGTCACGAGTTAGTGACTTCTGTTCTATCAAAGGGAGTGTGAAAGCGAGGGACAGACAGACAGACAGGAAGGACTACTGTCACTGAGTGTACTGGCTCCAGAGTACGTAATGTTTTGCATGCATGGAGATCCAGCCTCAGCTGTATAAGCTTTAGAGCTTCCACAAACCATGTGTGTTCTGGCCATCAGCGCTGGCAACGTTGTACTGATGAGCTTAGTCATGTTTGGCATGTGAGGAAAAGCAGGAGCTTGCAAGTACACAAAACACTTCTGTGAACGAAACTGTCCGCTGTTCGACTTTGTCACATGAGGCTTCATTTGTCCCTCAGGCAAACACTCCCTCAGTACATAAGGGGTGTCTTCAGAAGAGGAAACCATACATGCATTAAGATACTGGAGAGACAAATGAAGCCCAGGAAGTTATAAACCAGTTACGGGACTGCGTAAGCACAACTAATGTATATTGATAACACAGCACTTCATATACTTTCTCATTTTGTTGTTTGCTTACATTATGTCACTGGGCTAAGTGTAAAGCTTACTGCTTACTGACAGTGTCAAGAGAGGAGACCGTTCTAAGTGACCAGGTCCACTCTTTTGATTTTGATTTTAAAGTAGTGGTGGGTAGAATGGTATCACCAACACAAACAACGGGTGGAGTGAGCTAACACTTGCATGAAATTAGATTGGCATAACAGGTCAAGTCTGGAATGAATTCAAATTGGTATAACGGGCTAACGCTGGCATGAAATCAAGCCATTGGCATAATGGGCTAATATCTGATGAGCTACTTGTTACTATGCAGTCAGTGCGAGTACTAACAGGCTTTCTTTCATTAATTAAACATCTAATACTAGAAGTAAAAACAATACCAATAAAATGTCCGCAACAGCACATGATGATATCATTTATTTCACTAACAGCATCCTGGAACACCATTCAGCTATAATACAAAGCTTTTCATAATCAACCAAAGCAGCTGCCTCGGTGAGCTATAATATCTGTGTGTTCATCTGTATGTGTGTTGGTCTGGAAGGGAAATTATAACTGAGGATTAGCCGATGGTGTTTACGCTTCACCTTCTACACCAGGCTGAAAAAGAGCATTATGAGTTGGGTTGGGTGAAATTGGCCTCTTATCAGCGATGTAATCAGTAGTATTCAGAGAGAACACCACAGAGGAGGTTTCAGAATAACTCCGAGGGTATTGTACATGTTTGAGGGCCTTTGGTTTTGTTACACTGTTACTTAACTGCTGTCACGGGTTCAAACAGCTTTGAAGGACACATCTGACTTTATCAGTAGCGAGTTGACAATTCATGATTACTACTAACCCATGGAAAGTGCTACAGACTGAAGCTTGAGACCCTGAACTAGGGAGAAACATCATGTTGACATAATACAAAGCTTGCAGCTAATCAGGACAAACTTTGTTGCCTAGGCCACACACTGTGGGTCTAGGCTGTGTACAGAACATAATGAAGGTCTGTGAAAGGTTTATTTGCTGCACCCCTACCCAGAATGGGTTTGTACTATAGATTAGCATTGCGAAAGGATGAACTCAGCTCAGTTCAAACAGCCACAGGTTCTACCAGCCCAGGTTTAACCAAACATGGTCAAAACTCAAGAGAGGAAGCCAGGACAGCTGGCAGGACTTGCTTAATGGCTTCACGGCTAGCTTAAAACTACCGAGAAACAGCCAAGCAAAGTATGAATTTCGGCTGAGGAGATCAATTGTGGGCGAGACAGTCTATGAATCATGTGCCCTTCAACCAAAAACCTTAGGAGAATGCAATATTAGGAGAGAATGTTATTGTGGCAGCTAATAATAGCCTGGAATGTTTTGCCCTATTGCAGGTTCATCCGATTTCTTGCTCTCATTTCCGAGCTGATTGCGAGCTGTTATAAAGAGAAGGCGAGTGAGATTGACAGAAGCACAGCCAGACAGGGAGAAAGGCACAAGCATGACCAGAATGAGGGGAAATCTCCACAACCCTGGAAATATGTACCTATAAGGAACGCTTCAGCAATTTATAGCTTCTGCCTCTCTAATCCTGACAGATAAGGCAGCAAGAGAATTAGTGAGCATATTTTCCATATTCACTGAAATAGAACACTGCCTTATACAGCGGCAGGGAAGCGGAGGGCAGCAGGGGTTAAATACAATTCCCCAGACTGCCCATGAAGCGAGCAATGATATGACGCACAGCCACAAATCCGGACAAAACTCAGCCTGAATTAAGGTTGCATATGCTCTTTAGCAGGTGACATGTATAGATAGCAGAGACTATGACCTCCTTCTGATGCTCAGATTAGACTAAATCCTTCCTTTTAGACAAATCAGT
>JAQMYF010000002.1:10664251-10674364 GCA_030014195.1 Neosilurus mollespiculum | reverse complement strand
GTGTGTGTGTGTGTGTGTGTGTGTGTGTGTGTGTGTGTGTGTGTGTGTGTGTGTGTGTGTGCGTGTGTGTGTGTGCGCATGTGTGTGTGTGTGTGTGTGTGCGCGTTCTGCTTCACCAAAAATAGAAATTAGGAATAGTCTAGTTTTATTGCATCTGTCAAATGACTTGGATGTTCAAACCCTGCCATGGAACATGAACATGAAACATTTCATTTCAATTTCATAACAAACTGTTCAACCTACGTGCACTTCACAAAAGCTATCTATTACACAACTTTTACAAAATCCTAATGTGCACTACGCTTTCTGTATTTTGCGTTTGTCTCAAACATGATGGATCCAGACGTGAGGATCTTAGACAGTTTTGCGTTATGAAACAAAGGTCGACAGTTTAATTGAAAGTGCAAATTACGTTCACATGCATTCCTGCCACCAGTGGTTTGAGGCCTGGTTTGAGTGAATATGAACAAAGAGATGTGTTTCCAGTGGGGGGATGGAATTAGAAAGAGCAGATAATAGCTTTTGGTTTGCACTGTTCCTAAGTATTTTTAGACTTACATATGGAGTCCAGGAACAGAATTCGTTTAGTAGATTTCAACGTTCCCTGATAGGGATAAGTCCTGAACACTACGTACTGGTATGATGGAGTGGATCCCAGGTCAAAGGTCATTGGAGAAAAAAAAGTAATGACAGAATGAAGAAAGGTACTTTTAGGCCTGTTAACTATTCTATATTTTAAATTCTACACATATTATTATATTTAAAAAACAGGCTGAGGCTCAAATGTTCATCTAATGAGCACCCTAATATCCATTACTGAATCCACTTGGATCCACTTCGAGGGCTCAAGCCAATCCTAAGTGACTTCATCCAAAGGTTGGGAGCAGTCTATCATGGGGCTAACATAAAGATAAACAAGCATTTACACCTATGGGAAATTTAGAGTAGCCAGCTGACCCTGTGTCTTTGGGCTGTGGGAAGAACCTGCAGCACCAGGAGGAAACACACACAATCACAAGAAGAACAGAGAGTGCTAACCACTGTACAGCTCTGGGCTCTATCTTGAGATGAGTTGTAGATGGTCTGTGTGAACGTTTGCATGTTCTTCTGGAGTTTGTGTGGATTTCTCATGGGTTCTCTGGTTTCCCTAGATTGACTACAGTAAACTGTCCCTATGTGTGAACACGCGCATGCACGCGCGCGTGTGTGTGTTGCCCTGCAGTAGACTGATGTCCATCCAGGATGAATTCTTCGACCTTGCAACCACTACTACAATAACCTCTGGATTCAATTAGATCCTGACCAGAATAAAATGGTTACTGAAGATAAATAATAGAATGAACTGTGATTAAATTCCTACTGGTTCAGTAAAGCATACCCAGAGCTCTGCAGTATTTTTATTTTGTTCCACTTGTAGAAATCAATCCACTATTATCAAAGGAATTATATTTATTATACTTGTATAATTAGCTAAATTTACTGGACACTTGAAATTTATGGGCTTAATCCAAACCTCAATATTTCAAAAACAAGTAGGTACTGTGCCCTGCAAAACTATTCACCCCTTGGCATTTTTCTTGTTTTGTTGCCTCACAAACTGGAATTAAAATGTATTGTTTGAAGGTTTGCATTATTTTATTCAGAGAACATGCCTACAACTTTGAAGAAGTGAAGAAGTTTTTTTTTATTGTGAAACAAACAACAAAAGAACAAAATAGCAGAAAACTTCAGGATGCATAACTATTCACCACCCTAAAGTCAGTACTTTGTAGAGCCAACTTTTGTGGCAATTACAGCTGCAAAATCACTTTGAATAGGTCTCTATGAGCTTGCCACATCTTGCCACTGGGATTTTTGCCCATTCCTCAAGGCAAAACTGCTCCAGCTCCTTCATGTTGGATGGGTTTTGCTTGTGAACAGCAATCTTCAAGTCTGACTACAGATTCTCAATTGGATTAAGGTCTGGGCTTTGACTAGGCCATTCCAACACATTTAACTGTTTCCCCTTAAACCACTCGAGTGTTGCTTTAGCAGTATGCTTCGGTTCACTGACCTGCTAAAAGGTGAACCTCCATCCCAGTCTCAAATCACAGGCAGACTAAAACAGGTTTTGCTCAAGAATATGCCTGTATTTAGCACCATCCATCTTTCCCTCAACTAGGATCAGTTTCCCTTGTTGCTGAAAAACATCCCCACAGCATGATGCTGCCACCACCATGTTTCACTGTGGGGATGGTGTTCTTGGGGTGATGGGATGTGTTGGATTTGCACCAGACATAGTGTTTCCTTGGTATCTTACAAATTCAATTATAGTGTCATCTGAAAAGAGCACTTCCTCTATACATGTGGGGAGTCGCCCATATACCTTTTGGCAAACTCAAAACATGCCTTCTTATTTTTAACACTAAGTAATAGCCACTCTTCCATAAAGCCCAGCTCTATGGAGTGTACAGCTTATTGTGGTTCCATGCACAGATACACCAGTCACTGCTGTGGAACTCTGCAGCTCCTTCAGGATTACTTTTGGTCTCTGTGCTGCCTCACTGATTCATGCCCTCCTTGCCCAGTCTGTGAGTTTTGGTGGGTGGCCCTCTCTTTGCAGGTTTGTTGTGGTACCATGTTCTTTCCAGTTGAAGATGATGGATTTGATGCTTCTCCAGGGGTTTATCAAAGATTTGGATATTTTTTTATAACCCAAGCTGGACTTCTTAACAACTCTGCCCATGACTTGTTTGGAGAGCTCCTTGGTCTTCATGGTGTGATGCCTCTTGTTTAGTGGTGTTGCAGTCTCTGGGGCCTTTCAGAAAAGGTGTGTTTATACTGACAGATCATGTGACACTTAAACTGCACACAGGTGGACATCATTTAATAATTATGCGACTTCTGAAGTCAATCGGTTGCACCAGAACTTTTGAGGGGCTTCATAGCAAAGGGGGTGAATACATATGCACATTCCAATTTTCAGATTTTTATTTTTAAAAATTCTTTCTTATATATATTTTTCCCATTTCACTTCACCAACTTAGACTATTTTGTGCAGATCCATCACATGAAATTCAGATTAAAAAAAACATTTAAATTACAGGCTGTAATGTAACAAAATAGGGAAAAAGCCAAGGGGGTGAATACTTTTGCAAGGCACTGTATATAAATAATGTATAAATAAAGTGTATGAGCTGCATGTAAATATCCACAGTCAGTACAAAGTGTAACACATTTACTAGCACAGCACCTGAGCAGAGCCCCATAGGCATGGAAAAAGATGTGTATGGTTTTCCCACATCTGTGCCACCACAGGAATCCATTGAGGCTGCCATGTCACCAAATTAAAAATATATATTTATTATTAATAACAAAACTAAAACTCCCAAAATATAGAGACTCATGCAAACTTTTACTGAGCAAAACAAAACCAAACATCAAGAGGAGAACAGAACATGAACTTAAGATAGATAATTAAATTAACAAGACAGGTGATACAAATGAATGTGGAAATCAGCTAGTGAAAAGCAGTGAAAAAAAATTATTGTTAACCTTTCCTGCTTTTGCTCCAGAGCATTGTCGGGAAACACAGGGGAGATTTAATTATTTTATTTCCTTATTTATTTATTTATTTATTTCCTTGAGGGTTGAAGTTGAATCACTACTCTTATAACACCAGCCTCGGACACCTATCAGTAGAGATATCTATGGGAAGTACCTCCTTTAGGTAGTGCCTAAATCTATATATCACTGACAGAAAACTATAAAATGGCCTTTAACTCAGCCTTGCATAACTGTAAATATAACACAGGCAGTTAAAAAGGAGCCAGTTTGTCTTTCTGACTAACAAGATCTCATACAACATGCAAAACCCATACATTATATTCAGCAATGCTGCAGCCGACATGTTTTACAGCAGCATCTTAAAATTTCAGAGCCCACAATGGCGCAGGCCTTGCGATTGGTATGCAACACCAAGCCTTTAACAAGCATTAGCGCAGGGCTTGCGTTCAGTCATACGCCGAGACAGCCAAGCAGGAGACGTCTGCACACAATCTATTTGCAGCTTTTTAGTGCTGTCACATTAACCAAACCCCAAAAAAGGCTATGCAAAAGCCAACAAAGAAGTGCTATAAAAGTAGTAAAACATAAAAGAACTGCTGGACAGATTAAACGTCACATCATGTTGCACAACATATTAGAGTCCCCCCTCACCCTGTGCTGAAAGATACCTATGCAAGGCCTATTTTTAGGTGGTGTCTACGTAAGTGTGGTAAAGATGCACACCTCAAGGGATCACAAAGTGCCCATTTTTAAATGCATCTACATAAGTAAGTGTTGCATGCTCAGTAAAAAAGATGCAGGACTGTGTAGCTGTCTGTTACTGGTAGAGAATATTTTTAATATAAATAATAAATAATGTGATTTTACTTAATAATTCTCACTGCCCTTTATTATATAAAGCAAAAAATAAAAATTTAAGTAAAGCCAGTAAGGGCTTATTCAATATGAACATGGATACTTGTTGCTCTTCTGCATTACAAAACAAAATTAAAGTATTTGGAAAGAATTTTCTCTCGTGCTCTCACTTTCTTTACTGCAAAGTCAAGTCTATGAGCACTGATGGAAATGCATAATTAACCTAAATGTCATCCATATACAGAATACCAAGATAAAAAGAATTAAAGATGAAAGAAAGCACTACAAATAATTATAATTAAAATGCACTCACCAGTGCTGCAGCTACTGCTTCATTGGGACCACAGCATTTCTATTCCTGTGAATAACAAAAGATAAATAAATAAAATGATTCATCGATTTGTAATTAACATTCATAATTAAAACTAAAAACACAATCTGAATAATGCAAGAATTCATTTAAGACTTGTTTGAGTCTTAATAAAATCTGAATAAACCAAGTGCATATTTGAACTTGACACTGAAGAAAAGGTTTAATCTTTATTATCTTCTCTCACTCATGACTTATTTATTTGCAGAACTGTTTATCCTATTAGGGCAAACAAATCATGGGGAGGCTGGAGCCTATCTCAGCCAGCACTGGGCGAAGGCGGGTTATACCCTGAACAGCCAGACTATTGCAGGGCAATCACACACACAACCATTCACACTCACTTTCAATTTGTTTGCCAGTTAGCCTAATGCGCATGTCTTTGGACTGTGGAAGGATATATATATATATATATATATATGTGTGTGTGTGTGTGTGTGTGTGTGTGTGTGTGTAAAAGAGACTTTTATCTTATATTTATCTTATTCTTTACTTGGTGTGGAGCAACATTGTGCACACAATTTCCTCTGTGATCAATAAAGTTTTCTGATTCTGATTCTGATCGCTGAAAGATGTGCTAACCATTACGCCACCGTGGCGTGGTAATCTTTATTATCAGCTACATAATAAAAATTATTTAGATTGCTTTCCAGCCAAGGACAATACACACAAAATTACAGTATTAGGAGAGAAAGGAAATGTAGACTCTCCAAGACAATTACACTGTGAAACACTATGAGTCATCATGTTTTCATTTGTCACATATAAATATCCTTGCAGTGTTCATCAAGGCCTTATATGAAGGATTCAATGTTAAGTTTATTTTGGTTAAGGAGGTAAATGTGTAAGAACCTGTAATCACTTCACAAGTTGTAAATAGAAACCTGAATGTTGTAGAACTGGTAAAGTGGTGTCAGTAAACTTGAATAACAGTGTGCCTTTATTGGTGTTTTTTTATATCAGCAGTTGTCATTGTTTGTGTGACTGCGTAAACATATTCATACTTTTCCAAGAAATTGCTTTGCTTTTATTATTTCATTGAGAAAATATCTACATATTAATATGAAGTGTGAACAAAAAGTTTACCCCTTTAGCATGAATATAGTATTTAGTGTTTTCGTGAATACGGGTTATACTTGGCCAAAACCTTGCAAATAACATGTCACTTTTATGTTTGTTTTGTGAATAGTTTTATTAATTTTCATATATTGAATTTTTTTAAATTGGCTGCTCCGACAGTCTGTCTGTTTAGCCCGGCTGTGACTGTATAAATTAACAGCAGGCGTTAACATTGAGCAATAATAAATAGATCTAGCCATGTTCGATGGTACTATTAATGTTACCTATTCATTTGGGTCGTCTTCAATCATGTCATGGTTTATGAGTTGCTCTCAGAAATAGACTGATAACAATATAACTGTTACTTTATATATTTTTCCTACGAATACCACAATTTCATGCTGAATGATAATA
Source organism: Neosilurus mollespiculum (assembly GCA_030014195.1). Classification (NCBI taxonomy): domain Eukaryota; kingdom Metazoa; phylum Chordata; class Actinopteri; order Siluriformes; family Plotosidae; genus Neosilurus; species Neosilurus mollespiculum. Next base: position 10,668,120 of record JAQMYF010000002.1, on the reverse strand, counting down.
GGGGTAAATATCCAGATTTCATACGGTTCAGATTTCCTATCCGTTAAAGCGATAGTTAAAAGGGAGAAATAGTTGCATTGTCAATCTTACAGTTAGTGTTTCCTTACCTTAACCACAGCAGCAGGTGCAGACTTGTTTTCTTTATTCTAATGAGGCACACCTTTCCAATTAATTTCCCTGTCATTTCTGAATAATTTACCATTATTAGTAAAAAACCTTAACTGTAAATAATTGAATAAGGGGTTGAGACCTATCGTTTAACCGAAAACGGCAAGAAGAGATCACATTCACTGGAACATGTGGTACCTGTTCTCAGTTTCAGCACTTTAATACTTGTCAAGAACATTCTGAAATGTGTTTAGAAATGAAATCTGAGTGGCTACACACTGAATACAGTAGTATTCCACATTCCGTAGTGAATACAGTATATCCTGGTGCTTCACAAAATCTCAGATGCTAGTGACTCAAACTGGCCATCTGACCTAATGCGCAATTCTTTCCAAAATCAAACGAGTGAACATGATGTATTCATAGTTCTAGTTTTGCAATTCATACAAAAAAGATGTGAGACTTAGACTAAGACTTAGACTTAACTTTATTGATCCCTTTGGGGTGACTCCCTCAGGGAAATTTACATTTCCAGCAGTACACAGATAGAAAAGCGCAGCACACAGATAAAGAATAAACAGTAAACACTTAGCTTAATATGCAAAATATAAAAGAATAAAAATGAAGTAATATAAGTAAATCTAAAGAGCTGAATATGGCTTTGTATAGAATATAAGTAAAAATCATTGCACTATAGATGAGAATGAGGTTATTGCACCATAGAATGAAGTTATTGCACCAAAGGAAAAGTGTCCATTTCTGTGTGTGCATGTGATGCACAAGTAAATGTAAATGGGAGTAAGTGAGTGCTAACCTGAAGCATAACACCGACAAGAGTTCTGTACCTGTCTCAGAGCACACGAGCACAGAACACATGGAGTTACATGTTCGAAATTCGTGGTGGACTGAGACTCAGGGGGGCAAGTGAACGCTGCAGAGATAGAACTCATGTCCAATGCCTGGGCCATGCTATAGACTAGTGTTACATTAATGATGTAGGTACAGTATACTGAACTAACACAAACAACCATTTGGGATGAGTCTCTAATTCCATTTCATTCATGCAATCTTTTTTTTTTTAATTATAGAACTCATAATATATTTATAATTTAGAAATATACTGTAAGTCATTAGTAGTAATGTACATAATTCTAGCTTTAAACCATGTGCAGTATATTTAGGGAACTGAGGCACAGTTCTGTCCCTGCTTCCACATTTGGATGTGTAGTTTGTTATGGATTGTGATCAACCAAAAGCTGGTGATCCCACAACAGACCAATGGCTTATACAGCAGTAAATATTTCTGACACCGCCGGCAGGTAAGTCACAGGCAGAGCTGGATGGATCCTGGCTAGTATTTTGGTTTTTGGGTGATCCTAAGTGCTAGCTGACCGTCAGCATGCTAGCCTGGAAGCTAACAGCAAGTAACATTCCCAACCTTTTGATTTAAGCACTAATATAAGAGCGCTCAGGACGGCTGTAATGTAAAAATAGCACAAAAGCACGCGCGTGTTGTGCAACGGGATAAAACGTGCCGCGACTGCTGCGTCCGGTACACTTTCCCCGGTGTCCCCGTTCACCCCGATCTCCCCTAATCTCCATCCCTATGTCTACCTATGTAACACCTTCAGTCACTTGTAGCCACTTAAAGAAGACCTTCAGTGCAGAAGGGGCTTTTTATTTACATGCTGCTTTCCTCTCCGCCATCGTCTCACACACACACACACACACACACACACACACACCGATTTTCCCTTCACTCGATCTCGGACTTCCCGAGTCAACCAGCCCCATCTAGGACGCACCACAGAAGAAGAACAAACCCCCGAGTACATCCCTGCAGAAATAACACCAGCATCATCATTCCTTACCTGAACAGCTGGTTTAAGGAGCTGCTGCTGCTGCTGTAAATCTTGTCGGATCCCCGGGCCGGATTTTGTCCAGCTGCTGTCCTCTGTGTGTGTCCCTGCCTCCTGATAATGCTGCCCACTCCCGTTACCTCTCGCCCTCCAGTGGAGAGCTGCTACAGAAACCCCCTCCCTCACTCCTTCTCTTCCTCTCTGCTGAATGAATGAAAGGTTAGCAGTGGGAGTGAGTCATGCACAAATGCCCTTCCTCCAGCAACTCCAGCGGTTAAAGAGGTGGGGGAGAAAGAGGAGGAGGAGGAGGAGGAGAAAATAATTCTGTAAATCAACAGTGTGCTGGAGTATACTGTGTGTATGCACCACTGTTCAGCTACTACAGAACCCTGAGCCATAAACAGAAATCCAGGCTTCACTGAAACCTAAAAATGAGCCAACTTGAAGATGGCATGCTCTAGACCAATCAGCTGCAAGACAGCTTTTCCAAGAACTCAGTCGAAGCCATGTGACTGAAACTGGGTTATGTGACATTTCTGTCATATTGCTGCATCTACCCATTTCTTCCCTTACAGAGAGAGGAACATGCAATGTGATGACCAAGTTCAACCCCATAGCAATTTTGGGTGGGGTAAAATACTAATCTGCGTCCATATTAAACCGTATAATGGAGCCACCCTCATCTGGGTATGACCTGTGTATGATCCCATTCAGACATAAAACCCACACTTAGATAATATTGTAGGCATCTAGCAAGCTATAATTTTTAAAACAAACAAACAAACAAACAAAAAAATATCATAGTTAACATATCATTATTTAGGGTACATCTTTTGAAGTATGCGAACAGTAGGTAATGACCCAAAAAACAATATTCATTCATTCATTTTCATCATTGTTCATTTTCCAAACAGTTTAATCCTATAGGGTCGCGGAGCAAAGTCGGGGTACACCCTGAACAGCTCGCCAGTCCATTGGAGGGCCAGCACACACACAACCATTCACAGTTGCATTAACACCTAGGGGCAATTTGGAGTAGCAAATAAGCTGTTTCTTGACTGGGGGAGGAAGTATGGGCAGATCAATTTAAAATCCACACTTAAACGCCCTCCGTGAGCCTGGGACTTGAACCAGGATTTTTCTTGCTGTGAGGCAGATGTGTTAACCACTATGCCACCGTGCCCCCCAAAGCAAAAAATTAATTAAAAAAATAAAAAAATCAAGTATTATGTCTACTAACAATGAATATTGTGAATGTAAAAAGATTCACTAGTGTTCACTAGTGTAACTAATAGTTAAACAAGCAAAGGCTTATTACTAGTTCACCTGTTTACTACAACTAGTACTACATTTACTACTACTAATGCTAGTAATAAGTAATATTATTGATATTAACGCCATGGTAATGTGGCAGTTAGCACTTTAACCTCACAAAAACATGGCTCCTCTTGAATTGTGCAGATGTCTGCAGATCTTTCCATATGGAGTTTGTCTGTGCCCCTTCTGCCTGTGTAGGTTCCCTCTGGGTGGCTGTGGTTTCCTCCCACAGTCCAAATACATGCGGATTGCATCAACCGGTTAATCTAAATTGCCCATAGGTGTGAATGTGAATGTGAATAGTTGTTAGTCTCTGTGTTAGCCCTGTGACAGGTCAGTGACATGCCCAGGGTCTTTCTCCTAAAGACAGTTGGGACTGAATTCAGCTTCCCAAGACTCCAGGTAAGCAGTATAGATATGAGAAGAAGAAGCAGAAGAAGATGAAGTAGAAGAAGAACTGCCCAGTCCATAGTCACTTAAGTCCATGCTTAAGTTAGCTGCTATGATTTTAATCCAGAATTCCCCCATTACTTAAATCACCCATATCTATTTTAGAGCAATATAAAGTTATTATTTTCTGAAGAA
>JAQMYF010000002.1:10647568-10662174 GCA_030014195.1 Neosilurus mollespiculum | reverse complement strand
TTCCTCATGGGCAGGGCTCGTTAACAGTTGTAGATGTAGATGTTTCACTCTGGGTGGTGAAGTAAAGAGGAGAAAAGATAAAATGCTTTAATAAGATGTTGGGACATACAGTACAGGACTGTACAGTGTAATGCTTGGCACGAAACACACAGTTGAAGAGTATTCTATCTGCTTCATTTGTCACCCATATACTGTACATGTATTACTTTTTTAATTTCACTTTATAATAATTTATGGAAGTCACTGAATAATATGCTTTTAGATGAATAAGTTAGTTAAGGGGTGAATATTATATAGTACACATACACTATCGTAATAGGTAGGTGTGTGTGTATTTTAATGTGATGTAACATTTAAGTGTGTGTATTTTGATGTGATGTAACATTTAATAATGTTACATAGATTTTTCTTTTTCCAAACTCTCTAGTGTGAGAGACCGCAGCCAACACAGCAGTTGTGATTACATCGGTGTGGGCGTAAAACTGGCAGTGTAATTAGTTGTAGACAGACTGTCAAATCAAACAAATAAAAACAGCCCCCCCCCTTTTAATTAAATTATTTATTTTCAGATATACTGTATTTTCTTTCCTCAGTACAGTAATCATCATTGCAGTGAAATCTTCAGCCTAGTTTAGAAGTGATTCCAAATATGGACCTGTTGGGACCTCCACTGCTTAAAATATGCTTTCTAATTAATGGCCCTTCAAAACCTTTCTCAGAGTTTAGTTGGCTACTACCCGAATGTCTATTGCCTGTAAAAATGGAAAATGAGAACAGCTGTACATTGTCTTTGCAAATATTAACATAACACCATCTCACCATCACCCTTACAAAGATACAGTTCAATCTAGCAGTTATCCAACACCTGCTGTCTCCTCTAAACTAATGCAAGCACAAGCCTATTCCCAGGGAAGAAGGGGAGGCACCGTCACTGCTTGTGTAACTTCCAGGATGATGGATATTAAAAGAATATCTGCTTGTACTCTGAGTACACCTCAGAGTTAATTAGCCCAGTATTTGTAAAGCTCGGATGTAATATAAGACGTGCATTTAATGACTAAGAAAATTACTTAAAAATGTTAGGCAGGGGTGGGATGAGCCTTGAATTCACACATTTACAGACACATATAGACCTTAACTAAGGGTTACACCAAAAATGTGATTAATGGCCCAAGTCATGCCATGCTGTTACTGGCATTGCTTATTGCTCATATACACCTTTTCAGCTTACTGTCTTCAGTTAAATGCCATACAGTACTAGTATTTAGTTTCTTTTAACTTTCTAAGAAATTATGGAAGACCATCTGATGTTACATGAAGCTTATCATGCTATTTTATCTTCTAGCCTAATTATCCTTGCATTGAAAAAACCTACAGGGGAAAGTGTTGCCAATGAATAACAGTATGTAGGCCCTAGAAAAAACAAATCCTCTAGTGGATGGACGCATGTGGTTCGAGCTTTGATACATATCAGAGCAAAGGCCACAGCTGCACAACGATCACAGCCTGCGTTCACACTGAATTATTCTCTTTCATGTGTGTTGTCTATGTCTCTCTACATCCATTCATTCCCTTCTCTTTCCAGCTGTCATTTTTCATGACTTTGATTTGCACCCTGCATTCACATCTTCCTAAATGACCATTATCCAGTACTTGGAATAAGATGTCAAGATATATTTATAATTGCAAATTACATAAAATCTGTATGGAAGCCAATTATATATGCATATAAACCTAAAAAAATGTCCCATGAAATTATATTGTCCCCCAAAATTACACTTTTCTCATTAACAAAGTTGGACAACACTTAAGATTAAAAGCAATGAACCTTAAAGGATATTTGAAGCAAGGATACATGAAGGAAGGCCACACACACGATTAGCTTTTCTCACTTTAACACTGACAGAGCAATCTGAAATATGACTGTATTCTGACTGTACTGTGAGTATGATTTGCTGCTAAGAGGAAGTCCCATTTCAGCTTTACTATCATATCAAGGTCAGCTGCTTAAGATACAGCACTTTTTAAATAAAACCTGGTGTATATATCTGATTTCTAAACAAAGGAATTAGTCCTGGTTCACCTCATTCGTAGATTTAGAGTTGATATGACTGAGTCAGGAAGCTGAACTCCCTTATAACAATTCAGCCCTTACAGAGAAGTTGAAGCAGTTTAAGTCAGAAAGTTTAGAAGTTTTTTTGGTGATTTTCAAAATTTCACATTTGAAATTATCAACAAACACAAAGGTTTAAGTTTGCATAAAGAACCAACATTTATTTATTTACAAGCATTTTCCCTCTACTCTATTTGTCTGTTTAACATATTTTGCTCACATACATTTTCCAAATGCATACAATGTATCCAGGATCTTTATGTCTAGGACAAGAAACAAGTAGCATAGTAAAAACAAAACCACCACATTCTTTTAAGGACAGTCCTCTGGAATACTGCTAATTACAAACTTTACTCAGTAGTTTAATGGTACTAAAAGTGCACATATTTTGATTAGCGGTTGACATACAGACATACAACAACAACATAGTCCTTATAATCACTTTGCACAATACATTTTACACATTCAACAAGGCAAACGTTTAGAAAGGCACAGGACTCACATCATGGCAATAATCTCTAAAAAGTAAAAAAAAAGAAGTTACTGTATACTCATTAAGTTATGTCAAGTCCAACTTTATAAAATGTCTTTGTGGTACAATAGGCTATAACTGCACTGTACAGTAATCTAAGCAAATATATTTCCACTGGGCCAATATAACAGTTAATAATCATGCAATACAGAGTTTCTGAAATTTTGTTTTGGGAATCAAAGCACTAATACATGTTTCTCATGTCTGTTATACAGTTTTATTTATTATACCTATGAAGAAACTGAATACATTTATTAGTTATGGTGATGAAAGGAATTTTAGCTGATAATCCTTTACGATAAAAATTTATGACAGTTGTAAGGACATTTACATCAGTAATCATTTGCCCTCAGTAACCTTGCACTTGCAGATCCACAGCAATATGTGTGAATCAAGTCACACAATAAAATACATATGTATGAATCAATAGTATTAAGGGCAAACTTGGTGTTTATATCTTTTGAACAAACCCCAAGGAGATTAACCTTGTTCATTTGAATTTGTGCACATGAAATCAGATTGCATCAGTGTTCACAATTAAAAAAAATAAATAAATAATGAAAATAGCTATATTGTTGTATTATAATTATTAACACAACAACATTTGGCTAACTGTCCTTGCTCTAATGTTCATACAGTACATAGTTTTGTTGGTACTATTGCAAGTTATTTGGGTTCAGCATGGTTTTATACCAATTTATTTGTGTTTAAAAACAAATATGGTATTTAAATAACTCCTAGTGATCATTCTCTACTATAATTACGTATTCGGGAATTTCACTTATCATTGTGTATTGTACATGAGATTGTTCTGTGGTTCTGTGTATTTTTATTTTTGCCTGAAGATATTGAAAGGCTATGAACATGTATGTGTTTTACAAGAACTGCTATGACATTAAAACAGTTATAGTAGATGAAATCATGTAATATTAACATTCAGTGCCAAATGACATTTATGTTCGTGTAAGACATCAGCAAAATGCAATCAAAAGATCATGTAATGACACACATGAACATAATTAGGTTTTTTGTTTTGGCACAGACACTTTATCACAAAAGGGGCGGGTTTTCCCCTAAATTGTCCTTGCTTGTGAAGGTGATCTGGGTTGAGTTTCCCAAAGCACTACAAGTTAAGATCCCAATAACCTGCTCACTTTATCATTTAATAATGATCTATGTGCTTTGTAGACTTTAACATTTTTGTAAAATTAAGTATAACAGAGGACTAATGAACAGAATATGTCTGACACAGACATAACATTCGAAACATTCTATCTATGCTGCCCTTTTAAAAATTATAAAGTGAAACAAACTTTTACAGTGCACTACTTCTAAAGCCAAGGTGCAAAAACAAACAAACAAACAAACAAAACAATATTCTTCTTAAACTTTTACCATTGTAGTCACATTAACATTACCGTCTTTTTGCTTTCTTATCTGACAAGATGTTATAATATTTACATTTAAGAGTATGCATTTTTTTTCTCCTCTATGCTATCTAAGTAACATTTACAAGTGTACAAAACATGCAGTGGACCCCGCATTCCACAGGTTACATTAATATGTCATGATTCTATTTATAGGTATAAAAAGATAAAGGGGAACAAATTCTTAATATTAAAATATTAAATTTTTTTCTGTAAAACAGGCTTGTAATTTGTATTAATTTAAAGAAACCCCTTGCTGATAGTAGTGCTGCAGTGAATGTGGGAAGAAGGTCTCAAAGCCTCTACAGTTTAAAGCTATTTATACAACCTTAGCCTGAAATGAATTTCATCGTTTGCCTAGCAAATAATTGCCCATGGCTGGGGTTCATTATTAATGAAAATATAAATGATCCCTAATTCTTAAATAAACCCAAACAGCAGCGTAATCAAATCTGTCAGTTTACAGTAATATATGTACAAATTAAAAACCTAATGTCATGAAGAAACCTGAATTCTTTCTGTTGTTCAAGTATTTTATCTCAACGTCCTGTCCAACACGTCTTACCTTAGTATTAAGCTTTAACTGTGTAAAGAATGAATTACAAAGAGAACGTCTCTGCTAAAGTGACAAAATCTCTGAATGCAAAAACTGGTGCAAAATAACAAAAACGAATAAGAGCCAACACCAGGAACACAGATGTAACAAAATCTTTGCATATGCTGATGTGAAACCCAACATGTAGTTCAGAGAGGAGTGTCGAACACCTTTCCTGCTGAGTCCTCGTCTGCGTCCTCCTCTGACTGGCCTGCAGTGTGGTTCAGGTTCTCAGTGGTGGAAGAGGTGCTAAGGCAGCTCGGTTCAAATTCATTGCTTAGCTGGCCTTTAGCGCTTTCCTGTACAAACTCTTGGATCTCCACTGGGAGTCGACGGAACTTGTCCTGGTATTCCTGGTCCAGCTCATTTTGAAGCTGTGGAAAAGAACCAGTACAAGATTTGAGACTATAGAAGGTTATTAATTTCCTGCAGATGATTACACTCGCTCTCTATAACCAAATGCATACAATATGATATGTACATCTTTAACTCAAATTAACTCACCCTGAGTGGTTTATATCTCTCCCCAGAGAGCTAACCACCACATGAAGTAAAATGTTAAAAGCTTTATAAATGCTGTCGAGCACCATCGTTTTGGTGATTTAGCAGTTTAATAGTTACACAGCATGAGAGGAGCCTGAGGTCTGGGAGTATCCCACAATGCAGCTGAAGAGCACTGAGAGGGCAACTGAAATCAAATTGAATTGAGTGGAAATGATAGCTGTGTCACTATATCTCTCCATCCTTTGCCGGCTTTCCAAATTTAATTCTGCAGAATATGTTTTTTCTCCCAGGCATAGACTCCCCTAATGATTAAACATGACGGAATTGTATTCATTCTGACCCAATAATTGCGTTAATGCTTATTCAACTAGTTAACTACCCTGCTCAGTCTTCTGGGAGCATTGTAATTAAAGAAAAGCACCAAAGATGAATTGTGTCACAGGAAATGACTGTGAACTCTTACTGTTCTTTTGCTTTTTCAGAATGTCATCAGCATTAACAAATGTTTAAGGATGCTTCCGTTGAAACCGCAGACTATCATGAAGCTACTACTATACTACTTAATTAGCTTCAAAAGCCTAAAAAGCATAATACATGTAAAGGCCTTGAGCTTTCTAAGCTATTTTTCCATGATCTCATATACACTTTATGCACTCATATGCTGTCGGCGCCTGTATAAAAAAATGGTAACATTTTCATTAAATGCCATATCCAAAATTACATATGAATATATTTATAATATGCACTGATTTATAGACATTATACACATTACTATAATTATTCATGATACACATTCTAACAGCATACTTTAATAATGCTATACACCTGGGAGGTGTTAGGTGCTATTTTTCAACATATATACAGTACCTGTATCATCGGTTCCAAAGAAACCTCATTTTTAGCACAGAATATAGCACATTTTACATTTATCATGAATTATCCATATCACTACATATAATTACCATATTATTTACAAAAGTAAAACATGAGTTGAGGAGCCAACTGTAATAAGATCCTGCGTGAATTTGAGTGTTTCCAGTTTTGAAGCAAGAAGTCCGACTGATTTTCAGCATTGCGAGTTCCCACCTGTCAAGTAAGACTTCCTTATTACTGGACAACTAGCCAAAGGTCACCATATGCTTCCTTCAGCCAAATGCATTTTTTAAATTGCTGTGCACATCAGGAGAGCCGTAAACACTGTGTGCATCACTCGGGAATTGAACTCACAAGCTCTGGATGATGGGACAAATTATTTTCTGTTGCACCACTCAGGAGGAAGCAAGACATTATTAAACCCACAGAATTCCCAAAATTTCATATATAATGAATTTATTAAGCTATATTATTCAGCTATTAATCAGTATTATCTTTATTGTTATTATTAAAGATGGGAAAAATCAATTGCAATTCTTTTGTGTGGTGATTCATGTATCACCACACTGGCTCCAAAAACAATTTTTAAATGTTACATGGTAATGTTTATTTATATATTTGAAAGCGGTGCTATGGTGTAGCGGTTAGCACGTCTGCTTCACAGCAAGTCCCTGGGTTCGAGTCTCAAGCTTTTCTGTGTGGAGTTTGCATGTTGTGTGTCACTGTTCAGCGTGCACCCCACCTTCTCCCAGAGTCGGTAAGTGAGTACATGTTTGAATTTGAGGTGGCGAAATGTTGCCATACCTTCACAGTCCTACAGGTGCCACACTCTAAAGTATTCAAACATTGGCAGGCAGCACAGCATCCCATGTGGGAAAAGCAAATTATTTCCTAACTTTGTGTAAAAATAACAAGTTTTTTTTTCATGCTTCAAGGTTTTAAAACAGCAACAAAAAAGTGGAAACATTTGTAATACTGAATCGGGATCTTTACAGAATTGCAGTACTTATAGAATGGCATGATGATAACCTAGGTATGATGATAATGTTGCATAGTGTGGTCCCTAGTGAGTCCCATCCTGAATTATTATATAGATATAAATATAGATGTCCTCACTAATAAACAATCAAACAAAGAGAAGCAAAGGTAACCATTCAATAACTGAAAAACAACTGGGTGTTTAATTCATCTCATATTGAACTTCAACTTCGAATTTGCCAAAGATATATTTTTATATTAGATAAATTATCATTACTGACCTTATTCTAGTTAGATTTATTATTTTGTAACAATTGCAAAACATTTGTTTCTGTTATCATTTAATACTCTTTAGCCTACATTTCTCCTCTTTTATAATATATTATACACACAGCTATAAAATTATTTAATTCATTTTCTAAGCCAATTAATCCAAATTAGGGTTGTGGGAAGGCTGGCGCCCATCTCAGCCGACTCTGGGCGAGGGTGGGTTACACCCTGGATGGCAAGCCTGGTTATCGCAGGGCCAACACACACACAACCATTCACACTCACACCTAGGGGCAATTCTAGAACATCCAATTAACCTACTGTGCATGTTTTTGGACTGTGGGAGAAAACTGGAGTACTCGGAGGAAGCCCACGTAACTACGGGGAGAATATGGAAACTCCACACAGAAACGTCCGAACCCAAGCATTCTTGTTGTGAAGCAGACATGCTAACCACTGAGCCACCGTGCTGCCGCTATAAAATTCTATTTTTTCAAAGAAATTATTTCAATATTATGGATAATTCCTTATGAAAGCATTGCAATTGCATGTACATAATTTGCGGTTTCTCATCCTCACAGGTCACTTTATCACTCAAGGTGCCTTGTAGGAAATCATATTTTCACACAGCTGATGGTGACAGGGAGCAACCAGATGGCTGTAGATAGCTGCCACGCAGACATTCTGAACAAAGCGCGACCTACTTAGGTGAGGGACATCTGCTGTCCCCCTGCCGGCCCGGGCACAAAGACGCTCAGATTAAAAATGCCACCTCACTGCTTGTACCGACTCCTTAGCATGTGTGTGTGCGCATGAGAGGTATGTGTGGAGCAACTGTCTGCCAGGATACCCAACTGTGTTTGACGGTAAGCTGAGTCACCTGCAGGTTTGGCTGTCTGTGGCAGGCTTTGTGTGTGTAGCTGTGTGTGTGTGTGTGTGTGTGTGTATGCATGCCACCTCTTTATCGCCTGTCGTGGTTGTGTGACAGAAGAGGTACTTAAAATTCAAGGGGAAGGTGAAAGGTTCACAGTCATGTTGGAGATATGTGTGGGAGAAAAGTTATGATCTACTATATGTTATAACGGCAGGTATGGTATAAACTGTATGTCACACCACCCCTCCTTCAATACTTTTTAAATCTTTTTTTATTACCTGCAGTTTATTATGTCGTTTCTCTATTTGGCAAAATAGCTTTGCACAAGATATAAGCTTGCACAGTTTGTTCTATTCACTATACTCAGCATATTACTATTACAAAAAACTGAGTCAATAATGGTGAGGTTGCAATCTGCTTCAAAATCATCAATAATGCAAACAGAATGACACAAATGTAAACTGATCTCACCTGAAGGCATACCTGTCTTTGGCATTTATGAGTCACAAGAACCACAAATACACCTATTTAAATAAAACATTTAGAAGTGAACAATGACCATACCAAAAACCCTTATCTCTCATAATCCAGGGTGCTTTAAAGAAAATGCTCAAACAATTAATCATTTTAAATTTATGCGTTTAAGTTGGTAGTTAGCCTGCGTATCCATGAGGTCATTAGGTAAACATGAAACAGACCAGCCACCTGCTTCATATTGACAGAAGGCTCAGAATGGAGCTTTACTTCCCTGAATAAAGTCTCAAGCCAAAGCATTTCGATTTTGGCAGGTTTTTATAATTGCTATGTTTGCATGCTCTTACTGTATTCCTGCAGTGTAATGACAGTTTTGTGGTCACAGGAATGAATGAAATGCTCTAACATGAAACAGCAGCTGTTCAACAGCAGCCTATGGGTTAAAAGCCCAGCGCTGAGGCAGCAGTCTGCAGGGTGTTATGTTCTGGACAGGGTGAACCAAATTAACAGGCTCACCTAAAGTGATCTCGAATGATGAAAGCGTGACACAGTCTAGTTTCCACTCCCTCTTGAGCAGGGGATGTTAAATGTGTCTTCCCTCAAAAGACTTGTCATCTGTCAACTAACCAGCCTCAGATCCAATTCTTCAGATCGCCTAAAATACTTTAGGAGGAAGATGACCTTCTTCAACATCTGTCCTAATTCTAAGCTACCAGTGAGTGAAAAGAGGCATTTCCACACCCCCATCTTTCATTTTTCCTGGGATTGTATGAGCAAAATTCTGAGATATACACAGTAACCAAACTTTTGCTGTTTGAACACTGATTTTTCATATTATTTACATATTTAAAGCCAAAAATGTCAGGTGTGGACTAAAATAACCAGTCTGACTCTTCCAAGAATCCTGTAGCATATTTTGATTACAGTGAGACTATGTCCTGAAAAACATCCAAGGGGGTGATCACACTAGAGGAGTCATAGAAAAGCGACTGATGCAAACAGATTTTTTTCGCAAAATTTTTAATTTGCGAAAAAGATGTTTTCCAACTCCATATGCAAGCAAATATTTTGCAGCTTCAATACGTATATATCTCACGTGAAAGTCATGTGACAATTTGCGACTAATTTGCAAGTAATTTGCGATTGGTTTGCGTATGTTTGCCAAAAAAAGTGAATTTCCTTCAAATTTTCGCAAATCAGTAATGTATTGTTCTCAAACCATTCGCTTTTTATTCGCACTTTATTAAAATGATGACAAAGTACACGGAATAAGGTGGAGGCCAGAAAGTTTCAAACTTTTCTCAAACTTTCCACGCGGAAGTCTTCATCTTGCAGCTTTTCCATGCGAACAAAAAACTAATAATTTGAGAGCAAAACAACAACTTTGCAACCTTCTCACGAAATGTGCGGACTGTTTGAGAATACTTTGAGACTACTCTGCGTCAGAACCTCGTTTTGCTACATTTGCGGAAATTTCAAACGTTTGAAATTTTTGCAATGTGTTCATGAACAAGGTGACCAAAATGTGATCTCGTGAATGTCATGAGACAAATTTGACAACATTTTAAGAATGAAAAAGAGACAGCTGTGAATTGCCATTTGCACCAGTCGCTTTTCTAGCATGATTAGGATCATGATAGAAAGTGGACATGATTAGGACATGATAAGGCCAAAAAGAAGAGCAGGGAGCAGGGTTGGTGACCACTGATTTACAGTACCTTTGTGTGCACTAGCACTATGATTTCCCCTCAATGGATCTAAGAAGCCAAAACATGTTCCAGCATTGCAATGCCTCTGTGCACAAAGCAATGTCAGTAAAGACATGGTCTACCAGGGTTGGTCTGCACAAAGCCCTGACTTCAACCCCACTGAACGCTTTTTGAATGAACTGCAAAGTCAACTGCGCCCCAGACTTTTCACCTGACATCCATTACTGAACTCCGTCATGCTCTTTTGAATGAATGGGCAAATACCTGCAGCCCATTCCATAAAACTAGTCGAAAGCCTACCCAGAAGTGTAGAGGTTATTATGTAACAGCAAAGGGGCATTAAAATCTGCATGTTCTAAAAGTACTTTAAAGTTGTTGGTATAAGGTGTCCACATACTTTTGGCAATATAGTGTAGTAACATGTTCCTTAGAACATTAGAAAAAGAGGAATCTAACTGTGATGCACTTTTCATGGCAGTCATTAAGCCCTGGCAACTAAACCTCAAGTTCAACCACATTTACAGTTATTGCTATGCAGATAAGCTGCATCTTTAAGCAATCTGGACAGATATTTATGCAAATTGTCTATTATTTGCATCTAAATGAATGTCCTTTATGCCTTTTTGCTTTTTCTCCTTTTTTGTCTTGCCAATTTCAACAACGCACAGCGAGATGCTCCTATAAATCTGTATATTTGAATGGCTCTATTTGAGGACATGCAACATTAGACTGGGTCAAAATATAAGAGACTCTGATATAAATATGATGGGGAAAAAAGCTGCAGATGAATATCAGTCTGAATCCATCTGTCAATAATACTACTTGAGCCACGGCAGAAAATCCTCTCTACAAAAGGAAGGGATCGAGTGCTCTCCTCAGAAGCAGAGGAGTGAAAGCAGTGTATTTCCAGAGCCTCCTTCCTTCAGTGGGGTGTAGGTTCCACTGATATCTATCAAATGACATTGGCTAGCTGGTGTGAGGAGGAAGGCAGGTCGAGTGTATTATTAATGTTAACCAGCTCACATGTAACAAGCCTGGTGAGCACTACTGACGTTAAACATGGCCGATGCAGTAACTTAACTGCTGGCCAGCAAATCTGGGAGGCCTATGGAAATCAACTGAAGTGTGTGCCAATTGTTATCTTTCTGTTTCTGGATGCACAACCAAATGCAAAGGGGTCACAAGCTGTCTGTGCAGAGACAGAGCACTCCATCTGTCTCCCTTGCTACCATCAGGCCGTAAAAAACATTTTTTCCTCATTTTCCATATGCCGCTTCCATCTTTGGGAGATTTCCCATCGTCATATCCATATTAGGTTATATCTGTGTATTAATTTATACGTGTAATTATAGCTATGTTCTGGCATTATTTGAAGATCATGAGTTAAGATTATTGGAAAATTTTAGGATACTAATCCAAACATTTCAACCCCAGTAAGGTAAAGGTTTTGTCTGAACGCGTCTTACATACAACAGGGTGCAAAGGTCTGAGTCCATGCTGAATATCAGGGATACAGGGTTTTTTTTTTTTTTTTTTTTTTTTTTTTTTTTAAGATTTAAAACAGGAAATAAGCAAAAAGGTTTAATATTTTAAAATTTAAAAATAAATAAATAAATAAACAAACAAATCAAGGTGTTATATATCATCTTAACTATTCAATATACAATATGTTGCACAAGATCCAGATCATTATTTAAACATAAATAAATTTGTGATATATATCAGGTTCATCTTGCTTTTTCAACAAAACATTTTTCCATGAACCGTTTCTAACAGTGAAGCAGACAAATGACAGCTAGATGACAGAGTGATGGATTATCAGGTTTTACACATACTTGTGGGATCTGCGCCAGCTCACGTGCACAGTGTCATGAAAGAAAAAAAATTGCTGATATAATTTATAATGAAAAACATGCTAAGTGTTTTCAATACAGGTCTCAGACTTTTGGACCCACTGTATAGTAAATGTCATAGCAACCTTTGTTGTCCCGTAGCTACAATGTCAAGTGATATTTAGTTTTTATACAAACCACAGCTGGATTTAAAGGAAACATGCGTAACATAAACCTGCGGTTTCTAAGTCTGCTGGGCTCCTGATGTAGGAAACGAGCTCTAACTATTGCACATTATTTATGGAAAAGTTTTCTTTTAAAATGGTAAGCATTGATTTTATAATTGAGTATAAAAACCAAAGTCCTAAAAGTGGTATTTCATGTTGTATATAATTATAACAAGCACTTGATTATGTAGGTACTACAGTGCAAAAATGTTATACACAGTGTAATGTTTATATGGTGTTTATTAAAAAGGGTAGCTTATTTTGTTAGATAGAGCTTCACTGATCTCAGAACATGCTAACGGTGAAAGATCTCCATGCTTCAGTGTTTTGCACCTAAGCACTGGAACAAGATTCCCTCCACACTCCGAAGGGTCCCGTGTGTATATTCCTTAAAGATAAAAATCTTTAGACAGTATCTAAGAAAACTCCTTATTTTCTTTGATCTTACTTTGGACTGCCTTTTGTGTTATGTCTTGATGGAAGGCGTAAGTTCAAAAAGTCCCACACTGTTTTTGTATTTAGGTGGAAATAGCATTTGTCTAACTGCCTATGCCTCTCTAGCACTTGTACAAACTTGTTTTCATTCAGATGATGAGTCATTGGAAATTCCACAGAATGGTGATTTCTATACTCTGATAAACAACAAGAAAAAAAGATAAAAAGATGAAAACATTAAATAACGCTAGATTTAATAGGTGGCCTGTATAAAGGTTGGTAAATTGGTAAAATACTGAACCAATAAAAGACATTAATTCCTTGTGAAAGTAACAGAATTTTCATCTTAAGTGGTTTTTGATAGCATAGCATAACTGCTACTTTACACCCAACCTGTAATTATTTTCAGTAATCAAGTGGAATGCACTTTTATACCATACCCATATAAGTAAGTATAAAACACAAAGCAATTCACTCTGCATTGGAAGATTTGTGCATTTGTTCTGTCTGGAAAACTAGATTTTCTGCCTCAGTGTGTTGAGCTAAATCTATGTGGACCGTATCTGTGTGTACTGTATCCCTCTCTGTTTGTTTGAGTGTAGCTGTGTATCCATGTGGATATCTATGTTATGTATCTCCCTGTGTCTTTTCTTATTTGTATGCTAGACTTAATCTGTGTATTAGCTTTATCTGATGGTACATGTCTCGATGCTCTGGCCTCTATCTCCAACTAGGGTCATGATATGTGGTATCTTGTCCTAGAAGCCAAGCTGTTGAGCGAAAAGGGGTTCAGGGCCAAGATGAGGGTTGCTATGGAGATGGCACAGAGCTGCTTGTGTGTGAAGATGCACAAGCATTTTGTATTAGGTTTTGTATTTATATGTGGCCTTGGGTTAACAGAATAAGGTTGAGTCGACCATGCCTTCAGAAAAGAAACTTGGCTGATGAACTACTCTTGCTTTGATCTACCATCCTCAGTCACTTAACCTTTCCATTAAACCTACCAACAAACCAAAACAAAGAACTTACTTTATGTATTTCAAGAATAACATTCCTCAGTCTAAATTAATTCATTAGAATTAATTTAATTAAATTTTGTACTAGGTCTTGTAAGTTTTAAGTAAGTAATTTGTACTGAATGTGCATTTGAAAAGTAAAATTTTATAATTTGCATAGAAACATTTTCATAGAAAATCAAAAGTCGGCAATCCAGGTCACCAGTAAAGAGCTCAGATCAGATTTAACTAAACCCTGAGATGAGATTAATTTGCCAGGAATTTGAACTGTCTTACATTAATGGGGATAAAAAAATGCTCAGCTTGTCCCCTTTGTCACTTTCACATTTTCAAAATGCAGCTGAAGGTCACTGCTCATTAGTTTATGCCACATGCTGTGCAGCTGGGAGCCCTGGTGGCCATTTTGATTGGAACATTAGCAGGACACTGTCACCTGTGTGCACACACACTGAGGTGCAACAACGTTCATCTGCCATTACCCATTCCTCCTCCTCTCTCACTCTGTCGGGCACTGTCCAATACCCACAACACTGTGGTTAAAGGTGATAACGGGTGTAGAGATTCAAACAGGAACATTTAATTGATCTGTAAAATACTTTTGAAAGATTTAGTGCGTATAGAAAGGAATCACAAAATATTCACATTTTGTTATTTTGGAGACAAAATGAGGACACACACACACACACACACACACACACAGTCTCGTTTCCATAACTTGTGGGGACAATACATAGACTTGCATTAATT
>JAQMYF010000002.1:10609725-10620028 GCA_030014195.1 Neosilurus mollespiculum | reverse complement strand
AGTCGGCTGAGATGGGCGCCAGCCTCCCCGCGACCCTAATTAGGAATAAGTGGTTCAGAAAATGAATGAATGAATTAATTTATGGTTATGCAAACTCCAACACTGGAAGAGTTTATTCACTTTTGTCCGACCTTTGTTCGTAGATATATCTTATCCTATTTGGGTTCAATACCGCCTAAGTTCAATCATTGCAATTGTTACTATATCCCACTATCAGTTTCTATAAAAACTTCCTGTCCCAATATCACAGCACACCGTTCTCATTTCTTCCTCTTATTTTCCTCAAATCTTATTCACTGTGTTACTGGTTTGGCATCATCTGGTTAGTGTCCCCACCCTCACTGCTAGTGGTAATTTACCTTAAAGGAGATCTCGGTGGTCATGGTGAAGCCGTGGGTGATAATGGGCTCCTCCTCAGCTGTGCGTCCCTTCCAGCAGTCCAGCTCCACGCAGCGACAGCCTGACAGCAGGACCTGCCTGTATATCTCCACTGAGGAGTTTCCCGCCAGTTGCCCCGCTGCACAAATCACACTGATGCTCAGAACCCAGCAGAGCTGCTGTATCACACATCAAGTGTAACATCACAGTATCCGAACACTATGCTGATTCAATTTTTTTGAGAAAATCATGAGTGAAAATGCAATCTGTTACATAAAGTATAATAAAAAATAAGTTTATTTTTATTATGCAGTGTAGTGCATCCAAGATTAAACTGATCTCATGGTAAGAACATAAACCCTATTTACATGCCTTGGCTGTAAATTCAACCACTTTATTTACTGTGAAAGCAACAGTACAGTGGCAAAAATTTATTAGGAATGAATGGGAGCAATGGGGCTGAATCTGAATGTATTATCATCATTAACAAAGCAGTTATGTCCCTATTAGTATTACTACAGCGAAGTAAGAAGTCTTAGAGACATTTAAGAGGTCATTTTCCAGGCGAAAGTTTCTTAATGGTTTTTTCCCCACACCAGGAAATGTATTGCAACATTTCCAGAAATATATTATTGTCTGATGCATTATCTCCTAATAACTGTTTGCAATTACACATTTTTAATATCTTTCTTTGGGAATAAAACCGTTCATTAAATGAAGCATTTATTGACACAGTCTATCAGAAAAAACATTTAAGGATTATTTTTATTTATAAGTTAAAATCTTCCAGTTTAGTTATTTTATTCACGATTTCCTTTAGGGAACTAGAACACCTTATAACCTTTGCAAATATAAAGCTATTTATAATAAAACATGCAACACTTTAACACTCAGTGTCCAAGAATTGAATGTGCTTTTCTTTTGTAGTCTGCATTTCATGTCATGTTTCAGTGTTAAGGGAGTGGCCCTGAATTCTCTACTTGTTGTCTTTGACTTGTTCTTTGCTGCTGTATCTATGTTAATTTCATAAGACAATGAAAGGCTGATCTTATATTACCATATCCAATAGTATCTTATTGTATCTTATCTCATACTTGAGCTTAAAAAAATCTGGCAAAACTTGAAGGCATGAACTATGTATAATTTTCAATGTCACAGAAAATCAAGTTAAATTCCTGCAAATCAGCTTCACCTACAAATGTTTCTGGTAAGACATGGAACACACAAGCTTTGGGGTCATAAAAGGGCATGGGCATTCAAGCTTTTTCTCATTACAATTTAAAGGCAAGTCTTTGGGAAGGACAATTATTCTTATCCTCTTAGCACCTAATTAAGTACTTAAGTAATTATAGCAAAGTTACAAAATTTAAAATACTTATACTCTTACTTAAGTACATTCATCCATCAATTATCTACGCAACTTATCAGTCAGTCATGGGGAAGCCGGAGCCAGTCCCAGCTGACTTCAAGTGAGATGCAAAGTACATCCATACAATAGGTTTCCAAACCACTGCAGTGTTAACACACCTTACCATTGTGTTTACACCTATGGCAAATTTAGAGTAGTTAGTTGACTTATTTTGCATGTCTTTGGACCATGGGAGGAAACTCAAATACCTCAAGGAAACTCATGCAAGCACAGGAAGGATATTCAAACTCCACAAAAAAAGGCTCCATTATTCTGTGAATTTGAACCCAGAACCTTCTTACTGTCTGGCAAAATTGCTAACCACCATACCACTGTGAAATTACAAATTTATGGCAGTGAGAGGAATTTACTTGGTTTGTTCATTCATTCATTCATTCATATGCTGAATCTCTTTATTCTGCTAGGATCGCGGGGTGGCTGGAGCATATCTCAGCCGACTCAGGTTGAAGGAGGGATGCCCTGAGTCCATCGCAGGGCCAACACACTCACAACTATTCACACTCATACCTAGGGAAAATTTGAAACAGCCAATTAGACTAATATGCATGTCTTTGAACAGTTGGAGGAAACCCACACAGGCATGGGGAGAACATGCAAACTCCCTTGCCAAACCAAGAAATTAAATCCCTGGACCTTCTTGCTAACCACTATGCTATTGTGATGCCTTTTTAAGTTAAATAATTTACAATAGTCATATTCTTATTTAGGTATGATCTAATTATACTTGTTCAACATTTACACTGCAATGATCATTGGGCCCTAAGAGTTCAGTATTCAGTTCTATAAATTTCTAGACAGGAGTGCAACAGGATTTATAAAAACAAATGTCTGGCATTGTTTAGCCAAGTCCTACAGCTATGCAAAGATAACAAAGTGTATATCTTATAAAAGAAAATGAGAGACAAGCCAGAGATGCACATGGTGTGTTTCACTGACCTGTGAGGTAGGTGTTGTGGGAGGAATTGATAAAGTAGTGGGACAAAGGAAATGTCATGTCCTCACTTTGGTCCAATTTCTCAGGAGGAATGATGCTGTTCTCTTCTCCATTTAGATACCTGGCAAAACCTTCCACCGAGATCTGCCCTGAGGAACAAAATAGAGTGTTTACATACTGTATATGTGAGAGAAAACTGGTTTATAAACACAAAAGGGTGTGCAGTGGTGGTTTAGTGGTTAAAGCGATGGGTTACTGATCTGATGGTCAGCGGTTCAATCCCCACTATCACCACTGTTGGGCCTTTGAGCAGGGCCGTTACCCCTCAGTTGTATAAAAAATTATAATTGTAAGTCGCTCAGGATAACAGCAACTGCCAAATGCTGTAAATGTACACAACTTCTTCAGTGATCACTGAACTATTTGCAAATAACTATGAGAAAAACTGAGGCCAAATTGTAGAAGCTTAGTAATATTTATGTATATATCGGAAGGCATGAAGAAAACCTTTAAAAATAGTCCACTTATCTCACCAGAACAGTAATATCTATAGTAGCTGTTTGCTTGATGGAAAGTTTTCGGGGGCAGCCGTGGCCTAATGCTTAGAGAAGCAGCTTTGGGACCAAAAGATTCAGTTCCCAAAAACCAGCAAGAAAAATGTGTGGCGGCCGTAAGAGTGAGCTGCACCTTCTTTTCCTCCACATTCATGGCTGAAGTGCCCTTGAGCAAGGCACCTCACCCCCAACTGCTCTCTGGGCACCGCAATGTGTGTGGCAGCCCACTGCTCCAAGTGTATGTGTGCTCACTGGTAACGTGTGTGTGCGCTCACTTTGGATGGGTTGAACGCAGAGGCAATAATTTAACTTGCGTGATGAATACAGTATATCCAAAAAATACATATATTTTGCCCACCAAGAAAATTCTAATTGTTAGTTTTAAGACACTTAAATTACTTTGGTAATGGGATCATAGCTAATTATAAGGCAGGAAAAACAATACCGGGAATATTGAAACATTGAATTCTGTAAATTTCTGTACACCTCAGAACTCCTGCAGCAATTGTAATTAATATTAAACTCTCAAGATAAATGAGTCTAATCCAAGACATACATGCAACATGTTCGTGCTCTAAATGCAGCATCATATGACTGTAATGTGTGTAATCAGAAGTCAAGTAATACCTAGACTAAACTTCTCGGAAATTATGAATCTTTATGATTGTTGAACTGCTTAATCCTACTAGGATCGCTCGGAGGCTGAAGACTGTCTCAGCCAACATGGGACAAAGGCGAAGTACACCCTGAACAGTTTGGCAGACCATCGTAGTCCCAACATGCATGCAACCACTCACACTCATGTCCACACCTAGGGGCAATTTAGAACAACCAATGAGCCTAATGTGCATGTCTTTGAACTGTGGGAAGAAACCGGAATGCACAGAAGAGACCCACACAAGCACAGTGAAAACATGCAAACTCCACACAGAAATGCCCAAGCCTCAAATCCTGGACCTTCATGCTGTGAGGCAGACGTGCTAACCACTGCGCCATTGTGCCGCTGTAATGCAGCACTATATAAAACATATTGGTAATTTCCATGCATTTCACCTTGAATGAACACAAACCAAAGCTGACAGTGTGCATTTTACAGTAACCTGGCAATGACATATTCTTATAAATTGAACAAGTTTCAGAAAGCAAAATGTTCTCCTAGTTATAAAAATCACAATCCAGATAGCATTCAATAGCAGCTAGCACAAACCTAGCCCATGTTACAAACCAATTAGTGTGATGGTCAGTGACAGCCAAAATCTTTTAGGGGTCTTGTCTCCTGAGAACATAAAGACGCATGGTTTCCAACACGTCAGTTCCTCCAGGTAGTGTTCTAGTCTATGGGATATCTCCTCTGTCCCTCTGGCCACTTCATACTAATTAATGATGCCATGCACTCGGAAGACTTCCACAGCCTAATTAACAACGTTCTTCCTCTGACATCTGAACACACTCTCTGTAATGAGGAAATACTGGGTGACTTTCATCTCAGCAGGACCTCACCTTTTCAGCCCTGGGACAGAAGAACCTGTAGCTGTAGATCACACTGAGAATGTCATTGCTTGATTATTACAACGTTCATTATGGAGCAAATACATCTTCCAATTATTACTTTTACATTTTCTTTTATTCGTTTGTCAGGCAATTTTTATCCAGATTGATATTAAGGTTAAAGGCTTTGTTCGAGGGCATGACAGGCTTTGAATTGGCTTTGAACTCATCTCCTGATTACTAATTTAAAAACATGACATTTGAGTCACTGTGGTCTCTGGATCACCTTAAAACTATAATCATTTAATGCAAACAAAACAGCTTTCATCATAATCTGCACACAAACAGCAGGCATATACAGCGGGTTAACTAAACCACTGTTTATTATTTTGATTTTATTAATACTTTATTAAAGCATTATAGGCCTTTTAATAAAAAATTGTGTACATCCTGAACTGGAATATGTTAAATAATTCAAAAATTTAGCTAATCACAAGTGCATTTCAGAAAGTCTTCAAAGATCTGGGAAACATGTATACTGTAAGTATTCATAGCCCTTAAACGAAACCTCTAACCCTGGGTTTACAGTGGGGCACAAAGTCCATGATTTCTGCAATACAAAAAAGCGAGTTGGAGTTCCATGATTTATGACCACGACTGGAGCAAGATTGGGGTATAAAAAGGAGGCAGAGTGGACCCAAGAGATGAAACTTGAAGAAATCGTGTTTTCAGTTTTATCAAGATACCCTACAATGGCGCATTAAGGTATGTTACACTCTGTTAAGGTCTGTTAAGGTCTACTGTCCTCTTCTATGATTCCCATGTAACACTCTCAGACACAGACCATAACATTTCTGGAAAAATACTGTCATTTCTGGCTGCCAACGAAATACCGTAAATTTAACGGTGGCCGTAAATCAAAATTACAGGCACCATATTTTTTTATGGTAATATAGCGTAATTTTTATATGCCAACGTATTCTTGAGTAATTACAGGCACCGTGTTTTTTACAGTAATATACCGTAATTTTTATATGCCAATGTATTCCTGAGAAATTACAGGCAATGTATTTTTTACGGTAATGTCTGAGAGTGTATATCACTATTGGCATCAAATCATAATAAATCTCAATAATCGTGTCAAAATTTTTGACAGGCAATCACAAATCATCACAAAGTTCCCTCAAGATTATCATTCTTTGATTCCACAATACCACACGCTTATCACAATTCTCTCAAATCATGGAGATCGCGGTGATCGTGCCCCAGTGTAAACCCAGGGTAAAGGCAGCCCCCAGACTAATGGACTGTAACTTTACTTTTTTATAAAAAAATAAATTTTCCATGGTATATTTTGATATGAAATATTTAAAGACTTTTTAAAACCCATAGTGCCTATAAACACTCTTGGAACTTTTCACTGTGTGTATTATTCCTCTCTTCTATGTTTATCAATGAAGTCCACTTCCTAGTTGGAAACAATTCTACAGTGTTCTTCTAGTGTTAGCAACATCATCAGCAAGTTAGATGCCATGCTATAAAGTGAGTGTGGCTATGCAGTTTCTTCTATTTTTAACATTAATATTTTATTATTCTGTGCTATATTGCCTAATTAATTAAATGTTATTGAATTTTAATTCTAACCTTCATCTGCTTATATCATCATAAACTTTACAGCTGATCAACATCTTTGCTTAAAATTTACATACATAACACACCTACATACATCAGGGCTCTCTTTTCCTCTTTCATGCTCTCATTTCTTCCTTACTCTGTTCCCTTCTCTTGCTCTTCATTCTTTATTTTATTTTATTTTTGTACTATATTTACATAAGTTTTACAGATGCCTCCTTCCCAAGTATGGATAAAGCCACAAGCTGAAGTAAAAAGTTGACATGACTTTCAGAAACTGTTACACAGATGCAAGCAGCAAGGCCTCCAGGAGCAAAATGAATTTAAATGCAAACATGATTCAAACTGTTCCGTGAATGATGAGTACTACTCCTTGCCAACACTGTTGAGTGATGTACTACTCCTTTAGTGTAATTGTTTTATGCACAAAGTGTTTCATTTGTTTTGCTTATATAACTTTGGATTCAGCACTTGCTGAGAATGAAATCAGGCACACACACACACACACACACACACACACACACACACACACACACACACACACAAACCCTGAAGGCATTTAACTTTCTGCACCATTCAATTAAAAAAGAAAAAAGCACAAATCCAAAAAATAAACCCTTGTTCATGTCACAAATGGTTCATATTGAGGCAGCCGTAGCCTAATGGTAAGAGAAGTGGCTTTGGGACCGAAAGGTCACTGGTTCGATTCCCAAACCAATGTGTGGTGGTGGAGGAGTGAGCTGCACCTTCCCTTCCTCACTTGAGCAAGGCACCTAACTCCCAACTGCTCTCCAGGTGTCCCCAATGTGTGTGGCAGCCCACTGCTCCGAGTGTGTGTGCTCACTTTGGATGAGTTAAATGCAGAGGCAATAGTTTTCCTTGTGGGATTAATACAGTATATCAAAATCTACAATAATAATTGACCTTTTTACAAGGAGCTATTATACAAGGAGCTATTTACAAGGAAATATTTTTGTTTAGAGAGAAAAAAAACATACCACTGAGTAAATCAATCAATACCACTTAAGGAAAATGAACATGGATCTTGTGAAAGTTCCCCCAAATTCTGTGGAAGCATGGTACTATGTAGTCAATGCTCCCAGGTCCAGGGCATTGGTGGCTCAGTGGTTAAGGTTGTGAGTTACTGCACCAAAGGTAAGGGGTTCAAGCCCTAGTCCCACAAATCTGCAACTGCTGGGTCCTTGAGCAAGACCCTCAACTGCTCAGTTGTATAAATTAGATAAAAAAATGTAAGTCACTCTGGATAAGGGAGTTTTCCAAATGATGTAAATGGACCAGTGATTTTGGGGGAAAAAATGTGTCGAATGATGAGTATCTTATTTTTCCAAGTGTTTGGATTACAGATTTATTTGTATTTATTTATCTCACACCTAGCCCATACACAGTTAAAACAAAATTCCAACATGAATGCAAAGGTGCTGTGTTAGCGTAGACAAGATAAAATACATCTAAATATAAACTTTTCTTATATTTGTTTGCACTATTGGATTCGTCAAAATGTGGCTGTTCATGTGTGTGTGTGTGTGTGTGTGTGTGTGTGTGTGTGTGTGCGTGTGTAACAGTATAATCACTGTTTAGTATATCACTGTAAAGAAATATTTGTACTGCACTTTTAAAACACTCGGTTTTATTTTTAGCACATTCATTCATGACATAGAAGTATTATTTCAGTGACAGGTGGCTCTAACCTCTTTCACAGAGCATGGAGTCAGGTTCATACTTTTCCACCAATGCCTGCACTTGTTCGGGCTTCAGGGGAGGGTACAAAATCTCATTAAGCCGAGGGTCCCGCTGCTTGTTGTTGATGAAGTCAGTCATCTGATCTACTGTGAGGTATGGCCTGCTCTTAGCACCACTACAAACACAGAATAACTGACAGTCAGAGAAGTAATACAAAGTGGCTGAGGTATAGCAGAGTAGAAGCAGGAAGAAATGAAGCAACACAGTTATTTTACACTGCATTAAGAATTTAATTTTGTTTTACATAACTGTTTATTGTTACATAAATCTTCATTCAGTTTGATTGGAATGTGTGACTAATTTTCTATAAAGACATAGATCAGACAATAGTTTCAGCTATTATTCAATTAATTTAAATAAGTTATTATTTCAACAATAAAAAACTCATTAAAAGGGAATTGTACAGCAAATGCTACACATAACTAATAACAAATGGTAAATTTTAAAATTTTTTATTTTATTTTTTTTATATTTATATTTTACATTAAAAGGAAGGGTTCTCCAGAGTTTGGGTTTTGTAACTTCAGAACAAGACATTTGGCAGGACTGTTCCATTATACTAAATGTAACAACAAAAGCTAAAATGCACAATACGTTTATTGTTATCTAAAATTGGGCACACACTCTTTGTTTTCTTTTTATTTCCGTGATCCATGGCACACATGTAGAGATCAGAGACTCTGTGCCTGTATAGAGTGACTGAGTTGTAACTAGCCACGCCTCTACTGTAACTAGCCACGCCTCTCCAACACTCTAACCAGTCTATACTGTGCGAATGTGCATAAAAATTCTAAAGAATCATAAAATAAAGAGAGAACATTTCTGACCACAAGCCTGTGGGCTGTGTTCCTGTTTTCCCCTCAGGCCTGATGAGTTGAGGTAGTGTCTGATTGAGGGTGGGGTATATAAAAACGAGCACATGCTGCAGTATAAGAGTAAAAACAAAGACTTTTCTTTATGGAAATCTACAGTCATGGTGGAGTACGATTGGAAACAGTGTTCATTCCCTTGGGCACTCCATCACAACAAGGACCATTTCAAAATAGCTAGTTCACCAATCAGTATCTAGTCAGTAAGTAACTGGTACCAATAACATTTTCTAAGCAGGGTCTTAGACAGATATAAGGGTCTTTTTTACCTTCAAACTGCCATGCAATTTAATGAATAACTCTCTTTTATATCATATCTTTCATCCAATGCTCAATATGATGTATGGGTTTAATTTGCAAGCTTGCTCTGTTCAGATTGATGGAAGTGCCTGCGTTTCCTTCCAGGGCTGTTGCAGCCTCCCAGCTGACTATACATCCCAATTTGGATGGACACAGCAATAAACCTGGACTCAGCATGGACCATGAAAGAGGCTTACATTTCTGAGAAGATGGTATCAATATCCTTCCGGGGACAGATGTTATTGAGGAACACTCTGAATATATCTGGAGTGAACTGTTCCTGGGGAATTAAGTCATTCTGAAGGAGAAAAAAAGAGACCATAAGTGCACTTTTGTGCTATTTATAGAGCAGCATGAGTGGAATTTAACTGAAAAGAAAGAGAAAGACAAAGAACTAAAGAACAAAGGACTCAACACATCCAGTTATCTGAATATTTTTTTCAATTTGGCAAAAATTAACGACAGTGAAAAGGACATGCTAAATGGGTTTAATGTTTGCATTTTAATTATTTTATGCCAATTAATGTTGCCAATTAATGTTGCATGTGTATTTGAATAAACAAACAAGCAAGCAAGCAAACAAACAAACAAACAAACAAACAAACAAACAAATAAATAATCCTGCCCTGTGATGGCCTGGTGAGCTGTCCACGGTGTACTCTGCCCTTGCCAAGAGTCGGCTGAGAGGGCGGCAGCCTCCCCGCGACCCTAATTAGGATTAAGCGTATCAGAAAATAAATGATGAATGAATGATAAATAATCCTGAATAATTTCCATGAAACTATTTTAATTATGTTTCAAATTAAGCGCATTCATTCCATTGCAAATTCAATAGCAAAGCATAGTTATTATTATTATTATTATTATTATTATTATTATTATTGTTGTTGTTGTTGTTGTTGTTGTTGTTGTTATTGCTATTATTGTCATTGTTGTTGATTATTAGCATGATTGTTAA
>JAQMYF010000002.1:10581111-10602585 GCA_030014195.1 Neosilurus mollespiculum | reverse complement strand
GCTTTAGTAGGCCATATGCTTAATGTTTAACAATACTGTACCTGTTACATTAACCAGCACACATTATACAGCACATAGTTAATAATCTACTTCATAAGAAGTCTTCAACAGAATGGCTTTGATTCAGCAAATTATTCCTAAACCTTAAAATCTTTTATGTGTAAAACACAACAGTCTATACATCAGTAACCCAGTCACCCAAGAGAAGCATATTTCATGTCTGGGCTTTTATGAATGATATTTGGTTTGCAGTTAGGTTGCACAGATGACATACAACCTATTCAGAATCACGAATGTACAGATATGGAGAATGCCAACTAATAGCTAATGTAAAGCCATTTTATTACTGTTCCTCTACAGAACAATGCACATCACTTCAATGTTAAATATGTTGAGAAAAAAATGAAAGATACCTAGATTTGATAATATTTTTAATTTAAAAAACTCGATAGCTCATGCCAAACACTGACCAGAGACTTGCTGACTTACAAAAAAATAATGATTAAGGAATAATAATGTTTAGTCAAATTATAAAATGTATGTTTCTACCAAAGAAACAGAGCATACTTTAATATGTTATGTTTATTGTTGTTTTTAATCTAATAAATTGAAGGAAATTAAAAATAATTAAATGCTTATGAGGTTATGTCCAACTGGGACTTGCTTTTGTTAATTTGCTCCATTTCCTATGTATGTGACCTAGCCTTTGTTTTGTTCTCACCCTTCAGTTATATTTTTGGGGGACTACTGTATAACATGAGACTAGGTAGCACACTGGAGAATTTACTTGCCTTGATTTAATGGAAGGTATGTAGATGCATGTGCATCTACAATACCAGTCAAAAGTTTGGACACACCTTCTACTTCAGTTAGAATGAGAAGCTGTGTCCAGACTGGTACTGTGTGTTAGAGCAGCTGTTATAAACAATTGTTCTTTCACCAGGCTCTTTTTTTTTTTTTTACTCCTCCTGAAGTTATACTGTAATCCACTGTATCCATAACTCTGAAAAACTTTCTACAGTCAAAGTTGTGATGAGAGTACAACATTTTTGGCTGGTAGTGTATATTGCATTCAAATTGATGTGCTGGCTTGAGGATTATTAGATTCAGACCTCTAGGACTACAAATCCAAATAACAAAGTATACAATAATGATAATAATAATAATTATAATAATAGAAAAAAAATGTTCCAACAGTAACTTGATTACTGAAATGTTTACCTTAGCCACCTCGTCTTGGAAGGCCATGAAGTTCAGGAAGGTGATATTCACCATATCTGAACCAGTCACAACCGTCAGAATTCTGTTCTCAATCTTCCCTGCCACACCAGCCACACCCAGCTGTTCCCGCACTTTAGCATCCTGTAAAAACAAAACAAATTGGATTACACATGCAGTTGAGTGTAAAAGTTTGCACACCCTTACTTCATAATAATGAAATCCACACAACATTTAATTTAATAGCTCTTCCTCCATTAGCACAATCAGTCAGAAAGAACAGTTGGAAAATGTATGTTATAATACATTGTGTTTACTGCAGTTGGTTTTGAATTTCTGCAGATCATTCTAGTGGTTTCATTTCGGTTATCTTTCTGCCTTGATTGTCTTTTTGTGACTGTGCCAATTTCAATTATATTTGTCATTGATGATGGTATCCTTCAACACTTTCATATCATCATATGTTTCTTTAGTTCTGTGAATGGTAATTAATGTTTTATGTCTTAGCTAAGCTGCTTCTAGACTGCTCACAAAAAACTACTTGAGGGTTTGAACCTGGCTGAACTTTACAAAGTTAACGTGCTCTGACATCTTAATGAGACACTCTATAATATATTAACTAGAGCATACCAATGTAGGTGCTGGCTTAGAGCAAACTTTTGCGACTGTTACATTTTTCCTCCTGAAACTAAGTGTGGGGAGGGTACAGACTTTTGCACTCAGCACTCTATTAAAAATAGATAATAATAATAAGAACAAAATAAGAAAAATGATTTTAAAAAGACAAAAAATAATTAGCGAATCACAATGGAGTTATCCAAAATTATCTACCAGGAAATAATCAGTATAAATTGTTTCATTTGAATGCAATTTAACAAAAACATTTTTTTAATAGGCTTAATATACTACAGTATAATATACTTCTCTGTGTGGAAGATAATGACGACAAACAGCTACAGCTTTGTCATATAACCAGGTGAGGAATCATCTTATACCATTAGACGCATCTAATGTGACTTGTCATGTGTGGCCCATCTTTCAGACACTGGGTCTGCTTTAAAAATTAAGGGTACGAAATGAATGTACATGCTATAATAAGCGTAATGATGAGTTTGGAATTGAGTTATGCCACATCTGTTATTTGTGAAATGAGCTCAGCTCTTGAATTTAAATTCTTGTCTGTCTAATATAACAAAATACTGAAAGACAAAAGGAAACTTAATAGTCATAAGTACACATATGGATTTTGTTTTTTACAAAACACAACCAGTCAATAATATTGCCATTTCTTTTTCTCCTCTACTTTGGTCCAGTGTACGTGGGGCATACTCAGTAATTCGTGTGATAATCAACACACAAAAAACTTTACTCAATCAGAGACAGTCAATGTGCTGTGCCAGAGTGATAAATTGCCTCTGCGTGCCCCCAATCATGTCAGACTTTGGCTTCAAGGTACACTACTATATTAGCATGAACTTCCTTCAGGTGATGATTATTTTGTTTTCCTTTCTTCATTTTCAAGATCCCAAGTGTAATCTTAGTTTCAAACTTTGAATACAGAAAAAAAAAATCCAAACTTTTTCTGCAGCTTGTTATGCAATTCATTATATCCAGTGAAAGAGCTATAAATTAGATAACCACATAAAGTACAGCTTCGTGTTTGATGTTTAAATGCTACCTCGCTAGCTCACACACTTGTTAAACATTTTGCACAAGTAGTAGTGGAATATATGTATAGTCCTAGCCTTTAATCCCTATTTCTGTAGGTCAGTTATTGGTTTATGGATCTTTACTGCTCAGAATAGATGCTTTCCCTCCATAGCCCTTTTTTTTTATCATGGGGGAGTCAGTATAGCTCTAAAGATTGCATTAAACTGCTACTGATAAATTTGTTATCAAGGACTAATTACTACTAATTAGAACATACAATTACACTTAAACACTAACTTCTGAGACATTCAGAAATGGAAAACTACAGTCTGCACTAGTGATTTGTTAGTAGTTTGTTAGTATTCTGAACATCAGATTTAACACTGTGCCAGTGTGAGATTTAACACTTTGGTGGCAGTTGCTGCTTGAATCTAGAATGAGTCAATTGCATGACTCTATATGACAGCTAAGTGCATTCAGGCTGTAAATCATTCTCGGAAAGGCTAATGTAGCCCAGCTCTGAGAGTTTCAATGATACAACCAGCACTGCAGAGGTTCTGATGCAAAACCAAGCTCAAAACATGAGCTAAAAACATTCTTACCAGTGTATTGCTTGCTAAGCCTCAGTCTCTGACTTCATAAAATGTAAAAATTAGCCAAGCAAATATGGTATCAGAATCAGAATACTTTAATTGATCCCGGAAGAAATTGTGTGCACACAGTTGCTCCATACCAAGTAAAGTAAAGGATAAGGATAAAAGTATTGGAAGCCTATTCAAACACAAACAATCTGATGATTTATATGGAATTAAATCACACATGATTATGCACTATAAAAACTTGGATTGTCATCAAATACTGGCTAAAAAATTATCAAAAATAGCAATGAGTAAGAATGGCAACAGTGAATGATATTTCCCATTAGAAAATTGAGCCTATCACGCCCAACTTCAAAACCCACAAAGAGCAAAAACCATGAAAAATTCACATCACATGTTTATCCCTAATGGCAATTTTCAGAGTGTGGTGCTGCTCCACAACACTATGAACATACTGCTTATTCCTGTGCATTAGCATTCCCCACAATTCTCTCTTATTGATTTGTGTATGACTGTGAGGCAAGGAAGGAAATATGTGCACCGATCTGAGGCATCATGCCTGACTGCTCATGTCTATGAATTTTGTCACTGTCCAAATGACAGATCATAATTGCCAGTACACTATATGAAACAACAAACAAATAAATAATTCTATAATTATAACAATCCAATAAATAATAATAAAATCTAATAAGTTTCTTTTTATTGAGCCAGAGAGTGATCTTATCCCTGCAACCAGAATATAATAATAATAATAATAATAATTATTATTTTTTTAATTATTATTATTAATTAATTAATTCATTAATTTTTTAGGCCGCTTAATCCTAATTAGGGTCACAGGGAGGCTGGCTCCTGCCTCAGCCGACTCTGGATGAGGGCAGAGTACACCTTGGACAGCCCACCAGGCCATCGCAGGGCCAACACACACAACCATTCACACTCACACCTAGGGACAATTTTGGAACAGCCAATTAGCCAATTGTGCATGTGTTTGGACTGTGGGAGGAAACCGGAGTACTCAGAGGAAACCCATGCAAGCACAGGACATGCAAACTCCACACAGACACACCCGCGCAGGAATCGAACCCAGGCTTATTCATTTGATATAATGCTATAATGCTATTTACACACACTGAGCAGCCATAACTTTAAATCCACAACCCGCAGTGGTCAAGATTGGTAAAGTTAAAGGGTGGTGTATATTGGGCAGAACTTCTTGAAGTTGATGTGTTGGAATCAGGAAAAATAGGCAAGCATAAGGATCTGAGTGACTCTGACAAGGGCCACAATATCATGTCTGGACAGCTGGGTCTGTTAATCTCAAAATCTACAGGTCTTTTGGGGTGCCCTCTGTATGTAGTGATTAGTACTACCAAAAGTGGTATAAGGAAGAGCAAACAGTGAACCAGGAACAGATTTATAAGCACCTAGGGCTCACTTCAAAATATTTTGGGACTTTTGTGATTTCACTGTAAGAGAGTCAGTCAGTTCGTCCAAATGCGTGCACATTTAATCATTACTTAAAATGCCCTGTTTGATAGAGTCAAGCGTGTAATCTTCAGGGTGGACAGGGGGATGCTGCTCATTTTCAGGACAGCAGATCTCCTGCTTTGCTTATGTACCTAAATGGATTACTCAATTATATCAGTAAACAATGCATGAAGTAGTGTAAATAAAGAGTGTTAAAGTGAAATGAAAGGCAGGCCTTCCAACCACTCCTGTTACACATAAGCATATGTATATTTTCATCATCAGGTGGCTTTTCACTCACATTTTCGAAGTTAGCCTGTTTGAAAACGCCACTATTTGGAGTCCGTTTCACTCTCGCGAGAGAGTAGGAAATGAGTTTGTCAGTTCATATAAGACAAGATAATGGCAAAAATAACAGTACATAGATATTAAACTAACAAGATAACAAGATATAAACTAGTGAACTTCTGAGTAAAGTAAAAATAGGCACATCTACACATAATACAAGCTTATGTTTAGACAAGGGTCCGTTCGTTTATAGGAACGAAAGATATGTCCCGCGGTGCATTTATTATGCAAATTACTTCCGTATTATTGTCGCAGACATGTGGAAAAAATATTTTTTTTTTCTGTACAATGTCCTGTGTGTATGGATTTATTACTTACTTTTTTTCTCTTCATGATGAAGCTTGTAATAACAATACTGTGTTTTGATGTGGAAAGACATATACAATGTATACAGTGTATGCAAGCTTTTATTAGGTGTGGGTTAATTTTTCTTTAAATGAGAACCCTTGTAATCTAAAATATGGTGAAAGAAATAATATAATAATACTTATAATTAAAAACTTTTTTAGAATCCTGACTTTATACTACAAATGAATGCTGTTGTCTCCTTTGCACCAGGCACCTCCAGTTCAAAGTCATTCATGGCTTTCTGCTTTATATATTTACATAATTTAAATCCTGTTATTATATCTAGAGGTGGAATAGAGTGGGATACAAGGGCATCCAGCAAATTACTGAAAATTATTACAGCCCTGAAGAGAAAGAGAGCACTCAAATTTGGGTAAAACTCATGATCCGTTCTCTCATTTTGGATTCTCAAAGTGCCGTGCTTAATCAGGCATCTTTTTAAATTACCATTTATTGTGAAATCTTTAACCATTTAAATGCTAATTAATTGTAAATGTGTAATTGTGAAGTCCTTGCTCTGATAACTTTCATACTTCATATAGCACACTACATCAGGACTGAGTGTAGTAAAAGCTAGAATTCTCTTCTTTCCCTTTAAGAGAATAAGAAGTAAATTCAAATTACCTGCAAGCATGCTCAAAAGAGGTTTACTCTATGGTGCAGAGAAACCTTTATTCCATTAAAGCCAAGTAAAATCAGGACTCTGTGGCTTTTCTACTTTCAACAAATGCCTCTAATGGTCTCCTAAATGAGATGCAAAACTACTGGCTTGTATACAAATAAATAATAAATAAACCAATATTATAGTGATTAGAGTGTGAACAAATATTTTTATACAATTTTTTTATTAAAAAGTTATACAATAATTCTAATACAATATAAATTCTCATTCCGCTTACACCCTCAATCAAAACATAAAAACTAAAATTTATAATTCTGACTCACAGACACGTTGGTGAGCAAAAAAATCACATAAAATCAGCTCAGATTTTTCCATCTGCAACAACATGACATATATTATGATATCAGCCAATCAGAGGGTATTACAAGAAAATCTTCCAAATTTATTCACCTCAGTTACTTTTGTCAGATAAATCCAGTGGTTATTATTGCATTAAAACTTGGGCTTGTGAAAAGCATCATTAATTAGACCTAACTGTCAAATCTGTCAGTTTACATCAGATATAAGAACAGTGTTGGATCAACTCATTTCACTTGAAATCTACTGTTAGAAACTGCCATTGTATTAAAAATGGCATTTGTGACAAAAGTAGTCAGGCGAACAACATTTATTCAGATAGTAGGAAAATTAATTTGTGCAATTCAAAAGTGCTTTGAGTTAAAAGCTTTGAAGGTTAGCACACTTTAAAGCATTATTTGCCTCTGCTGAATGCCATTTGCTGACCATATGCCCTGCTCTTTATGCATTAATCAGTTTGGTGGTGTGGAGATAAATGGTGAGGGGCAGCAGTAGCAGCATCAGAGTGCGCACAGGCAGGTTTCTGCAGCACTGCGGAAAAGGTCAAATCTTTATTGGTTAGCTGTCAGCTAAAGCTTCACTGACCAAGAAGCATGTGGGAAGGCAATGATGGCTTATGGATTACTCATTCCTCTCATTCATTTGGAGTGTTAATTAAACTGAGGGCAGTGGCCACAGGCCTAAGGAATCAAGGCACATGCATGGTCGCTTCCTCCAGCCACATTTCTGTGTTTTGACATTAAAACCAAAGAGTTGTAATAATGGTGATTGTTATATTAACGTAAATTGGTCACAAAATTCAAACATATTTGTGGACTCAATTGATAAATAGAATGAAAATGATACTTCTTGTTTTTTTAATGTCCACATAAAAAAAAATTTATTAACTAAATTCGTTTTTTTCTTTAAGGTAAAATCATGCACCAGAATCCTTTACCATATATCGAAGACAGCCTGACTTCTGGTTACCTGGGGTAAAATGCATGTGCAGTGCAGGATTTCTGCAGGATCTAGGAAAGTCCACATAGTTACTTCGCTCTGGTAAGCATGTGCTACAGTCGACTGAGACGTGGGTCGATGTTGAGCTGTATAAATTAAGGTGTGCTGTTTTACTGCTTCACAATGGGTTAAATGTACTTATAATCCCACATGGTATTTATGAGAGAGAGAGAGAGAGAGAGAGAGAGAGAGAGAGAGAGAGAGAGATCCAATAATGCTGGTTGAGGGCATTTCAAAACTGCAAATTAATTGATACATTGCAGAAACTTCTGTGTAATCTTCTGCCTAATACAGTTTAAGTGCCTCAATCACACCTGTTTTTCCTGTTCAAAATGATTTAGTGCCTAATACTATGGTTCTCCTCCAGCAAGTAGCACTTACAAGAACCTCAGTAAACATAATAATCTTTGAGCTTGAGGCAGGAAACCAGGCCAAATTAAATGCAGTACATAAAAATACACTTAGAGGAAAACCTGAGTTCGATTATGCTAGGGGGAACACACACTGCGACAGTGCCGCATATGTCCAAATGAGCAATGCAGAGGACCTTTGCGCTAGTCATGAATCTTGGAACCAATCCTTGCTAGCCTGTGGGAAAAAGTATATCCTTTCTGGTGCAATACAATCACTGAAAACTTGCAGACAAAAGAGGGGAAAAGGTAGATGAAAAAAGAAGGTTGAGGTGAAAAAACTCATCCCAACTGAGGAGATTATGGAAAAATGCCAGGCCCATGACAGGGCAATGTGCTGACTGATCATTAACCATGCAGTATCAGCAGTGGCTAATGCTGAACTCACTTCTCAGGACACAGTGTTAGAACATCAATGAAAAGCCTGGTCTGATGCCAAGCCATGACCCTGTTTATTCTGGACATTCAAGATAAATGATCCATCTGAACATACAGAACGCCTCATGAATTACCACAATCATACATATCACCATGTAAGCAATAAACACAATATCTATTTATTCATTTGCCGAACTGCTTAATCCTTAAAACACATTACAAAATGCTAATAGGAAAAATCTTCAATGACAGTGGTATGTTACCACTTTAAACTTATCATAATCCAATAAGAGCATGACCCAAAAATTTTTATAATTCCTCATATATCACAGTAATTGCCAACACTTACAGTCTGAGGTAATGTTCAGAACAACACATTTTTATGTTTAACCATTATGCATAACCTTTTACAAATAACCTGTAATTTTCTTTCCTTTTTTGTCATATAGACTTTAGTGGAGTTTTGACAGAAGGGACTGATGTTGATTTGGATAAGCTGGGTTTGTAAGCTGCGTAGTTGTGTTTACATACAAAATATGTGTTGTATGTCTGTCATGACAAAATTGGCCAGGTCTGTAAGTCAAATCGGACATTTCGTATGAATGTGTTGTAAGACAATAACCTTGTAATTATAATCCTATAATACTCAGTTGGTGTAAGACCACCGAAGGTACATTACATGACATACGTACGCTCTTTCATCAATATGTTGTGAGTATAAGAGGAAGTCCTGTGGGTTTAACATAGGGAAAACTTAAGACTGTTTCAAGAAAAACTTAAGAACACATCAGCTGACCAAAGAGTGTATAAAATTTATATGTCTATAGGTAACAGTCATAGGACATTGTAGGGCATCACAAAACAAACCAAGGAAATGGACCTGATATAGAGAATTACCCACAAGGTGGGAAAAACTTCATTGTTCAACAAATTCAACAAATGTTCAAAACTTCAAAACAAGGGTCTACTACAGATTTTTCCATCGCAAAACAGGTGAGTTTGGTTCGATACACCCACAACTGTCCTTGGAATTTGCCCAAATTTCTATCAACCTGTTGTATAACTGTTATTGTGTGTTAAAGTGTATTAGTTTATCAATTTTGTTTTAGTCAAATTGTTCCACTATTACTGTTTAAAACTAATTCTTAATCAAATCATTATTCTGAAAACTATTATATATATATATACCTATTATAATTATTTTTATTATTATTTATTATATCTTGAAAGAAGACTCTTAAGTAGAATTGCAACAACACTTAATATGTGCTTAACAGTAAGATTAAGGGACTGTACATTATTCATTTGCAGTTTTCACTACCATACAGTGTTTTTTAAAGTCTAGCAAACTGTCCATGTATTTCATGAATTGAATTTTGTTCTTATGTACATTACATATTCACTTTGCAACTATTTTACAGAGCCAAAAACTGAATTGTGAGGTAATAAATGTCTATTTTTTGCAAGCTTATAATATAAATGTGATATAAAATCTAATGTTAAGACAATTAAGTCATTAATTATGAATATGTACATAGAATGTAACATAAAATGTGGTTGCCTATTTTCTTGGATGTGGTTCCTAATCTCTGCAGGATAATAATTCCTAAAGTTGCAAGAAAGTGGCCACAGGCTTCAGAAGAGCTGTTTTGTTGAACACAGCCCCACTGCCAAGATCTGAGAACAACATTAGATTCCACAAAGTGGCTACATGTTGGCTATTGCGTTTCTGTAGAAGTAAATGAAGGAGAAAAATAATTTATGTTGCCCCCCCCCATGCCTTGCTTCTACTATGCAAAAAATAAAACAGATCCTGACTGAGATGTTACAGACTCCAGCCTGAAGAGATAGTTTAAATGATTCTGGACACAGCTATGGTTTATTTGAGAAACTCTTTCAGGAACAAATGAGTAAAACAGGAAGCAGATAAAAAATAACATGCAAGAACTGGATAATATCA
Source organism: Neosilurus mollespiculum (assembly GCA_030014195.1). Classification (NCBI taxonomy): domain Eukaryota; kingdom Metazoa; phylum Chordata; class Actinopteri; order Siluriformes; family Plotosidae; genus Neosilurus; species Neosilurus mollespiculum. Next base: position 10,592,223 of record JAQMYF010000002.1, on the reverse strand, counting down.
CAAAGAGGATGACTGCTGCTGCTCAAACTCCATTTACTACTGACGATGGATAATAAACACACTTCCTGTATAAACAGAATTTTTTAAAGGCAAAATTAACATTAAATTACAAAATAAACAAAGCCTGACTCTAGAGGAAGACAATCATTATCATCTTTGATTCTAATACATATCACATACATACACAGTTGAAAAAAAAATTAAAATGGAAAACACAGGGCTTCTAAAAGCTTCTGAGGATATGGTTTGGCACATTGCTTAAAACCTTCTCTGATCCTGTTTACATCTGCTTTTAGAATGTGTCTTAAGACCGATCAATGACTGTTTCATCATACTTTGACATCTGTGACATTAGATGATAATCAGCAATGATAGAAAAACAATATTCATTTTTATGACTTCTCCTTAACATTTTGCCCATATTTATTAGGTCCCATAATCAAGCAACCCTTCTGTTGTGAGAGAGGATATCCATCTGTGGACATGCCATGCCAGCTTTGCACATATGAAGTGTGTTGAATATGCCTTACTGGGATATGTGTGTGTGTGTGTGTGTGTGTGTGTGTGTGTGTGTGTGTGTGTGCGCGCGTGCATGTGTGCGTGCGTGCATGCGTGTGTGTGTGTGTGTGTGTGTGAACTTGTTCCTGATGAGAGTTGCTCTATCAGCCTATGTGCTAGAGTGATTACTGACTTTCTCTAGAAACTAGTACATTTCTGTAATGTACTTTTGTACAAAATTACATTTTGTAATTTTCTGTAGTTTCTCTGTAAACTAGCACATTTTCTGTAAGATAAGCACACAAATGCTGATCTTAAAATTGACTTTAGATTTGAATATATGCAGAAATTTGTATAATTTCTAGATTCATGTTAGATGTGTGTTATGAAAATGAGTTGTGTTTCAAATACTGCGGTCATGCTACGCCATTAACTTTCCCTTTTTACATAACCAGTTCAACATCACAAACTCTGTATTATACTTACTCACTCTCACTCATTTGAAAAACAATGTACCTACACTCTGAACAGCTTGCCAGACCACTGCAGGGCCAACACTTACAAAAAGGGGCAATTTGAAACATCCAATTAGGCTTATGTGCATTTGGACTGTAGAAGGAAACCAGAGTACTGGGAAGAAACCCAAGCAAGCATATGGAGAACAAGCAAACTCCACGCAGAAAAGCCTTTGCCGAGACTAGGACTCAAACCCAGGACTTTCTTGCTGTGGGGCCGATGTGATAAGCAATACGCCACTGTGCCCCCCAACATTATTATTATTATTATTATTATTATTATTACTATAATCATCATCATCATTATTAATAATAATAATAATAATAATAATAATAATAATAATAGTAATTTTAAGGAATTTATACCCATTAACATTAATTGGCTAAAAGTGATTTACAAATAGAAAAACTAAATCCCTGCCTTGAAATACCCTGTAAAGTGTATACAAAGTAAATGCATAAATTATTGAAGAAATGGCTGTGATATTGCTCTATATCAGTTTACCAAGCAAGTACCTTCAGAAAAAATTATCTAACCCTTAGAGAATCCAGAGCTAATATATCAAAAAGTTAGTATGGCTGTAACTTGGCTCATGGTTAGCTTGTGCTGTAGCTTGACAAGTATTTCAGAGTAGCTTCCAAAGTAGCTTCCTGGCCTGTATCTTGAGTGTGCTGAGGTCTATTACTCGCCCATATAAGCAAGTACCTACTTTTCAGATTTGCACACACATTCATTGAAGGATTTAGTGTGCAAGATAAATTGGATGTTTGACGTGACAGCCGTTATTCACAATCCTAGATTCAAATCTATGTAAAGCTCGGCTCTGCTTTGCTTATTACATTTCCTCAATTTTGGAGCAGTGAATGTTCCAAGAATTTTAAGTTTACTTAAAGCTACTGTATGACTGCACACAATTTTCACTCAATCTGTAAGGCTTAGTCTATTTATTTTTTTCAGTGGACAGCCGGAACATCAGCCACATGTGCTCTGGCCAACAAAGTGGAGTGTGTTCACATTTTAATCTGCTTATTTCCTGTGAAGAAACCACCCAACAGAACTTACAGTACATTGATGCACATACAGTAAACACAAGACCATATTCAGGTGTTAAACACAGCCCCTGGCGGTTATCTGGTGTTAACAGTCACATTCATGTCTTCAGCTGCCAGTTTAACAAAAAAAGCAGTAAAAATGAATGGTGTCTAAAACACATATAATCTATGAATAAAGCAGATAAAACCAGGTTAACTATTGTTTTCATGGGCATGTTTATTATTCAAATCGCATTTATTGGATGTGAATGTTAAATCAACACACAAATGTGTTTGTGTCTTTTAGTATAAACATCATTTTAAAATTCATATATTTTTCTCTCTTTGGAGTACCCATCTATTAAAAGTCTATATGTATATTAGGATTTGGGCAAATTTTGTTTTGTCTTAAGAAAACATATTGAACCTACCTTATTAACTTTACTTTGTTATTAAACTTTCATATCACTCAAAATGTCACAAAGTGAAAGAGATTATCAGGTCGTCAAAACAAACAAAGCAGGTAGCAAGGGCTGCAGCAGGTTACCAAAGAAAGAACACTCAACAATTACATTTCTGTCATTACATTTTTGCACTCAGAGATGCAGATACTCAACAATATTTATAACCATGAAGAGCTAAGAGCCCCAAGGCTATATATTTCATAACTATGTAACACCACACAGGCATTACAATTTTAATATAGCGAGTCTACCTATCTGATTATTTTTGGAAGGTGATATAAAACTGGACAGCCTAGAGGAAGCCCACTTAAACATGGAAAGAACACAAAAAAACTGCTCAGATGGTAACCTGTGCTAAGGATTGACCCAGGAATATCCCCAACCTCACAATCAAATCTACTGATTATTTCTTTCTCTGCAGAGATTTCATATCAGTTATTATTATTATTATTATTATTATTATTTTTTTTTAATTTAACCAGGAAAAAAAAACCTCATTGAGATTAAGAATCTCCTTTACAAGAGTGTCCTGGCGAAGACAGCAGCAAACCAAGTTACAAGTAATTAAAACCACAATTAAAATTACAACATACATCAACATCCCAAGTACAAAATTATAATAATCAAAACATTTACAACCTAAATCAGTTATGAAAATCATATCAGTTATGAAAAGAGCTAGTCTATGGAAATGGTGAGAGCAGCCCACTAGTATAAGTAAGGTCCAGAATTTGATAAGGATAGATTATGTTTGATACACTCAGAATTGTGGCCATTTCTAGGTAGACTGATTGCCCATTCTTCCTTTTTCCCCTTTGAGATGTATGTCTGGAATTGAATCAATGCATTGGCTAGCCACTCTGCTCCAGAGAGCCTGATGGAAGAATGGAAAAAGTTCAGAGGTTACATGACTGCCTTTATTACACCAATATAGCAGTTCAACCATCTCACATTCAACTTTCTGCATGTGAAATATGGTGTGCTGAAAATAAATTAAGTAATAGTCGAGGTAACCTGGCTCTAATAAGCCATAAGCTACAGGCAATTTCAAGAGAAAATGCTTTAGAGAAGTTGAGTGTGGCATCCTAATTTGATGTGTCATGCTGGATTCGGAGCAAATCACAGCTGAATCAAGGACCTTCTTCTTACTTGCTGCTAATGATTTGCTTGTACTGCAATAAGTTTGTGATATTCTAAATATGATTATATAAATACCTTTATTAAAATAAATGCATGAAGAAAACAAAATGCTTTTCCATGCTGAAAGAAATTCACTTAATTAAATCATTCAGAGCACTCAGCATATAAAAGCCTCTGTGGCCACAGTTCTTGTTTTCAAGTCTTAAATTGTTTTAACACATTTTATAATTTGAAAGTCATAGTCACTCTGCTTATCTGATTACTCTTTTTTAAAAGTGGGAGGAACCAGCATTAAAACTGAGTACTGTGAAGTGCATGATTGCAACCCAAAAATAACATGCAACTGTACAAATATAATACAGAATGAGATCACATTTAAATGTGTCGAGAAACAATAAAAGTTTCAGTCAAACTTGAAAATAACATATAAATTTAATGATATGTTCAAAGAAAAAACAGCATCAGGTTTTCTTTACTGTTTGATGAATTGGAAAACACTGTAATAAAAACAATCCAATGACACAGGAAGCCATTTTAAAATGTCAAACATGGTGGGGGAAATATGATGGCCTGGGGGTGCTTTGGTGGTGGTGGAAAAGTAGGAGATTTGTAGTGGGTAAAAGGAGATCTTGAATAAGGAAGGCTATCACTTCATTGCCATACCCTGTAAAGGCCCTTGACTGGAGCCACTTTCCGCTCCAACAGAACAATGACCCAAAACACCCAAACTTATCAAGAACTATTTACAGAAGAAGGATTCAGCTGGTATTCTGTAGGTAATGGTGTTCAGTCAACAGATCTTAATCTGACTGAGCTGTTGTGGGAGCTGCTTGACCATATGGTATCGAAAAAGTTCCCATCAAGCTAGTCCAACTTGCAGGAGGTGCTTCAGGAAGTATGGGGGGAAATGTATCCATTTTACCTCGTCAAACTGAAAGCTAGAAGGGCAAATGTCTGCAAGGCTGTAATAGCTGCAAAATAATTTTGAACAAAGGCAAAGTTTGAAGGACAAAATTATTATTTCAAGTAAAAATTATTATTTTTAACCTTGTTTATGCCATCATTTAGCAGCTCATTTGATGGATTCAAGTTTGTGTTTTCATAGAAAATGTGAAAATTTCTGTGTGACTCTAAACTTTGGAAAGGTGGTGAAACTTCACCAATTCAACATGTGATAATGTGACAGCTCACACCACATTACACAAGCTTTATGAAGGACCTTGTCACATGTATGGAAATTCTGTCATAAGTCAGTATAGCAAAACACATGCATCTCTAAAAACTGGCCTGGAAAGATGACAGAACCCTCCCTACTAACATCTCAACATGCCTGAAATACTGTACATAAGCATCACTATTCTGACATAGACGTTGACATGAATACACCCCTAGATTTGGTGCAAAAGCACCAGGGAACACATGTAGTGATCCAAATTCCTACCAATTCTTATTTCAGAAGTGGGATAAGCCCTTTCTAAAGTTACACCATCTCTGACAAACAGGCAGTACCTAGTCATCCTAGAAGGTAAACCTGAACAAGGGTCTACTGTATTGTGCAGAATGTGAGGAAAGATTTTCATTCAGATAAGCCTGATGAAGAGCATGGCTAGAAGCACTCTCTGGTGTCCTGCTATATCGCTAACACTGAGCTCCTGGTTTTCAGCCTTGATAAGACTTTAGAGTAAGCCTGGATGCTCAGCATGACATAGATAAGGGACAATTAATCAGATTGACTGTGTGGAGAAAAAGAGATGAGATGTCCACATAACATTGCTCCACCTGCTTCAAAGGCAAGATTTTATCCAGCGTTACCAAACGTACCATAATTTACACCTCCTTTAAAATCAGTAATTGCTTTCTCTCTCCTTTGCTATTAATATCAAAGACTGGCATAAAATATATCTATTACATAAAATTATTTTTTTAAGCTTTCAAATTTTTATTTATAATATTTATGGCTCCCTGTTTAGTGCTAATGAAAATCTCTCAACCATTTCTTTCCTGTGTTTTATGAGTCACTGATGATTAAAATAAGAAATTAATTAGTAACCAGATAGAACAAATCAGAAATCTCATAACGAATCAGATAAATCATATTATTAATACTATCTGTCAAACCAATGTTTTAAACTCCACTTCTCATGGAGTTTAAGATTTATTGCTTCCTTCATTCATTCACTTAAACGCTTAATCCTACTAAGATCACAGGGAAGCTCACACCTCACACTTAGAGGCCATTTGGAACAGTCAATTAGCCTAATGTGCATGGATACAGTCTTCTGACTGTGGGAGGAAGCCATAGCACCTGGAGGAAACATGCCAACTCCACACAATAAGGTCTTACTGAGCCTAGGATTCAATCACAGGACCTTCTTGCTGAGAGGTGAAGGTGCTAACCACTATGTCATCATGATGCACAGTTTAAGATATCGACCCCAAACCAACTTGTCTGTCCTGTGCCTAAAAAGTGTATACAGTTTTGGAAAGAGACACACTCCTTCCCTTGTTTTCCTGTCAATTCTCCCCCTTGAAATATGGAGTTTTGGAATCAAAGTCTTCCTGCACAGCCACGCTTAATCGCAGAACCAGCAAACTTAATTTCACAGATCGGATCAGCTCACCCAACACTTAAAGCCATTCATTATCAGCTGCACTCATTCTTTTTTCACTGTAGAGCAATCATAATCATTTTATGGCAGAACTGTTCTTGGTTATTATTTTGTAGTTATTTTCATGGTTCATGTAAATTAAAAAAATAACAAAATAAAACAAAACAGGGGGCAGTGGTGGCCCAGTGGTAGGGTGCTGGATTACTGATCCCAAGGTCGGGGTTCAAGCCCAACTATCAACGGGTTGTCACTGCTGTCACCCAATTGCAGCTAACTGGGATATTAAAGGTTAGCCATGTCATTCACTGTCTATGGCATGTAAAAGAACCATTGCTGTCTTTCGTCAGTGTGTTTCTGTCCCTGCGATGACCAGACGAGTTGTCCAGGGTGTACTCTGCCCTCGCCCAGAGTCTGCTGAGATGGGCGCAAGCCTTCCTGCGACCCGAATTAGGATTAAGTGGTTCAGAAAATAAATGAATGAGTGAATAAAATAAAACAGATTAATCACAGGAACAATGTGGTATTCATCCTGGCCACAGCATTCTCGACCAGCTGTACACACTCTACAGGACCCTGGAGGGGGCATGGGAGTTTGTCCAATCTGTCCACATGTGTTTTGTGGATTTAGAGAAGGCTTTCGACCATGTCCCTCGGGCTATCTTGTGGGGTGTACTCCCCGAGTACGGGGTACCAGACCCGTTGCTACAGGCCATTGGTAAGAACAGGACAAATAAATTTACGGTGAGGGTTGGAGTCCGCCAAGGCTGTCCTTTGTCACTGGTTTTGTTCATAATTTTTAGGGACAGAATTTCTAGGTGCAGCTGAGGCATTGAGGGGTTCTAGTTTGGTGGCCATAGGATCTCGTCTCTGCTTTTTGCAGATGATGTTGTCCTTTTGGCTTCATCAAGCCGGGACCTCCAGCTCTCATTGGAGCGATTCATAGCTGCGTGCGAAGCAGCCGGGATGAGAATCAGCACCTCCAAGTCCGAGGCCATGGTTCTCAGCCGGAAATGAATGGAATGCACCCACCAGGTCTGGAATGAGGTCCTGCCCCAAGTGAAGGAGTTTAAGTATCTCGGGGTCTTGTTCACGAGTGAGGGGAGGATGGAACGATCGGTGCAGCCTCTGGGGTAAAGCGGAGCTTGTACTGGTCTGTCGTAGTGAAGAGGGAGCTGAGCCAAAAGGAAAAGCTCTCAATTAACCAATCAATCTACATTACAACCATCACCTATGGTCACGAGCTTTGGGTGGTAACCAAAAGAACAAGATTGCGGATACAGGCAGCTGAAATGAGCTTCCTTTGCAGGGTGGCTGGTCTCTCCCTTAGAGATAGGGTGAGAATCTAAGCCATCCGGGAGGAGCTCGGAGTAAAACCGCTGGTCCAGACGTCCCTCTCCCCAGCCACTTCGTCCAGCTCTTCTGGAGGGACACTGAGCTCAACTGGCTTGAGGTGGCTCGGGCATCTGATTAGAATGCCTCCCGAACACCTACCTAATGTGGTGTTTCGGGCATGTCCAACCAGGAAAAGACCCTGGGGTCGACCCTGAACATGCTGGAGGAACTATGCCTCTCGGCTGGTCTGGGAACACCTCAGTGTCCCTCCGGAAGAGCTGGACGAAGTGGCTGGGGAGAGGGACATCTGGACCTCACTGTTTAGGCTGCTGCCCCTGCGACCCGACCCGGATCAAGCGAAAGAATATGATAATGATGATGAGATTAATCACATGGAAATGTGAGCACATTTACCACACCGTCAAGTTGTGTACTTTTTTCCCCAAGTCTGTATGTGCTTTTTCAACTTCTCATTCCAGATTTAATCCCCCATTTACTGCTGAAATTTCCCACACACTTCTGGGAAGGTTTCCACTATATTTTAGAGCATTCTTGTGGGGATATTTTTTTCATACAGTCATAAGAGCATGAGTGAATTGTTAGGTGACGAGGGCTGGAGTGCAGTTGGTGATCCATTTCATCCCTAAGGTATTTAGGGCGGTATAGGTCAATGCTCTGTATTCTTGCTTGAGTTCTTTTAGAGGCGGCATGGTGGCACCTCATTCACATTCACCTCACAGCAAAAAGGCCTGGGTTCGATTCCCAGGCTCGGGTGTTCCTGCATGGAGTTTGAATGTTCTCCCCATTCTTGAGTGGGTTTCCTCCAGGTACTCTGGTTTCCTCCCACAGTCCAAAAACATGCACAGTAGGCTAACTGAGTGTTCCAAATCGCCCCTAGGTATGAGTTTGAGTGTAAATGGTTGTGTGTGTGTTGGCCCTGTGCTGGCCTAGCGAGATGTTCAGTTCTTTTCCAGCTGTTCTTTTAGTCCAACCTTAACAAACCATGTTTTCATGCTGGGACAAATTTGGACCCTTTAGTTCCAGTGAAGGGACTTCTTAATTCTATACTGACAGTCATTAAAAACTTTCAGAGAAACTTCTGTACATCTGTACTTGTAGTGGGGTTGAGAATGGTTTAATTGATGAAACGACTCTGGGCAAGTGCAGAGTACACCCTGGAGAGCTTGCCAGACCATCAAAGGGCAGAAACATTTTACATGCCTCTCACTATAGACAGTGAGAGACATGGCTGGCTTTTGATAACCCAGTTAGCAGCACTGGGGGGACAGCAGTGACAACTCGGTGATTGTGGGGCTTGAACCCCTGACCTTGGGATCAGTTATCTTGAAGCCAACATGCTAAACAAATTATACATATTACAAAAATCCAGTTTTGTGTATCAGAATAAAAAATATTTTGGAAAATATGGTCTCAAAGTTTTTAGTAACTGTCAGTGTACAAAGAAATCCTAGAAAACAAGATATATAAAGACATACAATTGTGTTCTTTTTTTTCCTGCTAAAGCAAGCAGTGTTGAGCAGAAAGGCTTAATATGAACCCTTAATCTTAGTAAATTAATCACTGCGGTATGCTGTACTCTAAAGGTAAGAGTAGCCTCCTATTTTAGATAGAACATTGCATTTGTTTTTGTTGAGCTGGTTTCATGGACTGTATGTACCATATACTACATTTCATTTCACCAGTATATGTCATTCATTCATTTATTCATTTTCTGAACCACCTAATCTTAATTAGGGTTGCGAGAAGGCTGGCGCCCATCCCAGCCGACTCAGGGTGAGGGCAGAGTACACCCTGGACAGCTCGCCAGGGCAGAAACACATTGATGGCAATGCAGCCTACTCTTGACGAAAATCAGCAATGGTTCTTTTACATGCCTCCCACCATAGACAGTGCACTGGGGGGACAGCAGTGACATCCCGTTGATAGTGAGGCTTGAACCCCTGACCTTGGGATCAGTAATCCTACCTGGTCACCACTGCTCCACCAGTATATGTATCCAATTCATTGTATCATGAAGTTTCAATGGTTACCTTTAGTTCCGAATTCTTTATGCCTTTTCATTACAAGTTGATGCAGTGGGAAAAAAATCTGTCTACAGATCAAAGGAGTATCAGCTAATCCAGTCAAGGACACTTTGTCGCAGTGAAAATGAATATGTAGAAAATATAGCACTTTCTATACATATAAATGCAAAGCCAAGGTTATTAATAGAAGGCTGCAGATGAAAGACAAACAGTGACAGTAAATATAAGCACAAGGTTATGCACAGACACAGACACACTAACTAGCATGGTCAAGGGCTCAAGCATAGTAATCATGAAGATTTAACAGAGACAAAAAGACGCATCACTGTTTTGCTTACCTGACACGTACTACGATAATGAATTGAAAAGGTATGCAAAAACTGTTGTCTCATAAGGGATACATCTAATTAACATTAAATATGAGTGGAAGGACATATGCTAATTGAATTGGTTACATGGACGAGAATCAGAACAGATGTGTTATTTTGCCATTTCTATAATTCCATAAGACTCTGAATGATCTTTAATGCACCACACCAGTTCATTAAAAAATGCACAAGCAGTTTGTAAAAAATAAAACTTTATTAAAACAAAATAATCAATGACAAGTGTGGTGTGAAATGAAATGAAGGTTTGTAAACACTCCAAACCTGATTCCCATAGTGTATTATTTTTCTACTCCTCGAAAATGTTTCCCACTACATTTTCTGATTCACTCTATAAAGGAGCAGTGCAGGAGGTAATTTGTATCAACAGCAATCAAACTCTACAACATATCATCCCTGTTCTAGGGCACACAGAGTCCAAGCAGTTTCTTTTTTCTCCTATTCAGTCTACTGTATTCAGTATTTACAATGTTTACACTGATGACAATGTTTGGCTTTGGTATTGTTGACTCAGTTGGTCAGGTCAAGGCTCAGCAACATTACATACTAATGAAATGAAGACACCTGACAACCTAAATGTACTAAATGACCAGGTTATCCCATCATATTATATTTCTTTCCTGATGGCACAAATTGGGGCTAAAATAGTAAAAGGAAGCATAAAGAATAATTCTCACACATGACCTGGCACCAGAGGGTCCAGATCTTAACCCAATTGAAAGTCTCTGAGATGTCCTGGAGAAGACTTAAAGTGGTTTGATTTTTCTCTGACATCAGTTAAAGATGTAGCTGAAAAATGAGCCAAAATATATATCCCACACCCACTCAAGATAACCAATTGAATGTTCTAAATAGCTGCTAAACTACTAGGATATCAGGTCATGTCTAGCCCAGAGGGGGGAAAAGGTCAAAAAGAATTGCTGAACCTGCTTTACATCACTAAAAATAATCAATAATATATCTGAAAGAATTATAAGGGTTTCCCTGCGATGGCCTGGCAAGCTGTTCAGGCTGTACACCCAGAGTCGGCTGAGATGGGCGCCAGCCTCCCTGCGACCCTAATTAGGATTAAGCGGTTCAGAAAATGAATG
>JAQMYF010000002.1:10564257-10581011 GCA_030014195.1 Neosilurus mollespiculum | reverse complement strand
CACACACACACACACACACACACACACACACACACACACACACACACACACACACACACACCTGTTCTGTGAGCAGTGAGAAATAAAGGCTGTGTGCTGAGGGTGTTTTTCAAATTAGTTCAAAATCTCAAATTAGACACCCTAGATGGAAGGACAGTTTAGATGACAAAATGGACAGTGATTTCTAGAGGTGTCCCTGAGCCTATGCACTCATTTTCATGGCAGAATCATGCCTGTTTTTAATGTGGTGCAACCTGCGACACAGGCATCCATTATTGATTGATGTCCCTTGTGCATGGTAATTTCTCCAGATTATTGGAATTGTTTGATGATATGATATACAACAAATTCACAACATTGGGGAATATTATTCTGAAATTGCTCAACAATTTTTAAAAGCAGTTTTTTGCAGATGATCCTCTGCCCAATTACCTTTAAAAACCTTTAAATTGATTTTTTTTATGCCCAATTATGTTACTGACCTGTTAATTGACCTGTTGGCCAATTAACCAAATTACTTGCAAAATGTTCTTCCAGATGTATCTTTGAGCACCAATTACTTTTCCTGCCTTTTGTTGCCCTGTCCCAACTTTTTTGAGACATGTCGCTGCCACAAATTAAAAAGGAGCTACATTTTTTCATGAAATAGTAAAATGTCTCACTTTCCAAATTTGACAGGTATTGTGTGTTCTATTGGGAACAAAATGCATTCTGTTTTTATTTACATTTTGCCCTACACTCCATATTTTTTTTAAACTGGGGGTATAATTGTGTTTATATGTCTTGTCAATCTTCAAAAACAGATTAACACTATATGCTTTACAGGCTTCTATGGACATTGCACTCTAAGATGATTACAACACTCTTAGTGAAGCTGAAGCTTTTCCCTGACACTATGTTTAAAGCTAAACTTGTTTAGTAGAGGCCCACTGATTTTTATAAATGGATTAGGATGTGTTTATGGATACTGTTAGTCATTTGGCATGTCTGTCTCTCTGGCCATTGGAGCCTGCATGCCTCTAGCAATACTGCCTGCTGTGTTTACTTGATGCTCAGAAGAAGGTTGATCTCTGATATTGTTTTAGAGGGCAGGTGTGTTGCATGAGAAAAACAACACATCTTTTGCATGACCAAAAGAATGATATTGGCCAGTGATGTGCTTTTTGCATATCCCCTCTTAAGGAGGGGTAACAGGACTTGGGCATTATTGCCGCTTGTTCTGCATTGTTTGGTTTCATCTCATGGTCTCTTAATAGTCTTCAACATGAAAAGCACAGCAGTTTACAGGCCTGTGGTTTCTACTATGGAATGATACATTCACATTTGAATGTAATGAGTAATGAGATAATCTGAACCATTTCACAAGGAAAAGAAAACATACTGTGACAAATGTTAGTGTTAATAATTTATGATAACTACAGCTCCAGTATGATTACTCCAACAGCCCTCACACAACACACCAGTGAATAAGGCTAGTTTATTTTATTAGGATTAACTTATGGATAAAAAGGTGTGTTTGTATTGAAAAACATTGCAAGAGGGCTTCATAGAATTTGAGAATTAAAAATGTGGATGTATAAAAAAAATCCTGGCAAATTGAGCAAAGAAGGGCTTTGGGGTTTATCAACATGGTCCTATGTGGATATAATTTATATGAATCTTTGTCTTACTATCGAGCAAAGAGGTCTGTTGACCTTCAAAAATCACAAGGCATTTTCATCAGGAAAGCAGTATAGTTAGTGTTTATACAGATTTATGATTCTGAGAAACTCCATTTGAACCACATGAAACTAAAACTTCAACTTACCTTAGGTGTTCTGGAATATTTCCCAGTTCTAGTATCCTTGATATAAGCAATGTCCAGAAGGTCTGTCTCCTAACAGTAAAAAAAGAAGTACAATCTTAATGGCAGACAGAACATTTATTATTTCTTAGTCACATAAATATAAATACTTAAAGTAGTACTTATTGAGAAACACTTCAGAGCAAAAGTAAATCTGAAATCATCACAGCATGAGCTAGAAACGGGTGAACCATGTTATATTAAAATAATTTTGCTGGAGTTCCAGCCACACAACACACATTAAAGCAACATCCTAAATCCCACAGTGACTTCAAATCAGACTACTCTATACAGTAAACACACGTAAACCTGTATTATTAAAGGGACAGAGTCAGCAAGAGATATCGAAGAAAAATATGGCAGACTTTTATGAGTTTTATGCTGCATTAATATTTCCATTTATTCATTTGGCTGATGCTTTTATCCAAAGTGAATTTCAATTGAGGCAGTATAGAATCCAGGCATCTAGCCATAAGAGGACTGAATAGGAGCATAAGCACTGCAGAAGTTCCACCAAGTGTCCAAAACTGATCCATCACCCCAAGGCAAACACCATAATTGGATTAAGTGCCAGCGCACAATTGTAACAAACAGTAATTACAAAGCAAACAGTCAAGCAATAAACGATACAAGCATGGCATGTTATAATACAGAGTAATGAAATGGAAATGATTAAATGCAATACTGGGACTAGTGTATAGACATTCACTTATGCCCTCATTTGCCAAATCGCTTAATCCTATTAGGGTTTACTGGAGGCTGTGGCCTGTCACAGACAACACTGGGCAATTTTGGGATACACCCTCAACAGCTTGCCAGACCATTGCAGGGCAATACACACAACCATTCACACTCCCATCCACACCTAGGGTCAATCTGGAACAGCAGAAATGGTGATTGAATGATTGATTGATTTGTTTGTTTGTTTGTTTGTTATAATGTTGTGAAAGAAGATCAGAAACTCAAACTTTTCAGCCTCCAAGTCTGCATCAGAATGGGATAGGATACTAATTAGATCTTCTTCCTATTAGAATAAGCATACTATCATTAAGAACTGTGTCAATATGACATAATATGATTGCCTTGTGATTATTTAATGGCCATCAAAAAGCTAGGGCTAACTCTGTTATTGATCAGACTGATTTTTGCATGTCTATGGTAAATAAAACATTTGGATGGAAATGTCAGCCAAAGGCAATACCAAACCCCGATTACTAGGAACCAACTGTTGACACCTTACTCATGAACAACACAGAAGTAAATGTGACGCTTATGGAAATCGTACAATAGTAAAGTAATATTACGAAAGTCACTATATTTACATAGACAGGAACTTTCCAATAGATCTAATGCCGGAATCTAATTAGATAATTAAAAGTGCAACTTTGTCTTCAAGTTAGACAGAGCATGCGTGTGTCTGAGTACCCATAACACGCGAAAGGTCAGTGAGTACGTGTATTTGCCCCACCAGTCATTCAGTTTGTGGTGGTTTAACATCTGAACTGCTCTAAGGTATAAGAAATCTTATACATTAGACAAATGTGGACATTAGTTTGCACAATCTAGTCTTATATTTAATTATGTATTTATGTATGTCCTGTATTTTGTATTTTCTCATAGCATGAGGCCTGACAGAATTCAGAACATCCACCCTGAGAACTTTAAATCATTTGCTAAGCTCCATTTGCTGCATGGGTGACTGACTCCTACCATGAGTCTTGAAGGGAACATGGAATTTTCACGGGTTATCGATCAAGTCAACTATTCCACTAAGAGCTAAAGGGAAAAACTTACTTTGCATCATTCACTCATCAATGAATTTGTAAGGGGGGGATAGGCCCTGTACGCCAATCTATTGCCGGACACCATACACTCATAGTAATGTACTCATTCATAACTAGAAGGATTTTAGGATAGCCATGACAAACCAGCAAGTGAAGGTGGAAAGAAACTAGAAAACCCAGTGGAAACCCACAGAGATTGGAAAAATATACACACAGACAGTAACCTGAAGTCAGGTTTTGAACCAGTTTTCCACAGATGTCAAAACATCTGAGTTTTGAAAGTAAAAATGCAATTTCCCCTATTAGGAATAACCACTATCGGTTATTAATTAATTAAATGTGTCCATGAAAAAGCAATGCAATGTTTGCTAAAGTCGAACCCAGGAACCTCTTGCCATAAGGCAGACGTGCTAATCACTACACCACCGTGCCGCCCACAGGAAAAAAACAGTTTGTAAAACTGTGTGAAATCTGGCTATGTAAAAATGCATTCAAAATTGGGCTTCAAACACCACAGGCATCCCAGACCAAGTTTCAAGTTAATAAATCATCAGTAGGTGCAGAAAATGTTTGCATGAACATAATCTTCACTGCATAACAGATCTCCCTGAAAATGTGCAAGGTATGTTGAACAGGACAGAACTGATGGTTCAGCAAAATGGCTGATGTGTGTATTCTCATGTCTATGATTCTTCTGCACATCCACAAAGATCTAGGATCCATAAAAAGGTTAAAATAAATTAATGAACAAACAAACAAACAAACAAACAAATAAATAGGTTAAATAAAAATACTGGTTATTAGGGCATGACACACATGGTCAGCTAATATAACTCAATTATTATTATTTATTACTTTTTTTTTTTTTTTTTGGTACTGAAGTCTGTTGACACAGACACTTTGGCAGCCATGGCCTAATGGTTAGAGAACCGGCTCTGGGACTGAAAGATCGCTGGTTCCGAACCAGCAGGGAGAATGTATGGTGGTGGGGGAGTGAGCTGCACCTTCCCTTCCTCCACATTCATGGCTGAAGTGCCCTTGAGCAAGGCACCTCACCCCCAACTGCTTTCTGGGCACCGCAATGTGTGGCAGCCAACTGCTCTGAGTGTGTGTGCGCTCACTGTTTACGTGGGTGTGTACTCACTTTGGATGGGTTACATGCAGAAGTCAAAGTTTCCCTTGCAAAATTAATACAGTATAAAAAAAAATCAAACAGGGCAAAAGCTCTCCCAGCCTGCCAATTAAAGCATGGTGTTGAGGATTAACTTGTCACAGTTCCATTGTTCTGTATTGGCTGGGCTTCATGCCATCTGTATATACTGTATATACTCTAAGTTTGTATGTGAAAGAAAGAGTGTAAGAGATTGTCCTCTGCATGTGACATAAAGCTCTATCCTCTCTTTCATCACCATATAATGTATGTTCAAGTCTACTCTCTAGAAACTGTACATGCATGTGATTAATTTGATTCGGTACACTCTATAGTACTTATACTTCTCTATAGGTGGGGACAATAAGTGCTTGAGGACCAACTTCAGAGACAATTTCATGACTCCATTAGTTAGTGGCATTTGTATATTAAGCATTGCATCTCTATTATTTAAATGGTATTATGACATTTTACTGCCTAACTGAGTGTGATTACAATAAAACCATAAGAAACATGTAAAACATTTTTACATTGTGTTGGTGTTTGAAGGTTGGATAAAATCATTGGTATTATTTAGTGTTTGAGTGTAACAGTTTAAAATGATTATGTTTTATTTATATTTAAATTCAACAATTGCCCTTAAAACATTTATAAATAACATAAAACCCTTTCTTTTCATTTTTCAAACCACTTTGTCCTGTATTAGGGTCACAGGGAGACTGGAGCCCATCTCAGCCAACTCAGGTTGAAGGCAGGGTATACCCTGAACAGCTAGACTATTACAGGGCCAACACAGACGAACAGGCATAGGTGCCATCAAAAATATCTGATTAGCCTGCTTTGCATGTCTTTGGAGTGTGGAATAAAACCAAAGCACATGGAGGAAATCCACACAAGCACTGGGAGAACATGAAAATTTCACACAGGAACGCTGAAACAATGAATCTCCCAGTACAGTGATGTGCAACTGGTGAAAGATTAGATTGGAATACAGTGAAGAATTTATTTAGGTGCTTCATTTGAAAACTTGACATGGAGTGCATTCTCTCCTCAAATCAATTCATGTAACAGTTCCTGTTTGCAGTGTGTGATGCTTTGAGTCAAAGGTTAGCTACACTATAAAAGCTGCTCTTTGAAGTATGTGAATAAAGAGAGGCCACACTGTGTGAAGCGAGAGCTGTGAAGCCTCAGGAAAGAGCAGCACAGTGAGGCATGTACCCCTCAGGCACCAATCACTTACTGTGTGGATCACATGCTGTCACTCATTACTGTAGACATATTCTGCATTTTAACCAACAACCTCATTATTGCCGGATTGTGCATCAATAATCATTAGTACTGACTTGTATTACAGATCAGATACCAAAAGGAATTTTAAGGAATTATGTTGTTTAATATTCACTTTCAGCCAGTTATTCAACTCTTATAACCATATATTCATTCACTCATTCATTCATTTACCGAACCACTTAATAAAACTTGTTGGTTAAGGGGAGGCTGGAGCCTATCTTAATCGAATCTGCACAAAGGCAGGGTACATGCTGGACAGCTTGCCAATCCATTGCAGGGCCAACACACAAACATCCATTCCCACTGACACTCACACCCAGAGGCAATTTGGAATGGTCAGTTAGCCTAATGTGCATGTGTTTGGACTCTGGGAGAAAACCTGAAGGAAATGCACACAAGCATGGGGAGAGCCTGCAAACTCCACATAGAGAGGGTAATATGCACAACCCTGTTAGCTCTGCTAGCCATTTGTACCAGCTGCCATGGATCATTTTTATACTTAAGAGGCTGTTTAACAAATAAAGAAAATGGATGGCCTGATTTGTGACTTAATTTGATTTAATCACTGTTTACCCAGGATAATAAAGGCCAGTTTTAGTTTCAGTTTTTGTGTGTAAAAGAAGAGGTAGCTCACTAAGGTCTCCCTTGTGTCTGGACCAAAATTGCACCATAAGTCTTGAATGCTCTAGTGGTAGTGCATCTAACAAATCAATTTAGATTCATTATCCACACTACCTATCAGTACCTGCTGGTGCAAATACGCATAGTAGCAAAACTGAGTCAGCAACAGCCAAAGAAGTAGTCACCATTATAGTAGCAGTAAAATGCTCATTAACCGCTTTATCAATGTCAGCCTGTGTCTATTTAAAGCACCGTACTCATTACAGACAGATGCAATTTAGGCACATGGCCTCAAGGACAAACACCTTCCTCAGTACCACCCACTCTTCCAGAAACCGAACAATAATGATGTATGGATGGGGGGTTTGGTGGTACATTCGACTCGGCACCTATAACATGTTTAAAAGAAAGTTTAATCCCAACATAGTGCCAGGCAAGTTAACTTCATTTTCAGCTAACAATGCAGACAAAGTAGTTCATGAATGTTTCAATTCATTAATACCTTCAATAATTCATTTTCTAAGCCTCTTAATCCCTATCAGGGTCGCGGGAACGCTGGCGCCCATCTCAGCCGTCTCCGGACGAAGGCAGGGTACACCCTGAACAGCTTGCCAGGCCATACAGGGCCAACACACACACACACACACACACACACACACACACACAAACAACCATTCACACACTCACTCTCACACCTAGGGGTGATTTGGAAAAGCCAATTAGCCTACTGTGAATGTGTTTGAACTGTGGGAGGAAACCGGAATACCTGGAGGAAACCCCCAAGCACGGAGAGAACATGCAAACTCCACACAGAAACGCCCGAGCCCGGGAATCGAACCCAGGCCTTCTTGCTGTGAGGCAGATGTGCTAACTTTCCTTAATATACCCTATTAATATTATCTTTAACCCATCAAAGTTGTTTGGTATGTTTTGTTTTGTTTTTACTTTTAACTCCAGCAAGACAGTTATTCTACATCAGAGTAATTCTACATCATCTTTGAGAAATAAGCAGACATCCAGAACTCACAGTCTTACTTACTTTCAGTATCCGCTTTATTCTGGTCATGGTCATAGTAAATCACCTATCCTGAAAACACTGGGCATGAAGTGAATACATCCTGGCTCGCATGTGAAACCTATTTGCCTCCTGGCAACAATTCATTCACACAAACATTAAATTTCACTTATGACAACTTGGTATTTATGCTTGCCATCCTTAGCACACAGACTGCAAATGCAGAAATAGGTATTGTTCTAATGACAAATCCTCTAAGCTTTCCCAATTTTACTCATTCATTCATTCACTCATTGATTTATTTTGCATTTTTTGAGTGTCTTTGATGAAACACAAACCAGACTTTACTCCCAAGTTACATAACAGAAGTAGCTAATGTAGTTGAAGTATGAGTGTTTTGGAGTCCTTTCCTGTGTGAGAATGGTTTCAGGCTGAGAGAGAGAAAGCAGATGTGTCCATGTATCAAAGTCTAAATTAGTCCTCAAAGGTATGACATTTTGTATGGCCCTGATCCTCACCCTTTACAGATCCAAAATAAACCTTGTCAAACTGGGTATCGTGTACACAGGGCCTCTCCTGTAACATGATTTGATGGGGAGGGGCTGAGTTGAGATGTTGTCACACTCCTTATTTCCAAAATCATGAGGAAATCCAAAGTCTACATACATTTATGTACATGCAAAGTATGAAAAAGTTTCAACCTGAAAATCAGGCGTCAAGCTTACTTTGTATATGAACAATGAGTGTTGATGTTTTATTCTATGCTGTCCGGATGAGATACCACTTCTATCTGTAACACCAGTAAATCAGCATATACCATCAAGCAAAGCAAGGACACTGATGCTGATGACATGGAGGATTTATGTAGCTGCTGAAGAATATTAATGAAAGCATGCACTCAGATTTGTTTTCCTATGATTGCCAAAAGTCACAAGCCAAAAGCTGAACATGATCTCAGTGCTTCCAAAAGTCAGCAGGCAATTGTAAATACAGTACTTAAAATGATGATAGTTAAGCTTGGCTTATTCCTTATATAGAGACAAATCCAAAGTAAATAGACACCATCATTTTTCCTTCTAGCTTTCCTTCTACCTGCTCTGCCATAGTACTCAAACTCACTTGGGATTCTCTGCAATATCAGTTGCCTTACAACAGGGATTATTTTCAACAGTCCACCTGAAGACACCTGTCAGAGAGACCAGGTCAACCTGAGCGGGATGCTGTTGATTCCGTGCCTTTGCTGGTTGTACAATCTGTTGACCGTGGCAGGAGGAATCCCAAGGTTTTGTGCACTTTGACACTGGCCACTATCAAATTGACCCACAATACACCGTCTTTTGAAAATCAAACATTTCTATTACTCCTGGTGTTTGCGGCATAGCTAGTCACTAAAAGAATATTATATACTAACTCACTCATTTGCTAAACTTCTTAATCCTGCAAAGGTCATTAAGAGGCCTAAGGGCAACTGAAAAAGGCAGTTAGCCTAACCCAGGACCTTCTTGCTGTGTGCTGTACATGCAACCACTACGCCACTGTGCTGTCCAAAAAATTATATACTGTAATCTTAAATTTAAAGAATGATATAAATATTTAGGCACTTCCTGAAAGCGGAGCTCCGAAAATGTTTGCATTCATTTTCATTAAAGCAACAGCCATAATATAACTTACTGACTCTAATGGTATTTAAAAACTTATTTCTCTTCAAGAAGGAAAACCACTGACTAAACAACAAAATTTTCTGCAACAATGCATGTACGCATGAATGAACACGACAACAAATTCGAGCTCATGGTTTACAACATTTGCATATATATTTTTATAAAATATATTTTAAAAATTCTGTAAGGAGGGGTGTCTATTTACTTTTGTTATGTTGGTGTACATGCTAATTGCTTTGTTGGGAAATCAGAGCAAATAATACCTTCCAGTAAAAAAAAAAAAAAAAAAAATTCTTATAAACTCTTGTTTCCATTATGCTCTCTAATGCAGTCATTATACAAAAATCACTCATTTCATGCTCACAGTTCAACAGCAGACTTCAAGCTTTAGTTCTCTGTGGTTTCCATTTGTGGATTTGCTGAGACAGATAAGAGTTTGCGAGAAATGTCTTCATTGGTCTACTGCTTCCCACATCAGGCAAAATCAACAGATGGGAAGAAAACATCAATCCTGATACAGCTTTGGTCTGCCCACACAATACCAAGCCATGGACGATAAGATAAGCAGACCACGGCACTGGATAGCAGCCTTGTCATGCAGACAACTGATGCTACAGTACTGCTGAAGCACAATACCATCAGTCAGAGAGCACATGGAGCTGGTTTTATGACATACCTCTGTAAATGATAGATGCATGCCGATGACCCTGTCCCTTTTTTCAACTAACAATCAGTTCAACACAAATAGAAAGCCT
Organism: Neosilurus mollespiculum; assembly: GCA_030014195.1. NCBI lineage: Eukaryota > Metazoa > Chordata > Actinopteri > Siluriformes > Plotosidae > Neosilurus > Neosilurus mollespiculum. The sequence continues at coordinate 10,570,892 of JAQMYF010000002.1, read as the reverse complement.
TGAATACATTCATCCTTGCCAGAAATTCCCAGGAGGCAAGAAGTTTCTAGAAATGGTCTTCAGTCTCAGGGAATGCATGTCCTTGTCAATCACCTGCTCTGCCTGGCTCTTCCTTAGGGAAAGGCACTTCATTTTGTAGACCAATCTTCCAGTTTAGACTTGAGAGACATCCCTTTTTTATTCCCTTGCCAACAGAGATTAGTAATCTTTTCCCTTAAGTCAGGGCCTCTCTGAGTGATCTACATAACATGTTTCATGCTTCTCATCCACATCAACACAAAAATAATACATTATCTCACACACTTTTTCTAAAGCTTGACAGCCTTATATCACACTTGCGATAATGTGTGCAAAAGGCTTCGACATTTAATAGACACATTTTATTCAAGCCATACTGAGCCATACTGTTTAAATGAAACAATAGTAAATGGTACCAGAAGCACGAGGACCTTGCACAGAAACTAATGACAGAATTGGCTGAGGAGGACTGAATTATTAAACGACACCCCAACAGATCTTTCCAAGACATTTTACAAAATACATGTCAGTTAATGGTTGTGAAAAAGAACAGGGAAAACAAAGTTTGTAGGCATCACACGTTTACCAACTACAAAAGAACAGTTAATGAACAAACGGGACCAAAACTCCAACAGTGTTTTAGTGGAAAGAGACATGGAGCATTTTTCATCAAAGAAATTGTCCAGATTTCTCGTTTAATTATATTCATATCCAGGGGTTTTTGGAAACTAGGACAATAGCAAGTGACTAGAAAGCAATTTCACAAGCTGTTCAGTCTATTGCTAGAATAGAAATCAAATCAAAGTCATGTGCATGAAATCACTTTGAAGATAGAAGCCTCACTCCTATGAGCATCACAGATTAAAAAAGCTAGGTAAATCCCCCAAGGGTTACAGTTTTATCTAACCAAAGTTCCTGACGCACCAGAATAAAACTCTTGAGACAGAGGACAGCAGTGTAGAAGGTTAAAGAGAGTTTATTACTCAGTATATCTTAAGAAACAGATGATCCATTCAATAATATAGACACAAGTGGAGGTCAATCATAGTAAGTGTATTCACTCCTTGGGGGGATATTAAATGCTATTTTTTTTGTTCACTGCAGCTGACATTTCATCGACTGTCATTTCAGGAGACGTGTCCGTCCAAGAAGTGATGATCCCAAGAAATGGGCTACAGTGCTACATTTGAATGGAATATTACACAGCACGATACCGTCAGTCTTTTTCAAAATTAAACATAATGTTAGCAAACGTTATCTCCTACAGTGTCCTTATCTATCAGCAACCTATTTGTACTTCCTGTTCTCTCTCTCTCTCTCTCTCTCTCTCTCTCTTTCTCTCTCTCGAGGAACAGTGACACAAGGGAGCCGGTATTTTAAGTATGGCAGACTCCTGTGCCTCTGCCTAGCCTCAAAGCACTTGAGCGGCGTTTAAATTTGATACTTTATCATTTCACCAAAATTGAATTGGCTGAAGACAGAAAAAAAGACAAGTGACCTACATCTCTGACATACTTAATAATGAAGGCAGAAATGGAGCTGAGGATAAGAACATGCATGTATGAGTTAGACAAAACATACATAACCCTCAATTACTAATTACATGCTTATATAAATCACAATTACTACATTAATAAGCACAGAATTAGGAGTGGAAAACTTTACCCCTCCCCAATTTATAAAAGAGTGAAAATATGCAAGCAGTGTTTTATTGTTTTATTAGAGGCAGTAAAAGCATTTCTGCTATGCTAGCTAGGTAAATTTTAACTGGGTGCTTGTGTATCTTGTCGAGTAACTAAAGGCTTTACAGCCTAAGAAACAAATAGAAACTGATGTCACTCCACTGTGTTCTTAGATTATTAAACTTTATTTATATTAAGGTGATGCATGAAAGTTTGTGAACCCTTTAGAATTTCCTATATTTCTAGTCCTGATAATAGTTCTGAAAGTAAATAAAGATTGCCACATTAAATAAGTCAGAAGTAAATATCATACCTGTTCATTTATTTCTTGAGGAAAACTATACAATTTTACATATCTGTGAGAAGTAAAAGTAAGTGAACCTCTAGGTTTAGCAGTTAGTTTGAAAGAAGTCAGGTGTTTTCAATCAGTGGAATGACACGCAGGAATGAGTGGGTGCCTTGTTTAATTTAAGGATCTGTCATAAATCTAATCTTCACCACACATGTTTACAAAAGTGAATCAGGAAACCAACAAAGGAAATTTCTTAGAGAAAGAGCTATTGGGGCTAATCAAGCTGGGAAAGGTTACATAACAATACCTAAAGAGTTTGGATTCCACCAATTAAGTCAGACAAATGGAGGAAATAAAATATATTTTTACCATTATCCGCAGTGATCAACCAACAAGAGCAAGGCATGTAATAGGCTGTGAACCCTGCTAACCTCTAAGGCCTCTCTTATGTTGGATAATGTTAATGTTAATGTTAATGAATCACACATCAGGAAAACACTGAAAAACAATTGTGTGCATAGTAGAATTACAATGAGAAAGGTGGTGAATAAAGAATAACATTGCTCCAGAGTCTACAGTCTACAGTACCAAAAATTCAAAATTGAGTTAGCCATACCATTCTAAAGCTTAGAGTCTCCTCTTTTAAATGGTATGGCTAACTCAATTTTGAATTTTTGGTCAGTGTGACTCATTTTGCCAGACTGGGTCACAAATAGTCAAGTGGATAAGCTGGAAGACTACTGAAAAAAATCTTTGGACAGCATTATGTTTGGAGAAAAGATAACTGTACTCCACCTTATCCGGTCTCTGAAACAAAATGGTGGTAGTATCAGGGTTTGGGCCTGTTTTGCTGCATCTGGGCATTAATAGAACAATGAATTCTGTTTTATACCAGCAAATTCTAAAAGAAGATATCTGGATATCAGTCCAGTTGAAGTGCATGAATCAAGAAAAAGTAGATCAGACAGCAAGAAAATAACCTAAAGTTGTTTAACCGATGGTTGGTTGGTGAAAATTGGTTAAACACGGTTGGTTAAAAATGCACGTTTTCAACATCCTGACCTAAATCCAATAGAACTGCTGTGTGAACAGTTCATTTGAGGAACCTACCAATATCCCAGAACAACCAGAATTTTAAATGCCCAACAGCCATAGGAAATCAAACAGTTCTTCTGTATGGTTCTATATAGAACCATTAAGGGTTAGCTCTGATATTTTTGGGAACTGACATTTGAATCATTCCATGTGTATTCAGGGTTTGTTTTTTTTGTTTTTTTGGCAGCCAGCATAATAAACTTGTATGCATCTATTCATAATATATTTTGACTATGAGCATGTGGAAAATTTGCCAGGGTAAAGCTGTTGCAAGCATTAACATGCATAGAATAAAGTCTGCCTCTATGACGTGGTTCTCCTCACATTTTCAGGTCATATAATCACAAACAACAAGGACAAACAACATGCAGCCAACTAGGCAAGCTAAGCACGTTGCCAGTCCATTCAGAAATCTATTTCTGTTGCATAAGCATTTAGCTGGACTAGCCTAGGCTAGAATGTTTTTGGAGGTGGGGTTTTCTTAAAGGTAGGAGCTAAATCTGATTGGATTTTGAGCTTCAAAACAGATAGCTACAGCTGACTGTACCTTAAATAGAATAACCATTAGCATTATATGCATTTGTTCTCTTTCATCTTTTGCTTAATCACATAATCTTACTAGGGTCACGAAGATGCTAGAGCCTATCTCTGGCAACACTAGGGGGGATTTGACCCTAAACAGCTTGCGAGACCATCACAGAGCCAACACAAACAACGTTTCACCAGGGGCAATTTGTAACAGTAAATTAGCCTAATGCGCATGTATTTGGTTTTGGGAGGAAAGCAGAGTAGCCAGAGGAAACCCATGCACTCACAGGAAGGACATGAAAACTCCACACAGAAACATCCTCGCTGAGCCTGGGACTCAAACTCAGGACCTTCTTGCTGTGCGGCAGGTGTGTTAACCACTAAGCCACAGTGCTGCCCACATAATATACAGTGTATTTGTATTTCACTGAACTTAAATTGCTGACTGACAGATTGATATCCATATTTCAATATTCAAACCTCATCTAATGGATTTAAAATAGGTCCTAGTGGATAGTGGATGAGCTACAGTGACTTTAATTGTCATGGCAACATAGAAAGGGCGGTGTGACGTGAAAGTGTGTCGGTGCTGCCTACATGATGACTCAACACCATAAAAGCATAGGCAAGTCGTACACTATTACATTGGATACAAGAGAAGACCCATACGCACACTGACAGCAACTTCCTGTTATTACATGCAGCTTTTGTTCCAGGGCAAAGAGAAAGAACCCATTCTACACCCATATTAAATGTACTACAAGACCTCATACTTGGTGCAAATCCTTGATGTACAGTGTTTTATAATAAGAAACAAATAAAGAAATCATGCAAGTAAAATGCATGAGTGAAATATGTATTACTGCCACCTCATTTTTTACCATTTGACATAGTTCAGTTCTTGGAAAAACTTTCACTGAGGCAAATGAAAAATTTTCATATTTATAATAAGAATCAAGGCACCTATATATTATTCAAAAGAGCTCAGGCGTTATTGTAAATTTTCCTGTAAATCCAGATAATGATCTGGGTTCATCAATAGCATCAAACATAAAAAGGCTCTGTTAAATGTATTCTTTCCGCGGCTGTCATTCTTTTAACAAAGGTTTCTAACTGGTGGCTTTCTGTCCCTCTGGGGCAATTGAGGACATGTTCCAAACACAAACAAAGCATGTTTGTTTTTTTTCCCCTCGTGTGTTCCATCACAACCCAAAAAGTCTGAAAAATAAATTGATCCTACTTTCCTTCAAAGGCATCGCTCTGAGACAGTCAGCATTATGCATGCTTTATACATAATTATCTCTTCTACAGAAGGAGCTAATGCTTCTCTCCTGCCACCACTAGTCTAAGATAGCCAGAAGGTCACCTTTCACTCTCTAAAAGCTACTGAGAAAATGATTAAATTATCACAATACAGACATTAATTATGATATTGGGTGAATATGCACAAGGACATATTTCCATACAAATCAACACATTAGGAGAATATGGGTACGCAACTGAAGGACATCTTTACTCCTTTATGTAAACAGATTATAAGCTTGCTGGGTGATGATCAACCCCCCTTTACATTTTATAGAACTGTGGTTTCACTTCCAAAAATCTATGGATGGTTGATGCATTGGATATCAATGTTTAAGCATGGAGTGGTGGCATGCTGTCCTAGTTATAAATGTTAAAACAACTCTGCTTGCACCAACATGAACTTTTATACCAGGCGAGTGTTGAAGTAGCTTTGCTGCAGTAAAACACACTCACTGTATCAGTTGAACTAATAGTCTCACTGGGAAAATAAATATAAACTTTTGATCACGTAATGCATGTGTATAGTAACCTGCTAATCTGACCGTCAAAAATGCACTGTAGATAAACTATAACATGATTTATCCATGCAGACAGTTAGATTTACTTACATATACAGAGAAAGCACAGAAATAAAGTGTGTGTTTGAAATGGCAGCTTTTACAGCTTGGCATCACAATAATAAGCAATTATAAAATAAGGCGACATATGATATGGAGAATTAATCATAGCAGGAACTTGTGGAAAATATGAAATTAATGTATTTGATGGTAAGGGTTTTTTTAGACTTTTATTTGACTTTTTTCCACCAAACGCAACTTTATTGGCTTGTTTGGAGGAGCACGCCTCCAGTATTGAGAGCTTGCAGCTACTTTCCCTTTATCTTTCTCTGGGAGGAAGGGGAGAGGAGGATATCAAAGAAGTCAGTGAGGCTACACCCGACTTTGCGTCGCCGTCTTGGTTGTCGCTACTCACTCTTAGCTTTGGCTCACAACATCATAAATAGTAAGAAAATAAAATGTTTTGACTGTTGTTTGAATGACTGAATGACTGAAATGTTTGAATGTTAACTTCTGAACTTCTCAGGCCTACAGTGCTTCACAGTAAATTGTACTAACTAACTAACCACGATCTGCCGTCTGCCATGATATTTATGAGGAGGAATGTTTGCATATTTGTCAGTCACACACCATAATTGTTCAATGTATCCAATCTCAAAGATGGAATACTTAGAAGAAAACTAAGAAATAGTAATTCCAGCAATCATAAAATACAAAATATTTTGTATGAATAATAAATGAAGTTACATCTCCACCTATACACATTTACTAGGATTCATTTTTCCTGTTTTGCTGATAATTGCTACAAAATCTTTTGTTCTGTTGATATTTAGTCAATATAAAGGAGAGCTGTACCTTCCCTTCCTCCAGCTTCATGGCTGAAGTGCTCTTGAGCAAGGCACCTAACCCTCAACTGCTCTCAGGGTGCTGCAATGTATGGCAGGCCACTGCTCCAAGTGTGTGTGTGCTCACTGTTTACGTGTGTCTGTGTGTGCTCACTTTGGATGGGTTAAATGCTGAGGCAATAATTTCCCTTGCAGGATTAAGACAGTGTATATATTAATATATATATATATATAAGATCCTGAGTCGATTTTCTGTAGAACAGTGCTCGATACGTCGAAGTAGAGCTAAATATATTGTATGTGGGAAAAATAA
>JAQMYF010000002.1:10546377-10559605 GCA_030014195.1 Neosilurus mollespiculum | reverse complement strand
GAAAAGAAAGGAAACTCATTGAATGAGAAGGTGTGTCCAAACTTTTGGTCTGTACTGTATATATATATATATATATTAAACAAAAATTATAATTGTAAGTCACTCTGGATAAGAGCGTCTGCCAAATGTTGTAAATGTGTCCACTCTAAGTCTCAATGTGGAAACAAAACAAAACAAAAACACTGACACTCTGAGAGCTGTTTTCATCATTCCTGTACTCATCTCATTAGAGTCATCAAAAATCAAGTACAAATACGGTTACAAAACTGACAATCAAACATTGTATTTATGTTGTCTGATCTCCATAATCAGCTATGAAGAAAGGTCAGATTTCAGAAAGCAATCAGAACCCAGTGCTTCTTGTTCATCAGTCGACGTAATGCAGTGTGATCGTTTCATTAAACAAACGAACCATGACACATCAAATGCCTGATTCATCAGAGAGGAAATGAAAAGGAACTACTTTCAGGGGACTTATCCCAGTGCACAAAAAAAAAGAAGGAAAAAAAAGCAGAAATTTAAAGGACATACACTGGATAATATGACTAGATTCAAGGTCTATTGATTTCTTTCATTCTCCTTCACATTCTGTCATTTCTCTCTAATCCTATGCATGTTAAGCAGATATTCCTCTTCCCCCACTATTTTGCACTGACAGAAAGGTGACCAGCAGTCCTGGTTTGGCATAAAGTGAATTTCAATTTTAAAAGATTGCCAAAGGATTTACACTTTGTCCACTCCAATAATGCTTAGTGAGATGAGGGGGGCCTGTTTGGCTAATAAGAAAAAAGTGCAGAGCTGGGCAAATACAGTCCTTTCAAGTGCTGGCCAAGAAAAGAAAGCACAAGCACACTCATTCCGAGGGAAAGGAGGCTCATGTCCAAGTTCTTGTAATGTATAAGGGGCATTAAGTGTTGAGGAGCTCTTCGTCAGACTGCCAGGTTTAGATGCGCAATCCAAACCATACTAATTACTTTATACACAGTTGGGCTAGTTCATCACTTTTTGTTAAGCTACTGAAAGCAAATATGGAATAAAAATGGCAGAGATTTGATTCCCTAAAATTAATCCTACAAATAAAAAACTTAAATCACTGGCATGGGAGGAGAAGGGGAAAGTTTAACATTTTTTCAAAATAATTTTATCCAAAAAAAACAGTCCTATCTATATTTTTTGTGTTCAGCTGCTGTAAGAGTATGTGTGTTTTGGCGTGAACAACTATGTGTTATTCTAACTCTGACCACAAGGGAAAGCTGTTTTTTCCCTTTAGTCTTGCTGTGCATAAAAAAACATCCAATAAACAGCACTATTTCTAAAAATAATGAGGCCTGTATGTGTACAGATCTATATAAGGTATTGAATTACATTATTCACTGCAATTTGTGTGTGATATTAAAGCCCATAACCAGTAAGGTAAGGTCTCGCCACAATTTAATTTACATAAATCACTTGCAGCTTGTCAAAACTGGTATAACACTGATATATCTGTATGGCTAAAATAGTACATTTTAAATCCGAAAAAAGTAAAATCCACAGTATGCAAAGGTACCACACTATGCAATACTTCATTATCCCGTAATTCAACTGGAGCCTCTGAATATCCAAAGTAGCTGACTCATACAAAAGTAACACTTCATATCTTTCTGCTGTAAATAAATTATCTAATAAAACCAAATGTGATTTGTGTCTCATCTTCCACAACCCTTGATCATTTTTTTAACTTCCAATCAAATAAAAAAATCACAGATATGGCACAATTTTTTTAACATCTATCTCAGCCAACATGGGGCAAAAACAGGGTACACCCAGACCATCACAGGAATAACACACACAACCATTCACATTCACACCTAGGGTCAATTTGGAACAGCCAGTCAGCCTAATATGTATGTTTTTGGACTGTGGGGAGAAACCTACAAAAACACAGGGAGAACATGTAAACTCCACACAGAAATACCTGAGCCTGGGACTTAAACCCAGGCAGGGCCTTCTTGCTATGAGGTAGATGAACCTTGCATTGACTTTGGATTGAGATTTGTCATGAACCAATTTTTCAGATTTTCACCATATATTTTCAGTCAGATTAAGATACACACTGTTAGCCTGCTGTTGGCCATGTCATGAGTTGATATGCCCTTCCTGATGAAAACCTTTGCCATTTTTTGCTACATTGAAAGATGCATCATCCAGAAAATTATCCCATCTTCAAAGCTATTTGATATCAAATAAATAATTTTTTTTTTTTTAATTATGTTAAATTCTGCACTGTCCATGAAATAAAAACTGCCATCTCCCCTGGTCCTATACCTGACATGTAACCCCACCATATCATAAATGATTGGTTTCTTCAGGCAGTTTTTTTTTTTTTTTTTTTAAGAACAGCACCCGATAAAGGTTCCAGCATAATTTTCTTGATTAGCGGTGTTGCATCACTTAATATCACTTTCCTCTAATCATCATCCACACCCCACGATTGCTTCTCTTTAACCCATTGTAACCTTGTTTTTTGCTGGTTAGTATTATTGCTGGTTTTCTTTTGTTTTTTCTATACATAAATCCCATTCCATTTAGATGATTTCTTACAGTTCTCACACCATCACTAATTCTTGTTTCCACTCATTTGTTTCAGTGGGCATTTTCTATTTTCAAGGTACACTGCTTTCAATTTTCTATCCTGAAGTGTAGATGTCTTCCTTGGTCTACCTGTATGTTAGTCTTTTATAACCTTCCCATTCTGTATATATTTGCATCAAACTTTAATCACAGCTGACTGGTAATGACCAACATATTTTATCACATGGGATTGTATTGGATTTATAATCATTTTCATTGTCTATTTTCTTGTTAAAACCAAGTTTTAACAAGATAAGCCAAGACCAACAGCTTGTTAAAGTGTATATACTCTCTCTTTTATTTGCAGACTAAGATGCACTTTTAGATGTGCCAGTATTCATTAAAATAATGCAAATTACACTGAGATCCTATCATTTTTCCCCCCTTAACATTAAGCAATTACATAGGTGTCTACCATATTACTACTGATTTGACTGATTACATAGGTGTCTACCATACTACTACTGATTCGCTAACACATAAAATGTACTACATGGGAAGTTCTCTTGTCAGTGCATCCCCTGGCTTTCTTACTACATGTTAAGGATATTGACACAGTCTGTATTTTAAAATTTGTATTCTGTTATTTTGTTTGTTTGCTTTTCAAGTTTTCTGCATGGAGTAACCATCAAGTTTTTTATTTGATTAAACAAGCCACCTATTGACGGTTGTCTGTTGCTACAGTTATCAGTTCGTGGCTTCAGTATTATGCAAATATTTCAGGCAAATGCCCTTCGATGACACTTTTCCTTAGAATGGAAGGTCTGTCTGCTCTTTGCAAGTCAGTGAACAGTAAACAAGCTGGTATACTTACAGTTAGAAAACTGATACAGGTAAATTATACTGACAGATTCTGTACTGCTAACAGAAATGTATAAGCCAGACGTCCCTGATGAATACACGTTAAAGGACCATGATCCAGAGATGCAATGATTTGCCTGAAGTTAATATGAAATATTGCCTGGAGTTAATATAGTTTCTTCCTTTTTTAAACTTTTTCTTCAGCTTTCCACAGTAAACATTTCATGTGAAAGCTTGGAGATCTGGGAGGAGTAATTTCAGCACAAAATTCACAGCTCTTGGAAAGCAGTGAGAATACAACTAGGCACTGAGACTTCAGTGATTACAAAAGGACCAAATTGTACTTTTGATTAATATTTGATTCATTCTACAGCCTTAGGGGTGAATCATTAAATAGTTTGGCTCCACTATTGTACACTTACATCATTATGCACTCTAAATTAAAATGCTTAAATAGAAAACAATTAGCTGTAGTTATCTGCGTCTTAAATTTGGGATTTGCTTATGACTTTTTTTGAGGCATTGTTTTACAGCTGCTGATAGTGTCCTAAAATAATTTCAAACAAACCATAACCACACCAGGAAGAAAAACAAAACAAAACAAAACAAAACAATGCTACTAGAAGAATATGATACTATGATCAGTTTAAGAACCAGCTCAAACATGTGCTGTTTACATACCACCATGCTGTTTTTTTAGTGACGTTCTGTACCAGCAGTTTGGACAGGCCAACAAATAAGACTTCCCAGGTCATATTATTACAAGCCCCCCCCCCCAACATCATCATCATCAGTACTGATAGAAGGCATATGATGGTGGGTTTATTTCCATACTGATAATTTAATTTAGTTTTAAGACCCTATGAATCATTGAGTATACTGTGAGGATATTGTGAAATTATCATATGACCCCCTCCAACACACACACACACACACACACACACACACACACACACACACACACACACACACACACACACACACACACACACATATTTTTTCTTTCTTAATTAGTATGCCATATTTTAAATTTCTTTTTTTTTTAAGTTGCCTGCAAGGTTATTCAGTGCTATTCACATCAGTAGCTTATTTCAGGACATTCATTTTGTGATTGTTTTAAATTCAGTACATCATGATTGGTCAATTCCGGTCAGACCTTAGAGAACACCCTATGGAGCATAGAACCTGCTTCTGAGGAATTTATGGTGTGTAGCTGCTCTAAAGGCCATAGTACTGCTTTACACACACACACAAACACACACATGCACGCACACAAGCGAACACACAAACATATGTCTGGAAATTCAAGGAAAAGCACCAAAATAAGCATGTGTACCATGAGTAGCTTCCCTTGTGGAGAAGTAATTATTTTGTTAGTACAATCTTATTTTTGGTGGCATTTGTTATTGTTCTCCGTAGTTAATGCCAATGTATATGCTAGTTTAGTCTAGTCAGTCTGTAATGCTGTTGAAGACTATGTTAGATAGCTATCTGTGTAACCTTTGTTTTGTGAACATTTGACTATGGGTGGAAGAGATCAGATGGGAGTGTGTGGATTCTAAAGCTGGTTGTGGCTCATGCTAGCTTCCAACAGAACCAAGCAGTATGGCTTAAAGACAACGCAGATTATTTCTATTCAAAGATAAATAGACACATAATCAGCACATTAATGACAGTGCCTAACATTAAAAAAATATGAAATTGTTTCCCAGTCACCCCAAACTTACTCAGTCAGGACTCAAAAATATAGGTGTTCTCAAAACTTCTTTAAATAACACAGTTGTAAACTACAGTCTGGATCTCCTATTCTTTTGCTATTGTAACCCCATTGGTACATTAAAAGTAATACTCAGAGTTTGAATCAGGTGCAGCCAAACAGAAAAAGCTGTCACAGCAATTAATCTAAGATTGAGCTCATCTGACCTATGTGGTAAAAGTGAATTAATGCTGACATCAATATGCATGTGAACACAGTTGCCCTTTGAATACACTGGAGTTAAGTTCCGAAGATTCTCAGTTGAACAGGAAAGACAAAGCTTTCATCATCCATTATTAGCTAGATTTAGTGCAGAAAAATATTTAATGTAGAGATAAAGCTTTAAAACTCTCTCTCTCTTTCCCTCTCTCTTTCATTATTCGTATCTCTATGATACCCTGATAAGCATACACATTCGCAGTTCAAAAGTACCTTCACAAGGACAATAATATTATTCCAGTTCTGTAGTCCAGCAAAGTGTAACTGAAATAAAAACAATGGCGTTGGAATTAGAGAACAGAATACGAGCTTAGATTTCTCTAATGTTCGCATATTTGGGGGACTTGTAATGGAAATCATGGACAGCAAGTATAAGTATTTAAATGTAAACACAGGGCAACGGTAGTGTTAACATTTAAGTGGTGGTGGTGGTGGTGGTGGTGGGGTGGGGGTGGGGGGGTATTTTTTAAGAAAGATTTTCCAGAAACATGACTGAAGGTACCATAAGTCTTGCGGTGATGACATTATAGTATTAACTTGCATTGTCAACAGTTAGGTCAGCAGTATTTATCCCTGTGTTTATTGCAAAAGACAAACAGGTGGATGAATAAAGCTAGTTTACACAACCACAACAAAGCTCTTCTCATTAGCAGATTTTCTCCTTGTATTCAGTCTTTGTTCAGTAACCTGATCATCAAGAGCAACCTGTCCCATTACTACCCCTAGAGAAATTGATAGCTCAGATGATTAGTAACAGGTTCTGTTTGTAAAGACAGGTTTATGATGTTGCTGGATATTTTTTGGATATCTTTCAGGCTTTTACCTTATTCTGATCCGTCCAGTACAAGAAGTAGCCTTTGGGGTCAACGCGTAATGTCACAGGAGTCACAGTGGTGGAGTCCTGTAAGCACAGAAAAGCAAACAGGAAATTTAAGGACAATAGATAGATTAGAACCAGAGAGGAATTGATTTTAAAAATACAGATAATCGGTACACATTTAAAGCTTATTAAAGGATTGTGTGGGAAAAACACCTTGGAGATTAGTAAAAAGGTTAGCATGTTTTTAACAGGGGCGAGCTAAAGGTCTCATTGAACAATCCTTAGAGTTTGTATTGAACTAAAAGTTAGAGTCTACATTGAACTTGAAACAGGCTATTATTGTGCCTTAACATATAATACCCAATCCTTTAATACAAAAATTAATGCAATGCAATCATGTTTTACTGAGAATATCAAGTAGATGTGAATAGTGTAGTCTGTGTTTATCTATCTACCTCTATTCCCATTTCACACCATTGGGGACATTTAACCAAATTTGTGGTTTTGTTGCAACATATGTTTTTACCCAAGTGGGGTGCAAGCACTCTGCAGAAACAGTTCCCTAGGATTAGCATCCATCCACACTCGCGTTCACATCTTTGGGCAATTTAGAGAAGCCAGTTGACCATACATGCAAGTCTTTGGACTGTGGGAGAAAACCAGAGCACCCAGAGGAAACCAATACACGCACGAAAGATCGTGCATACTCCACACACAAACGCCCTCAATGACCATGGCCTCAAACCCAGGATCTTCTTGCTGTAGTCTGTGGTTATACTTTTTGCATATTCATGGATTTGGGATTTCTAAATTAAAAAAAAAAAGTGTACAGGATTAAGAAAAATTTTCCTGCTACAGAATCACAACTCAAACAACATATTGAAGAATTTGCTATGCGGTATAGATGTACATCTGCATCTTGTGCCAATCCATCAGTCGGTCTGTACAAACAAGTTACGGGTGACTTGAATGATAAAGTTATGGGTGACTTGAATGATGAGAGAAAATAAACAGTTTGTAATAGGATCCGTGTACATAGATAGACATTGAAAAGCTTGGGGTCCCATGGAAGGAGGTATGTTTTGAATGGAACCACTCCAGTGTGACCTTTGTCCTATGCCAGCCTATAATAACATCATGTTAAGATCTCAGCAACTGAAATCTTACGTTATGGCATACCACACATCAACATTATCAGATCAACCAAAGATATGATGACAGACTGCTTCTTGTGAACTGGGTTCCAGGGTAATTTACAGTGATTGGCGACAAACAATGTGATGCTGAAGGTCTTGTCCCTGACAGCGACAAAAAAGTGCCTGCAAAGGCTGAGGTAAACTGCTGCAACAAACACAAGGAATAGTTCAGAACACTGCACAGTTAAATTTGTATCTAGGTGCTATCTAAAAAGATACTCTACTCCCCAGTATTGGTTGGCTCATTTACTACCTCTGGGTGGGACCAGTCTGCTACTTTAAGGAGAAAATGGTTGCAGCTAGACAATTCTCCCACTTTAAGAATAACAGGGGAACAGCAACAGTAATGATCACTGGTTACCACGCTAAATAAGCAGACTTTTTTCATTTTTAATTTCCTGCATTAACACACAGACAACAATGCTTGGTGTAGCCTTCCTACAGTGGACTGAATGATTCTATTTTGGGTAACACGGTTCACTTACACACATCCATAATGAGACTAGGGAGGGAGAGATAAAGTTGGCGACCGAGTGAGTGTCGAGTTAACTGATCCGTCTGATACTGTGCGGGAATTCAAAAAGGCAAGCTGCAGTTGTTTTGGCCAGAGGGGCTCCAACATGTAGGCAGCTATATAGGAAATCAATCTCTCTATCTGAAAACAGAGCACTAGGTAATTAGAATGGCTGCTTCTTATTGGGGAGGCAATGAATAGCCAAAGCCCTAGAGACAGTGTGTCATAGTGCAATGAATAATCTTACTCTTGGGAAGAGACTTCAAGAGATGTATAGGCCAGTTATTAACATCCTCTGATTATAAGGTGACACACTCCATGATGCACATCGAGCAACCCAAGGTGCCTTATTCAGCTCACATGCTGAGCTAAAACTGACTGCATGGTAGAGGACACACTAATAAATCACTACAGGCACTTCTAACAAAACCTTGCAAAATCTTTTCCACTGAATGCAAGAATGACAACTACTGTAGAGCAGTAAAAGGAACGGAGAAAAGAGTGCACAGGACAAATGCTTGAATTGGGAAAATTTTGGAAAAAGCTGCTGGATATGTGGCTTGGAGTGGCGCCAGAGGAGGGCCCACACCCAGCGGCATACTGGGAAAACAAGGGAAAGAGCAGAGTGCCAAGCTCAAAACAGGCCAATGCCTTTCTTCCAATTGGTCTCCACAGGCTGACGGACAGCTCTACACACACACACACACACACACACACACACACACACACACACTCACACACTCACACACACATGACAGTGGGGAAGAATATTACAAATACACAATTTACAACTTCCTTTCGCTGTTTTTAGTGCATCTCTGCTGAACAGTTTCTGTTTCTGTCAAAAGCTACAGTAAATGTCCTCCTTACATATTAGAGAGGCATTGTAAAAAAAATATCACACATAGGAGGTGTACAACTGCAAACGCTTTCAAGAGGTACAGGTAAAACGTGAGCTCTAATGATTACAAGGTATTTGCTTCCTCTTTGAATTTGCCTCCCAAGAAACATCTCTATAATCATGGCCTGCATCATTCATTCATTCAATTATTTATTCAGTTATTCGTGTTGAGTAAACAACACGGCACACTTTACTGGGCACATTTTACTGTGAAAAAGTGGTGCCCAGTCTTCCTGATTTTCAGAGCAGAAAGTCCTCAAAAACATCCCATTTTCTGGTTGATCTGTTCGACTTGTCCATTGCACTGGGTGATAACCTGATTCCCCAATGAAGGATTGATTGCAGCTCTGAAGTTCGTCATAAAGTTGGTCCATATCCAAGGCGTGAACTGGTGGCCTCTGTTGCTGATAATGTCATCTCAGATAACATAGTATCTGGACACTTGGATAAATAGAAGTTCTGCAAGTTCAAAGGTTATGGGATAGGCTGGCAGGGGAATGAGGCACAGGGAGCAAGAGAAGCTATCCAGATTAACCAGGATGAAAATGTTACCTCTTGATTCGGGCATATTGGTTATGAAGTTGATGGCTAGATGGGACCTAGGGGACTTAGCCATGGGTAATGACATGAGGTTCCTCACTGGAAAGTAAGAGGAACTTTGGCTTATGCACAGACAGAGAATGTAGAGACATATCAGCGTATATCTGTTCTCATTGTAGACCACCAATATCTACTCCTGAGTAGCTCATGGGTTCACATAGGTGAGGCTGACAGGACACTCCGCAAGCACTAACTTCACTGAAAGAAGTTCCTGATTTCTGACATCACAGTTCTGTTCCACCTTTGAAAACTTCTTTGAAAAGAAGACTACTGGGTGCATCTTTAGTTTATGTCTAAACAACTGTGAAAGCACTGATTGCATCCGCGTCTCAGGCATGCCCACTTCAACCAGAAATGGTCTTATGGGTTCTGGATGTTGTCTATGGGTGCAGTAGGTTGTTAAATGCTCTTTCAGCCATGGGATGCCAGTATCCTGAGGTGACTTCACAAGTGGGAGGGGCACTGATGGAACTGAATTCCCAGATTATGCGGTTATAGAAACTGGCAAATCCTATAAACCTTTGCAGTTCTTTGATATGTTTGATGTTACAAGCCAGTTGGATATGACCCTCACCTTGTCTCCATAAACAGTGCCTTCATGCCCATCGCCCTATTTTTTCCCAAGACAAGATAGAATTCGCTTCACATGTTTGATGTAGCTTTCATAGGAGTGTGATTAAATGAGGATGTCATCAATGTAGGCAATTACAAACTGTCCCAACATGTCTTCCAGCACATCAATGATGAAACCCTTGAATTTAAAGGGTGTACAAGATAGGCCATATATCATGGATTGTATTGGTAGTTATCAGAGGCAGTGCTAAAAGCTGTCTTCCATTCGTCTTCTACTCAGAATATAAGTACCCTGCACATCTATTTTAGTAAAGATGCAGGCTGAGTAAAATTGCTCTAGGGCCAAGGGAATAAGTGGGAGTGTATAAGGGTACTTAAATGAGATTTGGCTCGGGCCCCAGTGGTCAATGCGTGAGCGAAATCCTCCTCCTTTTTCTTTACAAAGAATAACCTGATGAGGCTGGGGATGGGGATGAGACCTGCTGTTATGTCATGTATAGGAAGCAGCTCAGTGGCATAACTGTGTGGACAATGGGGATGTAAGCCACTTACTTTGGCTTTACTGAATGTGTCACTGAATTCCTCTGGAGATATTCCTCTAGAGTGCTGTGCTGTGCAGTGATGGAAACAGGCCATGATTTCTCCGTTAGACCAGGAAATGCTTGGGTTGTGAATTCGCAGTCATGGAATGCCTATAATTATTGGGTGCTTAGGAGAGATGGTAATTAGTAATGTGTTAATTTAATGGGCTGAACTATATCGCAGTTTATGAGTGACAGAGTCCTTATGTGTTGAGCATGGTTAGTGGATCTGTGGACAGCTTAGTATACACCTGTGACAGATTAGAAATATGGTGAAGTGGAGCATAGCACTTCTTCACCTCTCTCCTGCTGACACTATCACACACTCAGCTGGTTCTTGAGACTTACTGATCTGGTAGAGTTTTTCGGTTTTCCTTTATTCCATGTGCTGATATTCCCCCCAAGTCTCTGTCTGGAGCAACTCATCTTTTTTCTTCTTTCTGAATCCCAAGATTACCCCCCCACCCCCGCCTTTCTTCGTGCTGGGTTAAAAATGCTGATTTTCATTTCTTGTTCTTCTCTCTGAACTCTGAAACTGTTCTTGAGTTCCTGTCCTCAGAACTGTCAGGTGGTGTTGTCTTTTAGTCTGTATGATTAAAACTGTTATCCTCTCTCAGATATTGCAAGAAGGATGTTATCACTGCCTACATCTACCTCTCTGCAAAGCTTTACACTTTGTAGAGAACTCCAATTTCCCCTAATAATATAGTTGATCCGGTTTTAAGTTGCAGGTGGCACAGTGGTGTAGTAGTTAGCATGTCCGCCTCACAGCAAGAAAGTTCAGGTTCAAGCCCCTGGCTCAGTGTGGTTGTTTCTGTGAGGAATTTGCATGCTTACATTGGTTTCCATAACTTCTTAAGTCAAATTTGTTTGAGGTTATCCTTATTAATGTCCTACTGTACTGATCTATAGATCAGAAGACTACCACACAGCTGAGTGTTAATGACATGATACTGAATGTTTATATCTTTATCTCCAGTTCTTTAAAATAAAGCTACTGAAAAAAGTTGTTTTTCTCATAATTAAAACAATGGCAGTTATCTGTTTTTGAACTCAAACTCTTGACATGTGCATTAGGCAAACTGGGTGATCCAGATTGCCCCAGGTGTGAACGAGTTTAGTTGTGTATGTGTTGGCCCTGCGATGGACTGGCAAGCTGTTCAAGGTTTATACTGGGGCACGATGTCCATGATTTCCGCGATTCGAGAGAATCGTGAGAAGCGTGGGGGGTGGTAAGATTGAATCATGACAATCTTGAGGGAACTTGGTGGATTTGTGACGACTGACTGTCAAAAATTCTGCCATGATTATTACGATGTGTTACAATTTGACAACAATTATGTGGGAATCATAGCACGGTAGAGCTTAACAGACCTTGGTGCGCCATCATAGGGGATCTTGATGAACTTGTGTAACAGTCAGAGTACAACTGTAATGCTGGTTTACACCACAAGGTAGCACCTCTTTCTTTTGTGCTGTGTTGCACTGTATATATGTCACACATTCAACAGTCAACAGTATTTTTTTGCCAAAAAAAACACAGTGCAGGAATCTCTGCACTTTGTCTGTCGTCTATTTCTGATGTTCCGGAGCACTGCTAATGGCTGCTACGGCTAGGCCTCATCATCTGCACACTCGTTACACTTGGAAACACGCCTCCTTCAAGTTTCATCTCTTGGATGCACCCTGCCTTCTTTTTATACCCAAATAGTGCTCCAGGTGTGGTCATAAATCATGGAGCTTCACATTTTTTTGAATCGCCGAGATTGCAGACGTCGTGTCCCAGTGTTAACCCAGGGTCTTACCACGCCTTCGTCCAAAGTGAGCTGAAATCCACACTCCCCATGACCCTAGTAGGATTAAGTGGATTGGCAAATAAATGAATAAATGAACAGTTGATATATAGACGTCCATATTGTCTTGTGAAGTTTTATGTTGAAATAAACTCCCTCATACAACCACGTCATTCTTCAGACTGACATTTTCCATTGTCATTGATGGTACTAGAGCAATGTCTTTCCATCCCTCGTTGTCTGCCAATGTTGTTATTTCCAACTTTGCTGATTACGTTTAGTAACAAGCAGTATGTCGTGTAGCTTCACTTCCTCTATTGCAGCTTCTAACTGCTTGTAATCTGAATCCTCTTTTGACACATTAAATACAGTCACTCTCAGCTTAGTGTGCCCTGAATTGAATCTGGCTTTGAGAAGTCTTGGTTGAAAGAAGAGGCTTCCTGGAGGCTCACTAGAATTGTTTTCCAGAATATAGTATGGTGTGACCTGACTCTAATTTCCACTTTTCTGTTTTGATCCATCATGCCTCGATTATACAGAGGATACTCATCTTGTGGTTGTCAAATTTTTTTTTATAATCTAGGCAAATTTGCTGGCACGATATAGTGGTCTTAAATTTCTTGTCATTTGTCATTTGCCAACACTTCATTTCTATTTTTCTTCTTTGATTTCAGGGAATTTCACTACTGAGATGCCAGCTCCCTGCTGGGTTTGGCCATTGGGTCCATCGTCTGTCCAGTCTTGGCATGTTTCATCTTGGATGCAATATGATAGCTTGATCTCTGCTGGGCCCTGCGATGGCCTGGCGAGCTGTCCAGGGTGTACCCCGCCCTCGCCCAGAGTCGGCTGAGATGGGCGCCA